>ML785698.1:47929-117503 GCA_009831015.1 Picea engelmannii | reverse complement strand
CCTACGCATTTCTTCACCTTCATCAAGAGTCCAAGTAGGATTGTCTGGAGGCTTATTTGGTGTAGAAGTTCCCTTTTTGGGTGGCATGTTGGCCAAGTATCACTTTTGAACCTTGATTTTGAGGTGGTTCTTCTAGACAATCTATTCTGTTGTATCTCCAAAGTTTTGGCCCTTCTAGGTATGAAACTTTCTTTTATGTAGTTCTTTGATATTTCTTCTTTGCAATGCCACAGGTCTGATCAAAATTGGATGTGCCAAGTGGAATTTACGGTAACTTCCCCACACCTTGTCATTTTTTTTCCTTTCCAGGAGATCTCACTTGTATAGCATGCCCCGCACAAAATAATTGATATAAAATTCTGAAACTCGTACCCGAAATACTACAGACTGTCCACAATCAAATGAAACTAGTCCCAGTCAATTTGGATACTCTAGGAAGACGTTATGATTGTTTTACCCGGAACACCTTCTTGAGACTAGTCAATAGGACTAGTCAGATACCCTATCTTACACAGGGTGTATCTACAAATTTAAGATGAACCAGAAGCTAAATTTTTTACCACAGATACCTTACTAATTTCTATGAAAATCCTCTGGATTTTAGGGTCTGAAACCTTAAATAAAATGTTTTATAGAGAAAATTTTGCAATGAATCGGTTCATGATGATTCCAAAACCCTATCTTGTACAGGTTGTATCTCCGAAAGTATAAGGCCTCAGGAGCTGAAATTTTAACCCAACGTACCTTGATCCATTTGCTAAATATCCTCCAAGTTGTTCCTTTTGAAACATTGTAGAAAACAATTTATAGCAAAAATTCCAAGGTGTCTCAGATGTATCAGCGAAACCCCAAGACCTTGAGCTCTGATACCATATGTTAAGAACCAAATATCAATATAGCATAGAAAAACCTCAGAAAAAGTACTCAATGCCTTGAAAAAGAGATAATTTCAGATAATAAGCCTCTTCGAGGGGGCAACCTCCTTTTACCCCACTTAAATGTTCATGTACAAGATGATTCCAAATGAAAATGTCTCCTTGGTATATATAGGAGACTAGGAGGTATAATTACAACTAATGGAATAAATCCGACATAAATAAAATAACATTACTAATCTAATATGACTCAATTAAGGGGTAATGAGCCAATATTAGGGCTTAACATACGCAAGTTCAAATATTTTCCTTTCATTTCCGCAACCTTCACATTGAACTTCAACTTTTGCATTCTACATTTCAACCATCACTTAACTTTTATTTTCTTCACAGATCTCGGGTTCCCATTTGTTTCATTCTATTGACATTCATGAGTCTGATCAACCGCCTTCTATACTTATTTTATTTTGATAGTTCATCCAACCAGGGGTTCGAGGGTTAGCGCGTTCACAAAAATTTCCTATTGAACTCCTCTCATCCCCGCCCCTGCCATTACTTTGCTTTTCTCAATGCGCAATAAGTGTTATTTAAATGCTAACAATTGTTTTGTAGAGTTCAAAAAGGTTGTTATTAATGGTGAAGGGATCAAGAAATTTTCATTTAATCCTCATTTTCGAAAGGATTAAATTATCATTATCTCTCAAAAAGGCTCATTTGTAACTATCATTCAGCCAAAGAAACAGTTCTATCAACTTTTTGCCAACATCATCTCGACAACAGTTTTGTGGTGATACTTTGAATATTTTTGGTCGCAAAGACCAGAATTTCCAGTGGTCAAGAGCATATTGGTATTATTCCTCCCCTCCTACTACTAAGAGAAACAGGAACATGATTTGGACATCTGGGATTGCTCTTGTTGGTTGTGTTCCATAGGTTTTCGACTGTAAAGAAATTGTTGTATGGTGTGTTGACAAATATGTACCAAATCAAAGGGCTATACAACTCCAGGGACATTCTCCAATTTCTCTGTCACTTCAAGTCTTCTGTAAAATGTTAAAGCTTCTAGAGCCCACTCTCACTTCCAAAGGAGAAGATTGCAGAGATTTTTTGAAGAAATGTAATAATGGGCTTGACCTCTTTCCAGAGTACTTGGAGAATCCTGCGTCTATACCAGTAGACATAACCATAATTTAGGTTGACTCTTTGAAAAACCCTTATCGATAAATCACATGGTTATTCACCTAGATAATAGGTCATGAGAATATTGCTTCCATATCTCGAATGATTTTATGTATTTTGCAGTCCAAGAGAAAGCTATTTTTGATTGGGGTAAGTTCATTTCCATCAAAATTGCTTCCCAATTAACACATTACAAAAAGGATAAGAAATTCTTTATGGATTTATATTTGATATTTGTTATCATGCATTGTTACCAATTCCCAAATTTAACTATTAGGAAGAGGGTAAAATGTGAAGCGGGCCCTGTTACCTTTTGGTATCAGGAGTTATGGAGTAATAAAACCCCTTTGTTTTTCTATGAATTTTATAATGACTTCATTTCAGTCTTCAATAAACTTCTATTCGGCGAAAGAACTTCTAGTATATCTATTGAATCTGCCAAATTTCTCTAGAAGAAAGGAACGATGGAAAAAATGGAAAATCATAGTATTATAAGAATATTTTGTTCAAAAGAAAATCCCTCCTTTCTTCCATATTATGTACCTAATAAATTATTTATCATAGAGGTAGCAAGGCAATACAATTTCCGGTTGCACTTTTTCCATGAAAAGAGAAAAAAAGCAATTTATTCCTGTGCCCTAGAAGATTGGATAATTTGCATTGAGGAATGTGAATAAAAATGATGAATATGAAGGTCATTTTAACAATTTCAGTTTGAAATATCTCTAGAAGATCAAAGGTTTTGACCCAAACAAAATCTTTGTTGAACATATGCAATTAGTGGGGTTTAATAATTCTTTCATTTAAACTGTTTTGAGCAAAGAAGAAGAAGTCAGAAACATAAACACTCCTACACATGATATTTTTGATTTCGAAACACTACTCAGCAAAAACAACCTTTATAAAAAAAAAGGAAAAAATCTTGGTGAAAAGAGTGTTCGATCTCTAGTTGTCACTCTGAAAAATACTACATCTAGGAGCAATGCTCCAGTGGCCCACCCAGTTAAGAAATTTTTCAACAATAGCTATAGTGGAGGAGTAGATAAGAACCCTCCTTCTAGAAAAATTGAAAGTTCCCACAAACTTCCTTTAATAAAGAAAAAAGAAACTCCATTGCAGGAGGAGGAGAACAATCTTTTAGAAAATGATATTCAAAGTTTCTCTTTGGAAGGTATGGAATTGGAAGCAGACATTGAAAAGATATTTCATAGATTAGAACAACGTGAGCATTTTGTTCAACTTAATTTTTCATTAGAGGTTGTCGGGAATGAAAGTTTTAGTGAAGAAGAATCCTTTACTATTTAGAGTGTTGTTTTTTATAGAGATTCTAAAAAGATAATTTTGGAAAGAAGCAATCGGAGAAATAAGAAAGGAAAATTTCGCTCAGAGGTTGAACTCAAGTATATGAGACCATCCCAAATTTCCAAAATTCATAAGGAAACCGTGGATGTGCTTGATTATTCTATTGATGGTTTGGAAGCTGAGAATGTCAGGCTGAAGGAAAAGATCAAAAATTAGAAACTGCCTTGATGTATCTTCCCATTTTGGCTAGCCCTTTAATGATGATAAATCCAACCACATCATGTACCAAATTCAAAGGAACATCAAGTTTGCTTATGGTTGTTCAAAATTATGTCGAGTGGAATATTAAAAAGAGAATTTCACTAATAATGGAGGCCTGGGAAGTCTCTAAAAATATTGTTTCTTTTGGTTCGAGAGCACATGTGTTCCATGAATATCTTCAAGATGATCTTAAAAATGAAGAATGGTTTTATACAGATGTTGTCTTACCATTTGGGATAAAAATTTTAAATATGACATAGGCAAAGAGGTGAGAAGAATATTTTCCTGCGCCTAGTCGAATTAAACAGTTGAACGCTTGCTAGATAGAAAAATTAAAATTTTAAGAGATATTACTCAAACTTGTAGTGAAGTCATAACAAAGAGAGAATAATGATTCAAAAGGCTTACATAAATAGACTTAGTGTTAGAATATAGAAGATGGTTTGCTCGTTTTACCATTGACGATACCCTCATCACCCAACCATAGGCCGAAGCCACCCTCCAAGCACCTTAACCTTGACTGAGAATTACTCTGGAAGCAAACCCTAGGCTAGATAGCCAAACAAGGTGTAGTGAATCTTCCTCCAAGGATAGCGCACCAACAATAGTTGATCAGATAGTCCAAACCCTAGCCAAGAGATAGTCCAAGCCAACACTGAAACTGCTAGCTACAGCAGTTGCACCTGCAGCTCTCCTCCACACGTGCGCACCAAATTGGGAACTACAGTGCGCACCACTTGTTGTCTGCAATTCTGAGATGTTGTCAAATGAGAACTGGCGCCCTATATTTATACTGGTTCTGCCAGATTTGTTGGGGCCGACTTCTCCTTCTGGATATGTGTCTGTTCAATGTATTATTATTATTTCTGGCCAACTTATTCTCTTGGAGGCTAATAACCTAATATAAATTATCTTCTTGAGCTGACAAGACTTCTAGGGTTATTAGCCAATTCATTAGGGTTTTCTCTTTCTTTCTGGAGTCTTCTATTCTCGTCAGGTTCACACATGGAGGTAAATACCTCCCGCATCTACCATAATATTAACACTCCCTCCTAGCTAGGGAGGTATTTCAGGTAATGGTCTTGAGCACAAAAACATACCATTTACCCGGTAGTATCAATATAGTCGTCTAGACTATCTCATGACTAGATCATGAGCATCACCATCAGCTACATCATCTCTCGAAACCATACTTCATCTGAGTAATTAGACATGATGTTGGATAAGTCACTCACACCATAGAGTGATGCAAGAGCCACTCTTATAATCTAGAGGAGTAAATGCTTTGAACCAATTTCCATCTGGAAAATCTTTGTTCATCATTTGTCTAGATGGTGATTATTTTCAATAAACTGTTGATAGTCCTCAAGGCAGTTAAAATAGAAATAGAACACAATTTTGTCTATCCATAGTAGTAAATAACTACAATCCAGTGGTTCACTACCACACCAAGTAACACACAAGTACTTGATCAGCAATGTATAGTCACGAATAGTGGAACATATCCACCACAGTAGTCTTCATCTATTGTCATACAGTCTTCATAACAAACATATGATAGCATCCTGCATAGAAACAATGTTATGATATAAACTGAATCATCTGGACCAATCTTTCACTCACATCTGTGAGCTCTGAAAGAATATTCGCCTCACAAATAGTGGAACATATTCACCATAGTAGTCTTCATCTATTGTCATATGATCTTCATAACAAACATCTGATAACAGCCTGCACAGAAACAATGTTATGATATAAATTGAATCATCTGGGCCAATATTTCACTCACGTCTGTGAGATATGAAATAATATCTGCCCTCAGTTTAGAACATCATCAATGGGCTATCTGCCTTATTCTTCTCAAACAAGGAAGAAGGATTTTTTTTTTATTTCTGAGCCTGGACCATTCCTCACCCTAGGCCATTCTTCCTACACTAATCAAATTGCACCCTCGACATAATGTATAAACCCTAAGGAATGTCTTAGTTTGGACCATTCCTCACCCTGGGCCATTCCTCCTACACTAATCAAAGTGCACCCTGGAGAGAATGTATAAACCCTAAGGAATGTTTGTCCTAGACCATTCCCCACCCTGGGCCATTCCTCCTACACTAATCAAAGTGCACCTTGGAGAGAATGTATAAACCCTAAGGAATGATTTTCCTGACCATTTCCTCTGTTAACCACAAGAGGAAAAGACTGTCTCGCATCAACCTCCAAAACGGACCATTCCTCATGTTAACCACAATGAGAAATCGTTGTCCAACGAGGTGGGCCAGTCTTCTTGAGTAACCCTCAAGAAGAGAGATTTCCCTAGACCACTCCTCATGTTAACCACAATGGGAATTCGATGTCTATGATACATCAGCAATCAAACTACTTTCCATGTTAACCACAATGGAAAGTGATTGTCCGTTAGAAGTCTCAATCCACTTTTCGAACAGGAAAGCATCTGTCCAAGATGGACTATTTTTCAAATTTAGAGGTGAATGTCTTCAATAATGTTTTCAGTGCTCCCTCCTAACTTGGAGAGTCATTTATTCCTTTTTCAATAAGAAGGAAGTTGTTTCCACGAGCTCTAGATTGATTACGCAAACTCTTTCATCTTGGATAGAAGTTTTACCAAAAATGTCTGCTTATCTGCTCATCTGTGGAGATATGTATTGGAGAATCATTTTCTCCTTTCTAAACTTCATTATGGATAATGTAATGCTTGATTTCAAATGTACTTTAGTATGGAACATTATGAAGGCTTCATGTATATCTGAACAATAGAGTATATCATCATTGGAAAACTGGAACATATCTATGTGGCACTTCCTCTGTCATCATGAGATCTGATCTACTGAGTAGTCATCTTGATGTTATAGGAAATCTTCACCACGCTTCTGTTGTGCACTGGAGGTTCTCCACCAAGTTATCTTCTTTTATCTGCATATAGGAGTCTCTTTATGGTATGCCTCAAGGTCTTGAGATTTCTCTTCATACGCTCTTTATTCAATTTCTCTAGAGAACATTCTTTGCATTCATCTGATGTAGAACTCCAACTCATGGATGTTGCAGATGATATAATGACTCATGTAGTGATATGTCTGGTGTACTGGAACAAGTAATCATCATAGTCTTCTCCCTCCATCTGGGACAACCTCTGGTTCTAGATCTCGTAATGATTTCATTCATAATTCTTCCATACATTGTTCTTCATCACGACTTTCAGTTCTTCTTCTTGATTTCTTTTAGTGAGTTTATATCATGCTGGTAATCTTTTGGTTCTTAATATTATGACTGGTTGTTCTGGATTTTCTTTCTTTCTTGGCATCTTCTGGTTCTTCTTCATGTTTTTCCTTAGCTCTTGGGTCCATGGAGTTTCTTATAGATTCCATGCCCTAGATATTCCACTTCTTCCTTTTATCATAGGATCACGGATCTGGATGAACAACCAGGAATACTTTAAGGCTTCTCTTCGAAGAAGTCTTCTTCTGTGGCTGAACTGAACACGCACTTGTCTTTCATGACTGCTACCATGGATATATATATTTCATCATCTTCAATGGATCATAGGATTATCTCCCTCCTAAACCTTTCTTCATGTAAGAGTGCATATAATTGGCTCCTTCCGTCTAATAGAGTCCATGCTTCCATCTGCATCCTTATTGTCTTTTGCAATGTATAATTGGATCTCTTTTCTAACAGAGTCCACGCTTTTATTTGCATCCTTATTTATTCTACAATATATAATTGGCTCTCTCGTCTAATGGAGTCCACGCTTTCGTCTTGTTGTTTTCTACAAAATGTCATGAGTCTTTTTCCAATTTCTTCTCGATTGTTGACTTCTTTCTGTCTTTGCTTCTTCTAAGTCTCTTATTTTGCAATAGCTTCCACATGATTTGTATTTCATCCTTTCATGTGTATTATCTAATAATATCCATTTTCATCTTGTTTGTTTTTCCCTAGGTATAGTTCTTCTTGTAACACATTATCTTCCAAGAGATAGATATACAAGCTATGTACAGAGACGTTGCAAACAAGATATGTACAAGAAATAAGAAGAGTGTTGTTACCTTTTTAGAAGAAGAAGTCTCTTCCATCCTGCTTAGTCTTATTTGTAGGTTCATTTTCTTCGGCAATCGATGCTTCGTGTTTCTCCTTCCTTTTCTTTAGCTCGGGACATCGATTCTTGTAGTGACCGTACTTTTGACAGTTGAAGCATTGTACTTTTGAAATGTCTTTCTCTTGATTTGGCTTCCTCCTTGAACCAAATTTCATTTTGTTCCTGAAGTTCTTGAATATTTTTGTGAAGTCTTGATCATCATACTTCTTTTGGGGTTTCTCTTTTGCATTGATCCTTGATTCTTCTCGAGCACAATTCCAAAGTTCTTCAAATGTCGGGTACTCCTTCCTTGTGTTCATGCTTACAACAAATGCATCCCATGTCTTGGGAA
Organism: Picea engelmannii; assembly: GCA_009831015.1. Taxonomy (NCBI): domain Eukaryota; kingdom Viridiplantae; phylum Streptophyta; class Pinopsida; order Pinales; family Pinaceae; genus Picea; species Picea engelmannii. Next base: position 109,444 of record ML785698.1, on the reverse strand, counting down.
GACCATTGAGTACTATGTTCACCAATTCCTTCTCTGAAGTGATCTCTTTAATATCTTGTAGTTGATCTCTTAACTAGGAGATTTTTACAAAGTATGATGTTATGTTGTCATCATCATTCATCTTCATGTCACGGAGCTCATTCTTCAGACTCATAACTTGTCCAATGTTTCTGACTGAGAAGAGATTTGTTAGGGAATTGTACATCTTCTTCGATGAGTCAAGATGGGAGATGTAGGCTATCAAGTGGTATTTTATGGATTCCACTGTGATACTCATGGCATTGATGTCAACATCTTTGAGCTTCTCCATAGCTGCAACGTTCTGCGGTTCCTTCTCTTCTCCTTATTCAAACTCTGGCTTCACGATCTTTCCTTTCATGATATCCAGTACTTTATTCTTGGCAAGGATGAGGTCAATCCTTGTCTTCCACGCTCTGAAGTTAGAGACTCCATCTAAATTGTTCTCAAACTTCATAGAGTTCGTCATGGCTGCTTGACTTAGTCAAACCCTAGATTTGACCAAAAATTCAAACTTCGCGTCTTGGCTTTCTGAGAGTACCAAGAGATGCGTTGGGCTAGGGTGCACTGATATATTCAGAGATTAGGTCAATCCCTTCACTTAAGGTGCCTCAACAAGAGGTTTATGGTTTCTGCAACTGCTCATGCTAGTAATCCTAGTGGCAGTGTTTTGGAAGCTGCTACTACTAGTAACCCTAGCGACATTTCCTCAGCGAGCTCAATATCCTAGAGGCTATGTTTCCTTCCAGCGTTTTAGATTGAATGAAGGAGGTGTGGGCCCATAACTTGTTAGAATATAGAAGATGGTGTGCTCGTTTTACCATTGACGATACCCTCATCACCCAACCATAGGCCGAAGCCACCCTTCGAGCACCTTAACCTTGACTGAGAATTACTCCGGAAGAAAACCCTAGGGTAGATAGCCAAACAAGGTGTAGTGCATCTTCCTCCAAGGATAGCGCAACAACAATAGCTGATCAGATAGTCCAAACCCTAGCCAAGAGATAGTCCAAGCCAACACTGAAACTACTAGCTACAGCAGCTGCACCTGCAACTCTCCTCCACACGTGCGCACCAAACTGGGAACTGCAGTGCACACCACTTGTTGTCTGCAATTCTGAGATGTTGTCAAATGAGAACTGGCACCCTGTATTTATATTGGTTCTTCCAGATTTGTTGGGGCCGAATTCTCCTTCTGGATATGTGTTTGTTCAGTATATTATTATTATTTCTGGCTGACTTCTTTTCTTGGAGGCTAATAACCTAATATAAGTTATCTTCTTGAGCCGACAATACTTCTAGGGTTATTAGCCAACTTATTAGGTTTTTCTCTTGCTTTCCGAAGTCTTCTATTCTGGTCAGGTTCACACATGCAGGTAAATACCTCCCGCAGCTACCATAATATTAACACTTAGCAAGTAGCACTAGAAAAGTTCAAGATCCCAAATTAATCTTTAATTCAATGTTTATGACAAAGAAACGGTTTGATGAACACGTGGAAATACTAAAGGGATTATCGGCCAAAAAATTCAACTGTATAATTGAGTATGGTGAAGAAGAAATCGATAATTGGCTTATTGATTACTTTATAAAAAATCAAGACATTGAAGAATCAATCCATGGAATTTATTATGATTTAATAGATTTAGAAAGAGAATTATTTAATATCAAAATTAGACATGAGATAAATGGTGTGCCCATGAAATATTATATTGAAGACTGGTTTAAAAGAACAATTGATAAGTTAACTAAAGAAGGCCAAGAAACGACAGTTGGTATAGTTCTAGAAACTGTCAATGAAGAGAATAAAAGGACAAAAACAAGCAAATGAAAAGAGAGAGATACCATCATAGTAAGTTAATTTTGGTTACATTATGTTTTCTTTATTAGTTTTCATCTAGTTATTTTTCTTCTTTGAATAGAAAGGTTTAACTGAAATCTGATAACTTTATCTTTGTCTTCTTTCCAGATCGTGTTGCTCTGCATCCACCCACCTTCTTCCTTATACAGTCAATTTCTTGTTTATGTTTAATTTTATGGTCCGCGGCAGCCCTAAGTCCTCTGGAAAAAAGCCTTTAAATTTCAAAGCATTGTAATAAACTTTATTCTTTTTGAGAAATCCCAAGAGAACTAAATCGGGATCAGTTTTAACAGTGTTTTATAACTCTGAGTATAAAATATTTGAAATCGGTCTATCATATTCTTCTTTTTATCTATACATGTGTTTACTCTATCAAAGTTCTCTTATGTGTCTGGACCATCTTCTTTTATTTTTTATGTGTGATCAGAAATATTTATTTTCGCTATGATGGATGTGAGGAAATTGTGTTTATTTTCTGCAATGTGTGATGTGTGAGGTTCATGGTCATTTCTCAAGAATTCTCTTAAAATAAATATTTTATCTTTCTACATTTTTATCTTTCTTTGAGTATAAGAGTGGACTATCTCAAGGTCCTATATTATTTTTATTGAAATATTGTAACTACAAAGAATATTCTATTTATTATTGAGTCATTATTGATTAGATCAATCCTCTTTTGTGGATTGATCATGTCGGGATTTGTAAATGACCAAATCCCCCTTTGCAGATTGGTCAAACCCTAATTATATCATGCAAATTACGAAGTCGGCCCCAAGCCTAATTAAAGTGGTTTTAGCCACTAAGAGAAGAGGTCGGCCCTGCCCAGTGAAGATACACCTCCCAAGCACATGCCAACCAATATAAATAAGAGAGGTTAGCGCCTCATTAGCTCACTCACTCATTCCACTCAACAAGAGCACAAGTTTGGAGAGAGGTGCATTTCTCATTGTTGGATATTCTCTAGTGTTTTGGTTTATTTTCTTGGCATTGTATTAGCTATCTATATTAAGGAAGATTTTGTTGGGTTTTCTCCCCCATGAGGGTTTCCCATGATAAATGTTGTGTATATTGTGATTGTGTTTCTCTCAGTGATCCTACCTATGCTATTTTTATCTAGTAAATTGAAAAGAAACTTAATAGTTTCTCTAAAATTAACATGGTATCATAGCTAAGATGAAGAGAGAACCTTTCACTGGATAAGAAAAAACGTCACTGTTGTCGTACAAGAAAATTAGGGATTTTATTGAAGAGGAATTTTAGCCTGAAACTCATCAAGGAAGTTCACCCTATCCTAGTGAGCTCCTTGGCAGATTGAGCACACTTTTCTAGTGGATAGAACTCCCGAAAAGTGAAACCCTAGTTTTCACTGGTACCAGAAAACAAGAAAAATAGGAAACTAGAACTAGTACCAAAAGTACCAGTCCAAAATTGTGCAAGCTTAGTTTCAAGGGGTAAAAGTTGGATTTTCATAAAACTGACTACACCAAGCTACTCGCCTCAACCAGGCACACCTCCTAGTAAGTTCAGATCTAAATTCTGAGCACTTTCATTTTTTTGGTCATTTTCCCAGCTTCAGGTCAAGATGTCTGCAAGCACCAAGCTTGTTGAAAAGTAAGAATGTGTGGATAAATTTTGTGCCTGGAAGTATAGGATTTCACACATTCTTGAAGAGAATGACCTAGCAAGATTCATCAAAGAAAATGTACCAGAACCCGTAGATGCTACAGCTAAAGCAAAGTACTAGAAAGACATGGTTATGGCCAAAATAATCATTGCAGACTCTATCAAAGATCACTTGATCCCTCAAGTGGCATATAAATATACCCCAAAATAAATGTTTGATTCCCTAACCATATTTTATGAAATAAGAAACATTAACCGGAAGACAAACTTGAGAACTCAACTCAAGAATAGAAAGATGCAGAAAGGAGAAACAATTCATGAATACTTCTCTAGAATATCTCAATTCAAAGAACATATAGAAGCAATTGGAGATACCCTAGATGAATATGAACTCATAATGACATCTCTTAATGGTCTCACAAGACCTCGAGATGCATTGATCCAAACCATTTGTGCCAGAAAGTAAAAACTACAATTTGACAGTCTTTGGGAAGAATGTGTTCAAGAAGAAGCAAGAGTAGCTAACTGAGAAGAAGTATTATTAAGGGCTGAATATCAAGCTCTAGATACTCATACTAAAGGAGGAAAGAGAAGGCCTCACTTCAATAAAGAGACCCACCCACATAAGGATTCTCACTCCCCAAATAAATTCATCCATAAATAATCTCAACCTCCAAGGAGATTCCAGAAGTTTCAGAAAGTTCAAAGAAGAGAAAAGGATTTCTAATCCTACCAATGTTACCATTGTGACAAGATGGGACATATTGCTAAGAATTTTCCAGCTAGAAGAGAAGAATACAAGAAGAGGAACAAAATGCACCATGCACATACAATAGAAGATGAAGATCCACCCACGAAGATGATTAAAGAAAAGATTGAATACTATGTCTTAATCTCTTCCCTCTCAGGATCAATGTCACCTGGTGAGGATACGTATCTCATAGATAGTGGTGCTTCCAAGCACATGATATGTCAAAGAGACATTCTCATTATCCTGATAGAAAATAGATTTCCCCAGAAAGTTACACTTGGAGATGACTACCAGTACCCTATCAAAGGAGTAGGAGAGTCCAATTATAAACTTGATTCAGGGACCCCATTGAAGATGAAGGATGTACTATATGTATCAGGTTTGACTAAGAAAATGATTTCTATCTCAGATTTATATAATAAAGGCTATAGGGTTGCATTCATAGATGGTGAATTCCTCATGTGGCCTAAAGGAAAAACCATAGAAGATGAAATTGTTATTGGAACAAAAGAAGGTGGTTTGTATAAATTAAAAGGTCACTCAGATGAAGCATTTATTCACTCCACTGAGAGTCCATGTGAACTTTGGAATAGAAGACTATCTCACATCAACTACAAGGCCTTACCATATGTGATCAAGGCAGTTACAGTTCTACTAGATTTCAAGGTTGATCATGAAGGTGTGCGCAAGGGATGTGCACAAGGAAAGAACATCAAGAATCCTTTCCCGAAGAGTGATAGTAAAGGAGAAGGAGTCTTGGAGCTCATCCACTTAGATGTATGTGGACCAATTCCATCCACCTCTCTTAGTGGGTATGTATACTATGTATCATTTATTGATGGTTATTCTCACAAGACTTCGGTTTACTTCTTGAAATCAAAAGATGAAGTGTTTGTAAAATTCAAGGAATTCAAAGCCTTGATAGAGAATCTTGTTGAAAGAAAAATCAAGATACTCAGGTCAGATAATGGAGGAGAATACACCTCAAAAGAGTTTGTAAGATTTTGCGGAGAAGTCGGGATTAATAGGGATCTCACCACTCCCTACAATCCTCAACAAAATGGTATAGCAGGAAGAAAGAACATAACTATAATGGAAGCAATGAAGACCATGATCCATGATCAAGATCTTCCAATGCACTTATGGGCAAAAACAACAATAACGACAGTGTATGTACAAAACATATTATCCCATAGTGCACTTGGGTTCAAAACCCCCGAAGAAATGTTCTCTAGAAAGAAGCCATAAGTAAGCCATGTCAAAATATTTGGTTGTCCATTGTTTGTACACATTCTGAAAGAAAAGAGAACCAAGATGGACCCTTCAAGAAAGAAGGGAATATTTGTTGGATACTCTGAGGTATCTAAGGCCTTCAGAATTTACATTCCAAGTTACCATCATATTGAGATTAGCATAGATGTAATCTTTGATGAAGATGCAACACTTAATAAATCAAGGAGATGCCAGCTTGAAGAATTATATGATGAAGAACCTGTAGATCCCAAAGTTGCAGAACCAATGAGGGAAGCCACAGTTTCCCCCGATGATGAGATTCATGAATATCATGATATGATATAATCTCAAGAACCTCCACAGATGACGATCTCTCACAAGAGAAAGCCAGCTTGGGCAAGGGAACTTATTCAAGATTGAGATAAGTATGGTGCCCCCAAAGGAACCATGAGACAAGTTAAGAAACCTAAGCCATTCTCCAGTTATATGGATTTGATGTGTGATCTCATAGAGAAGGAACCTAATTGATTTTAAGAATCCATTCATAAGAAAGAATGGGCAGATGCCATGACATAAACATACCAATCCATTACAAAGAATGATGTATGAGAAATAGTTCCCAGACCGAAGAGCAAAGATGTGGTATCTTCTAAATGACTATACAAGATAAAACATGTTGTTGATGGAAGTATTGAGAAATATAAAGCAAGGTTTGTTGCTCGTGGATTTTGTCAAAAGGAAGGCATTGACTATGAAGAGATGTTTTCTCCTATAGCTAGATACACTTCTATCAGAACCATCATAGCCCTTGCAGCTAAGATGAAGTGGAAGTTACACCAGATGGATGTGAAAACAACCTTCTTAAATGGTATCATTGAAGAAGAAACATATATAGAACAACCTCAAGGGTTTAAAGTTGAAGACAAAAAGACACATGCCTGCAAGTTAAATAAGGTTCTTTACAGATTGAAGCAAGCTCCTAGAGCTTGGTATGGAAGAATTGACAGTTTCCTGATGATATTGGGATTTACCAAGAGTAAAGTTGATTCTAACCTTTACTTCAAGGTTATGAATGATGAGCCTATTATATTGTTGTTGTATGTGGATAACTTATTATTAACTGGATAAGAAAAGATCATCATTGATTGTAAGAAGAATCTCGCTGCAAAATTTGAGATGAAAGACCTTGGCCTAATGTATTATTTATTAGGCCTTGAGGTTTGGCAGAGCCTAGAGAAGATATTCCTTAACCAAGGGAAGTATGCAGTTGAAGTACTAAAGAAGTTTGATATGTTGGAGTGTAAATCCATGAATACACTAGTGGAAACAAAGTTGAAGCTCTTGGTTGACACTTCATCAGAATTGGTTGATGCTACGTTGTACAGGAAAATCATTGGATCATTGATGTATCTAACAAAAACCAGGCCACATATATGTTTTGTTGTGAACACCTTGAGTCGGTATCTGGTAGAGCCTAGACGTGTTCACCTTGTTGCTACAAAACATGTGATGAGATACCTTAAGGGTACATTGGACTTTGGTCTCTACTACAATGGAGATCAAGACTTCAGACTGATTGGTTATACCAATTTAGATTGGGCTGGAAGTGTTTCTTACAGAAAGAGCACTTTAGGATGTTGTTTCAGTCTGGGGTCAGCCATGACTTCATGGCAAAGTAGGAAGCAATCCAGTATTTCTCTTAGCATAGTAGAAGCAGAATACATTGATTCATGTTCCGCCAGTTGTGAATCCATATGGCTATGGAAGTTGTTGACAGGTCTATTTGATCTAGAGATGAAAGAAACCGTGATTCTATGTGATAACCAAAGCTACATAAATATGAAAAATAACCTTGTGTTCCATGACAAGTCGAATCACATAGAAATCTGGTATCACTACATTCGTGATATGGTGCAGAAGGGAGCCATAAAGCTCCAATATGTTGGCATAGATGAACAGGTTGCATATGTGTTGACCAAGCCTCTGTCTCGTGTAAATTTTGAGCACTTTTGAGACAATCTTGGTATAGTATGAAAGGACCTCCATCGAAAGGGGGAGTGATGTTGAAGATACTATGGTATCCTACCCAATAGCGGGTAGCTCATTTAGGATTTTATATCCTAGGGGATTGATCATCCTTGGACAGATCTCGAAGGTCCAGTAAGGACGGTCTGACAAAGTACATGTGCATGTATATGCTAGCTATGGTTAGTAGTGGTAGATCCATTAGGATTTTTTATAATCCTAGGGAATCTTATGATTCTCAGGAAGATCCTGAAGGTCCAGTAAGGATGGTTTGTCAGAGTACCACATGGTAGCTCCATTAGGATTTTATATCTTAGGGAATCCTATGATTCCTGGGAAACTCCTTAGGGACTGTCATAGTACCACAAAATGTTGTAACACCTACCTCATTTATTTGCCCCATGATGATGATGATGGTGTTTCTCCAGCCTGTGTGTTGTGATGATGTTGTTGCTCCGTCCCTCGTGTTGCGATGATGTTGTTGCTCCAGCCTTCGTGTTGTGATGATGTTGTTGCTCCACCCTTCATGTCGTGATGATGTTGTTTCTCCAGCCTTTGTGTTGTGATAATGTTGTTGTTGTTATTGATGTTATTGATGATGAATATGTATTAGTGTTATATTAATCCATGTTGATGTAGATGATGATGTTGCTACTCTAGGTCCATGTTGTGAATGATGATGAGAAAACCTTCCAATGATTTATAGATATGCTAGTCATTTTTTCAGATGCTATTGATGTTGTTTCCCTCTCTCTCTCCTGACGATGTTGTAGAATACCCTTCTTGTTAAGGGGGAGTGCTTAAATATTGTAACTACAAAGATTATTCTATTTATTATTGAGTCATTATTGATTAGATCAATCCCCTTTTTTGGATTGATCATGTCGGGCTTTGTAAATGACCAAATCCCCTTTTGTGGATTGGTCAAACCCTAATTATATCATGAAAATTAAGAAGTCATCCCCAGGCCTAATTAAAGTGGTTTTAGCCACTAAGAGAAGAGGTCGGCCCTGCCTAGTGAAGAGACACCTCCCAAGCGCATGCCAAACAGTATAAATAAGAGAGGCTAGCTCCTCATTAGCTCACTCACTCATTCCACTCAACAAGTGCGCAAGTTTGGAGATAGATGCAGTTGGGAGAAGAAGGAAGAGAGAGTTGCATTGCTCAGTGTTGGATATTCTCTAGTGTTTTAGTTTATTGTCTTGGCATTGTATTGGCTATCTATATTAACGGAGTTTTTGTTGGGTTTTCTCCCCCATGAGGGTTTCCCAGGATAAATGGTATGTATCTTGTGATTGTGTTTATCTCAGTGATCCTACCTATGCTATTGTTATCTAGTAAATTGAAAAGAAACTAAATATCTGCTCTAAAATTAACAATTTCTAGATCTAAAGTTATTAAAGAATACCATAAGCCAAAGAGGAGTACCACCTCTATAAAAATGCAAGGGGATTCATACCCTTGTGAGGTTGTTGTTTCGGTCCAGGCGGATTCAAGCATCAACACCTCCTTAATATCTTGTACTAAAACCATGTAAAGGTCTTCCATGGCTTCACGTTGTGCATGTGACCTTTGCAAACCAATATACATTTCTCTTTCCTCTTCTTGTGTAAACTCAATAGCACCTTGAGATTCTTGTTGTTCAATAATGTTTCTTTCTTCGAATTCATTTGGAATATTTTGTGGCCAATGAAATGGAGTCTTCAAAAATGTATCTTCATTTGTTGAGCTTGAAATTATGTCACTTTGACTATTGAAAAAATACTCCAACCAAATAGGATCAACAACATCAAAGTATTCATATGTATCTTTAATGGACTTTTTTATTTCTTCCAGACATTCAGAATAGTTTACATCTCTATTACACCTCAGTGCATTATGGATTTCAATAATTTATTGTAAAAACAATAACTTTGATGCAAATATTGAACGATCTGGAATGAACTTAAAAAATGCTAAACCTGATGAAGGCCCCCATTCTATAGTAGTTGAATATTGTTTTCCCCATATAAGTGTTTTCCCATCAAATTTTTTTAAACAAAATTGATGTTGGAAGCTAATGTCATTAAGTTGATCAATACATTTTTCTTCAGGATCTGATCCCTGAATAAATCTTCGCACGTCAATAGTTTCTTCTAATATATTAAAAATAGGCTCTAAAGTGTATGTTTTCTTAGTACATTCAATAAATGATGGTAGGATTCCAACATTTTTTCTCTTCAATGTTAATGAAAAAATACTAAACATTTGATCAATATGATCATGGGTGTGTCCAACAAGAAGGAAACCAACTTTCACCTTTTGAAAGACTCACAGTTCAACAAGCATGCTTAGATATTCAAACACAATTTGATTTTTATTTTCATGACTAGTGTTGTCCAACTATAGATAGAGAACTCAAGGAATATTTCCATACCAGTGAGTGAGCACATGATGAATTATAGTGATGATAATATTTGCATCATTATGAATATTTGGAGTTGTAAAGTAAACCCTTGGACATATTTTTCTATTGAAACACATACAATCAACCGAGTGAAACTGAATGAAATTATCTTCTTGTAAATTTTTTGGTGTATGGAAAAAATGTGGTAGAAGTGTTTTCTTATGGTCCATGCCATCAATTATCATAGATAAATATTTGTTTGGATCATCATAACACTTCTTCTAATGTTTGTACAACTTTTGTCTTTCACTTGATTGTTGATTTCAATGTTCTTGAAGTGCTTTGACTATGGAATCTGCACATGACATAAAATGAAAATATCGATGTAATGTTTTCATAGTTGATAGCTATCCAATTTAAAAATAATAATAATAAATACATACCTCTTTTTGCCCCTTCAGATTGATCTCTTATTGATTTAAGAGTAGCACATATACTATAATCCCCATCCTTGAGTTCTTAGGAATACGTACATTCTTGAATTGTTTCTTCCTTATTCTTGTAAAATATGCATATGTAATAAAATTACCATTTCCTTCAACACCTTTAGCATATCTTTTGTACAAGTTGTATATTTCCCTCCTTGAGAAATTATCTAGAATATGTTTTGTGTCTCTATCTAGCATACACTCTCCATGTTTGGAAAGGAATTCATGCATCCATGAAAATGTATTGTTTGTTAATGGAACACTCTCTCGTCTATGATGTACCTTTGAATAAAATGAAGGATTTTTTTTCAACCTATTTTGGATTCTTGATAGACGAAGATTACCAATTGAGTAAAATATTTTGAAAGCCTTTCTGGAAAGTAAAATATTCCCAATGTGATAATCATATCATGTCTTGGTGGATATCATGCACCCCATCAAATATCAATTTTGCATGTTCTTATTCATTGACAAACATGTCTTATTTTTCTTCAAGGCATACAATGTCATGTATTCCATGCTTTTCAAACAATTCTTTTGACAACATTCAGTTGAAATCAATTCACCTATGGAAATTGATTTAGTGATAAATTATTTCCTAGACCTTGTATAACTAGAATTATTTGGATTGATATAAAAAGGTCTAGTCTTGGTCCTAGACACAATTCTTATTTGCAATGTCTCCACGATTTCATCATCCTTACTAGAAGGATTTTCCTCATCACCAGAAGGAATATCAAGAAAAACATTCTCAGGACACTGAACAAGACAATGTTGATCACCTTGATTTATTGCAGATGAATGATTGGGAACATGATATTCATTCCTAGGTCCATCATCATCTTCATTGATAATATCGTTGATGAGAAGAATATCAAACTCACTATAAAAATGATTACCATCCTCACCAATGTCATTAGATCTTCCATGAAAATATTCACTTGAAGGGAAATCGTCATCACCCTTAAGACTATCAATGCCATTAAGATCCTCACTTGGAGAAAAATTTCCATTATCATCATCGATACCTTGAAAATTCTCATTTGGAGGAAAACCATCATCAACATTGTGTCCACCATTGATATAATCATCTTCACTACTTTTAAAATTCCCACTTGAGGGAAATTCTTCATCATCCTTCTTAGTGCATTGAAAATGTTCATCGGTATCTTGAAAATCCTTACTTGGAGGAAAATCATCATCATCAACATTATTTCCTTTAAATTTCTCACTTGGGAAAGAGTGTCCACCAATGGCATAATCATATTCTCTACTTTGAAAATCCCCACTTGAGGGAAATTCTTCATCATCCTCATTACTACCTTGAAAATCCTCACTTGGAGGAAAGTATTCAGCATCCTCATTGGTACCTTGAAAATCCTCACTTGGAGGAAAATCACAATCACCTTTAAATTACCCACTCGGGAAAGAGTGTCCACCATTTCCATAATCATCATCACTACTTTTAAAATCCGCACTTGGGGAGAATTCTTCATCATCCTCATTCGTGCCTTGGAAATCCTCACTTGGAGGAAAATCTTCATCAATACCTTCAAAATCCTCACTTGGAGTAAAATCATCATCACCAACATTGCTACCTTTAAATTCCCCGCTTGGGAAAGAGTGTCCACCATTATCATAATCGATCTTCACTACTTTTCAAATTTCCACTTGAGGGAAATTCTTCATCATATTCATTGGTGCCTTGGAAATATTCATCGGTACCTTGTAAATCCTCACTTGGAGGAAAATTTTCATCCCAATCATTTAAACGTTGATCATAGTCTCCACTTCGACCTACACTTTGATTATTCTCATTACTATTAAACTGTTGAATAGATTGATCACCATCATATTCCTCCTCTTTATCATCTGTGCCTTCAAAGTCCTCTAATTTAGGATTTTCCTGAGGAACATGGTGAATAACATTGCTTCCACTATGATCAAACTTATGACTAGCTGAAAAATATAATGCCTCATTTGCTTTACAAGCATTCCCATTGCATTTGGTAGTCCCAAAACAAGAGGTATGTGAACAATTTGTCGATGCCTCAGAAATGAAATCTTATTTATCTGACGAAGGCATCACTTCTCACTAAGAACATAGAATGATACAAATTTTCAGCCTCCCAATGATAATCTTATAACTTGCAGAATGATCTTTTCTCTCTAAATTGCAACCCCCCCCCCCTAGCATAAAAATAAATAAATAAAATTCCCTCCAAAATCACCCCCCAAAAAATATTCCCCAAAATTCCCCCCCGAAAATTTTTCCCTCCAAAATTCGCCCCCCATTTTTTTCGTTTATTATTTTCCCTTCAAAATTAAAAAAAACTTTTACTCTTTTATTTTGTTATTTACTTGTTAATTACAATATTTTTCATGTTTGTTTATTTATCCCACATTCATTAAACTTAGCAATGATCCATATAATTTTAGGTATATATGTAGACAATCTTCTTCATTCTTATTTATCCCAAATTTGTTATACTAAAATTAACTTATATCATCTATGTTATATATACATAGTCTTGTTTTGTCTTTTTACATTGCATGAAATCTTGGGCAGCATTTGGTAAATAATTTGGAGCAATCTACAAGGGAGAAACATCGAGAATACATTCAAGGAGAATCTAGAATTTTAGAGGTTAGTTATTTTTTAAATTCCTACCATTTACGAAAAAAAAAAGCATTTATAAGATCATCTTTGAATCACATATGATTTTTTCATGCGAAAATTATAAAAAACCCTGAATGTTTTTAGATGTTTTCTAATCTTTTTTTTTTTAAATCAACTTTAAAAATAAAATGAGATCTTTTTCAAAGAAATTTTAACAAAATTCTTAGGATTTTTCGAAAAAAAAAAGAAGAAGAAAAAGGCAAATTTAGGTATAGGTTTTTTTTTTAATTACTATTTGTATTGCTTTTTAGTGAAAATGTTATAGTTTTGGCCCATGGTGGCTACTGGGAGGAATTCCCCTCCCACACAAGACCGTGATTTGGCATGCAGGGGCGCTCAGGAGGTTGGTCCCCACGGCCAAGCCCTAGGCGCGTGGGGTGGTGACTTGGTTGTCGGGGGGCAGCCTTGTGGCCAAGCCCTGGGTGCACCCGAGGCTGGGGAGATGTCCACGACCAATCCCTGGGCACCCCCATGGCTTGGTCACGTGGGAACCCCCCGCAACGAAGCCTTGGGTGGTCCCATGGCTTGGTCGCAAGGCTAATTGGGGCGATGCCCACTTGGTCCCGACATCACCTTATACCTTGTAAGCCAAGGATTGGTCCTGACATCACCCCAATAACTTCATGGGTCAATTTTTATTTTTATTTTTTAACTTAGTTCTTATAGTCAATGTTTTTTTTTAATTTATTATAATGTAAAAGGCCTAATTTATTTTTTTTCATATAGGAAAAATGGCAGGAACAAAATTATCTATGAATATATCTGGATCACAACCTGCAATAATGGCATCCAAAATTGCAATTGGGACCTCCGTGAATGTTAGGTAACAAATTGATAGCACAACGCCTGAGTTTTCAAGGGTAATGAATAATCTTAGAGAGTGAAAATCCGTGGAAGGTGAAAACAAACTGGAGTATTCTTGGTTTGTTAAATACAAGAAAGGAAATAATGGAGAACATCTATATTTGTATTGTGTCGAGTTTGAACATATGTAAGGAAATTATCAAGCACTTGGCTTGTTAAGAGATATATGTTTGGTGCCAGACACATATATTGTGTATGCACTCATCAAACAAGGCAGGACTTATATCAAGATTAGATATTGTTTGAAATTGAGCAATTATAACAAGGATGAATGTTTACAAAATTATGTGCATCCATCATTGATGACATTGAGAAAAGCAAGGTAAGTTTTTTTTATTTTAATTTTTGTATCATTTATTATTTTTAGTATCATGTTAATTTTTTAATTTTATTTAACATGGAAATTTTATATCTTATTTTTACAGGTTTTTGTTGAACGACTTTCACATATGTTAGTGGGGATTTACTCTACAAACAATAATATCATGGATGTCATCAATGTTTTTCATAATGAAAAGACACAAGAAAGAAGGAAAAAGAAACAAAAAGTAACAAAGGTGGAAGCTGTAAGAGTAGACAGAGAAGAACATGAAAGAAGAAAAAAAATCATCATCCTAGAAATCCTAAAAAGGTTACATTTGAAAATGAGGAAACTCCAAATGAATATTTTGTTGAGATAGTCCCAATGAGGTTATCACTCCTCGCAAAAAGAATAAACAAGATAAATGAAAAAGAGTGATGGTCGATGATGAGTCTATTCCTATTGATTATGAAGAAATCGTTGATTTAGATGAAACCCATTTAAATCATAAGATGAAGAAAGAAAATGTTGTTGATAATGTTCAAGAAGTCATCGTTAGCTTTGAATATTAAAATGAAAGTCCTAAAGGTAGCAGAGAAATAATAACATTAGGTGTTGATCTAGAGAATGGTATAATGAAAACAATACAAAATGTCATTCAAAATAGAATGAGGATGGTGAACTTAGTTGATGATGGCCATACATTTCAATTGAATGTGAAGCAACTTTATAAACCCACAGAAGTGCAAGAAAAATATCAAATTAGAAAATTGCATCACTTGCATATTCACAATTTGAAATCACTGATTAGGTACAATCCATATGCACATGTGGTTGGCTACCTAGTTGAAGTTGACCCAATGGAAGTTCCTAGGAGGGAAGAATTTGATAGATCAAAATATTTTGACTACAAATATTATGTGATTGGAGGAAATCATTCTAAGAGGCTAGAAGATAATTGATGCAAGAATATCCCAATAATCCTCTTTTTGAGACAGTCAAATGCATAATTATGTTGGTTTAACAGATTCAGAAGCAAAGTTATTGGCATGAGATCATAACACAGATAATGAGTACAGAATGTCTATGACTTTCATTCAAAGGTTGAGATTTATCCATAATGAGTTTTCTGAAATATGTCGTGGGAAGAGATCAAATGTTGATGCCAAGTTTAAGAAGCAATGTTGTATGAAAATAGGCTTCCCACTTGATGATCAAAATGCAAAATAAAAAAATTGCAAAGGAAGTGATGTATTTAGAGTTGTGGATAGTTATTTTCAATTGGGATTTAGAACTTGATAGGTATGGGATTTGATAGATGATATATTCACCCTATGGGAAAATATTAGTATAAAAAATCAGAGAGTTAAGAAGGATAAACCTTTAATATGTGGCACAAGTAAGACAGGTCCTGAAATAAAAAATCTTCCATAAGATATAACTATAAAACATTGGATAACGATACAAGGAGTGAATAATGAGAAACTTATCATAGTTATATTATCACGTGTAAGGTCGGGTGAATTTTCAATGGAAGAAATGTGTGATGAATTTAAATAGTAAGTTTGTTGAGTTATTTTTATTTATATTAGGATAAGAAAATTGATTTTTTCAGTTTAACATTTCAATGTTCTAAGTATTTTATTATATATATCACTATAACATTATTTATTTATTTTTATTTAGTCGCAAGGTGTATATGAGAATTCAAGAGGAAATAGTTAAGATATTGAATGAAGAAAGTTGGGATGATGTTAAACTCGACTATCCAGATTCAAGATTTACAACAATATTGAAACATTTTTTTGTTGCATTCAAAAAGGTATGTTTATTTATTACATTCATATTATTCATTTGTAAGTTAATTTATTTATATTTTAATAGTTATAGATATATAACTATATGTTTGTTTGTTTCCTTAAATATGCCAAAAAAATGCAAATGGAGTACCTCAAACCTTCAAAAGTTTCAAAAAGCCAAGTTTGAAAGAGAAAGAAGGAGACTTGTTCAAACTATTGAACTTGATGATACCCTTGATCACTACATTTGGAATGGGCTCGACATTGTTCAGTATAAAGTGATATTAGGTGATTGTGAACAAATTGCAAATATTGTTCCTAAAAAGAATACTCCCTAGTTATTGTGGATATCTCTCGTGGTTATAATATCCAAAACATTGGATATGATACTGAGCCTTATACTTACCAAGTTTTCAATAAAGTGGTTATGGGATTTATGGAAGTCACAACATCACAATTTTGGAGATTTCAGGTTTTTCATTCAGACACACAACAAGGATTAGTACAATCAAGCTTCAAGGGAAAAGAAAAGACAATGATGCAGTTTGTTTGGTAAGATATTGAAAGTGTATGTTTAGCAATTAAGATTAGAAAACATTTTTATTAATTCACAAGTTAATTGAATTTGCACTTATTTATGTTACAAGCACAAGTCTAATATTCAGAGCTCCAATAGAGAACCATTTAAATGTGATTTTGAGAGTATACATCGTGCAACCTAGACAAAAGATTATTCTTATAATTCTATTCATGTCAATGTAAAAGATGGAGGGAATCCTAACAGTTTATTGGTTTACAATGTTGTGGTTAGAAAGCTAACATATGAGGGAAAATATTTGAAATGAGAGATGGTTAACATTTATCAAAAACCACAAGCATTAATTAATTATCTTATAGATACATCTTCAAATAAAGGAGATTGAGTTTTGGATTTGTTCTTGGGTTTAGGTAAGAATTATGATCTAATATTTATGAAATCATACTTCAATCTTGTATTATTTTTAATTTATGTCTTTTTACAGTATTTAAATTCATTATTTATTTTGTATTTGGTGATTAGGTACAACATTAGCATGTTGCTTACAAAAAGGAAGAAATTGCATAGCCATTGAAAGTGACCCAATGCAGTGTAGTTTTATTCAACAAAGAATTAATGGTATTCTATCACTTACAGATGAAATGCAAGGAGTTGACTTGAGGAAAGAATTATTTAGTGAATCAAAGGTGGAAAAAATGTCAAAGGAACCTCAAGTACCATTAGGAGGATTGATTAAAAATTATCACTTCAGAGAACTTGCGGATATCAAAGATCCAATGGAAGAGCAAACTGACACAATGGAAGCACAAAATGATGTCGAATAAGATAATAATGTGTCTGTTGAGAATGATGAATTTGAGATATATGATATTTTTTATTATTTTTAAGAAGCTCTTGAAGATGATGCTCAATTTTGCAAATTTTTTATGGGCTATAACTGTAATGTTTTGACTTCCAGATTTTAAAATAAGAATGAATATGTATCTATTAGTGTATTATAATGAATCGTTTTTATTGTTTTATTTTTCCTTTTATTTGTATGTGAATCACTATACTAGGGAAAATTTTATTAAATGGTGTCATTTTTTTACTTCAAATGTATAAAAATATGAAGAAAAAAAATGTTAATTTTTTATAAAATTTTCACTTTTTTTGTTCAATTATGTCCACAAAAAATGTTTTATTTGACATGTTATTTTAAAAGAATAGGTACCAAAATGTATAGGTTTTTTTATTATATATGGTTGTAAAATGTATATTGTTTTGCTAAATATTAAAAAATGGTGTTATTTAACTACAATTATTTTCTATGTATTGAAGTAAAGGTAAACAATGTATTAAAAATGGTGTTTTCCACTATATTTTAAAAGTATGGAACAATAAATTAATTAAGAAGACAAAATTATATGAAAAATCTTAATTTCAAAAAAATAAATAGTAAAAAATACTTTTAAGATTAAAAGAAGCATGAAAAAATGAATAAAAACACTGTTGAAAAAAAATAGAAGAGTTTTAAAATAGATGAAAAATAAGCATTTAAAAAAACAATGTGGAAACATTATGGATTGGATAATTTAAAATATTGAAAAACCACCTAAAAGGGGAGGGGGTGCTACTAGTAGCACCATTTTTTAAAACGGGGTAAAAAATGTGACAAAAAAAAACGAGAACGTTGTAGAGTTCTCATTAAGTTGGTAACTATGTTCTTCTTTTATAAAATTTGGTATGCATATGTTGGTTTGGAAATATTCATGAATTGCAAAGTGTCGGGGCAAATTTGACCACTGGTAATCAAAAAATCAAATACATGGGGCTTTATCGATGGTGCATCTAGGGGGAAACTTGGCCTCTCCAGAGCAAGGATAGTTATGTACTTCTAGTAGAGAAGCATCAATTTTATTTCAAATGTGGTCTAGGTGTCAAGAGTAACAACATGGTAGAGATCAAGGCTATACTTATCTTGGTAGGGATAGTTGTAGACATAGCAATAACTAAAATCCAGAGCCTTGGACTCAAAATTGATTGTTGGATGGGTTACAAGGCAGTGCAAAAACCATAACAGGGGTATCCCATCTCATAGATCAAGTAAAGACTCGGTGTCTCAAGTCTGTCACTTTCTCTTGCAACCATATTTTTAGATAGATGAATGGATTAGTGGATGGTTTGTCAAAATAGGTAGTGGATGGTCAGGAATACATTCTTGATATCATTGAGATAAAGAATGAAATTATCACAACCTTTCCTGGAAGACATAATTAAGTAATTATCCTTTCTCAGAGGTAGTTTATCAAGGTCATTATACTCTAGTAATTTTGTTGTGTATAGGATGGTTTAGACATTGATTTATGAGTAGATATGTAGATATTTATGGTCTAGTTAATTGACTTTGTTGTAAGAAAAATGGTTTTTCATGAGTACCTTGATCTTAGCTAATATAATAGTGTGACTAGATGGTTGGATAGTGCAATTAGCACATTTTTTGTTTTGTGTCCTCACTTGTTGAATTTAATATCATATTTTATAGTCTATAACAATCGAGATGAATAAATTTGTATTTTAGTCTCTTTGCAAAGCCTTCAATTCTTCAAGAGTGAATAATGGAATCAGGTTAGCTTGCACTTTGTGGATTAGATTTACTTGAGTGGTGCAAATCAATTGTTGGGTGATTACATTAAGAGTTTGTTGAGAATACTCATCATGTAGATGTTGTCTTTCTTCAAGTGGGGCATTATCCAATTTGTTCTCAATACTTCGTCAATATCTTCGGCAAAGTGATTCACAATAGTAAAGTCACAAAAAAATTGGGAACAATCCATGGAAAAACATATAAAGAACCTAGGGGTGCTTTGAACAAAGTTACCGACTTAATGAGAGCTATGACCTCAAAACGAGAACTCTGGCCAAAAAACCCATATTTTTGCATAAAAAAACATCAAAATCAACCCCCAAATCAAAAAGTGGTGCTACCGGTAACACCATTTTTTTTAAATGGGGTCAAAATTACAACATTTTTCAAACATGGCCTTCAAAACTCAGACAGTAGCTCAGAAAAACCTTAAAATCAACACCTAAAAAAATGTTTTTGAAAAAAAATAAAAATTCAAAATGTTAAAATTTTAGATAATTTGAAATCGTGTTTTTAGCACTTGGTACCATTAAAACCAAAACCTTAAAATCAACTATCAAATTGAAAATTATTGCTACCGGTAGCACCCATTCTAAAATTAGGGTATAAAAATGACACATTTTTATAAAGTAGTAAAAGAACTCATCATTATTGTAAACAAGATCATAAAATCAACCCTTAAATGTTTACTTTTTAAATATTATTATCACTCAAAGCACAAGGTAACACATAATGCTATGAAAATATCACAATATACTTTAAAAATTCAACGTCACTTTTTAATATTTTTTTTACTTTTAATAATAATAAAAAGTAAATACAAGTTACATTGAATGAAACATAAATTATTTCTTAAAAGTATTGTTATATTGTCCATATTCAAAACATATGAGCTAAGAAATTTTATTATATTATCCATAATCAAAACATATAATTCATAAAACATAAAAAAAGATTCATAACTTCATGTAAGATCATATGTAAATTCAATGCTCATTTTTAGTTACCATACAAACACCATATGGATCAAAAATACATAAAATGTTTCATACACTTATTCAGATTGACTCATGGTTTTTGAAATACCATCAGAGTCTACATTTTCTTCAGGTGAACGATTGGATGAAGATGTAGATTATCCATACTCTTCTCTATTGTCGATGAATGCACCATCTGAGTCTCCATGCATGCCCAACATTTCATATGTCAAATGCCTTTTAGATATATGATTGGGTTCAACAAACTCCCATCTTGCATTTATTTCTTGTGGCAACAACCTCTTGATAATCTATGTTGTCTTTGAGTGAAGAGTTTCTCTCTTTGTCAAATTGAATTCATAAAAAAGTATGTCAAAATCATCTAATTTTAAGAGGTAAGTGCAATGATGAGTTGTATTTTGACCCTTTATTTTTCTCTTCCTATTGACATGTTTCTCAACCACCATATATGGCTTGTGCATCATTGAATGGGTGTGTACTTGTTACATATCAATGCACTTCAATTGCAATAACGTCATCATTTTCTTTCTCAATCTTTATAACCTTTCCAATCCAAAATGGATAACCATGTGGATATTCAGTCGCCAAAACTGCAATCATGATACCCTCCTTAATATCTTATATCGAACCTCTGTAAAGGTATTCCATGGCTTCACGTTGTGCACGTGACCTTCACGAACCAATATACATTTCTCTTTTCTTTGCTTGTGTAAACTCAATAGCACCTTGATATTCTTGTTGAACTTCAACAATGTTTGTTTCTTCAGATTCATTTGGCATATTTTGTGGCCAATGAAATGGAGTCTTCAACATTGTATCTTCATTTCTTGAGCTTGAAATTATGTCACTTTGACTATCGAAAAAAGACTCCCACCAAACAAAATCAACAACATCAAAGTACTTATATGTATCCTTCATGGACTTTTTTATTTCTTCCGGGCATTCAAATAATCTACATCTCTATTATGCATGTGTGCATTATGGATTTCAATAATTGATTGTAAAAATAATAACTTTGATGCAAATATTGGACGATCTAGAATAACTTCAAAAATGATAAACCTGATGAAGGCCCCCATTCTATAGTAGTTGAATACATCTTTCCCCGTGTAAGTGTTTCCTGTCAATTTTTTTTGAAACAAAAATGACGTTGGAAGCTAATGTTATTAAGTTGCTCAATACATTTTTCTTCACAATGTGATCCCTGAATAAATCTTCGCATGTCAACAGTTTTTCTTCAAATATATGAAAAACAGGCTTTGGAATGTATGCTTTATTAATACATTCAATCAATGATGGTACACTTCCAACATTTTTCCTCTTCAATGTTACTGAAAAAACGACTGAACATTTGATCAATATGATCATGAGTGTGTCCAACAAGAAGGAAACCAACTTTCACCTTTTGAAAGATTATCATTTCAACAAGCATGCTTAGATATCCAAACACAATTTGATTTTTATTTTCACGACTAGTGTTGTCCAACTGTAGATAGAGAACTTGAGGAAGATTTCCAAACCAGTGAGTGGGCACATGATAAATTATGGTAATGGTCATATTTGCATCATTATGAATATTTGGAGTTGTGAAGTAAACTTTTGGACACATTTTTCCATTGAAAACCATACAACCAACCAATTGAAATTGAATGAAATTCTCTTCCTGTAAATTTTTGGGTGTACGAACAAAATGTGGTAGAAGTGTTTTCTTTTGGTCTATGCCATCAATTATTATACATAAATATTTGTCTGGAGCATCATAACACTTTTTTTTATGTTTGTGCAACTTTTTATCTTTCACTTGATTATTGATTCCAATGTTCTTGAAGTGCTTTGACTATGGAATCTGCACATGACATAAAATGAAAATATTGATCATATGTTTTCATAGTTGATAACTATTCAATTTAAAAAAAAAAATAGTAAATGCATACCTCTTTTTGCCCCTTCAGATTTATCTCTTTTTAATTTAAGAGTAGCACATATACTACAAATATCCATCCTTGACTTCTTAGGATACAGACATTGTTGAATTGTTTCTTCCACATTATTGTAAAATATGCATATGTAATAAAATTATCATTTCCTTGAACACCTTCAACATATCCTTTGTACAAGTTATATATTTCCCTCCTTGAGAAATTATCTGGAATATTTATTGTGTCTCTATATAGCATACACTCTCCATGTTTGGAAAATAAATCATGCATCCATGACAATGTAGTGTTTTTAAAATGCCCACTCTCTCATCGATGATGTACCTTTGAATAAAATGAGGGATTTTTTTCCAACCTTGTCTAGATTCTTGATAGACAAAGATTACCAGTTAAGTGAATTTTTTTGAAAGTTTTTCTGCAAAGTAAAATATTCTCAATGCGATAATCATATCCTGTATTGGTGGATATCATGCACCCCATCAAATATGAATTTTGCATGCTCTTATTCCTTGACAAATATGTCTTCATTTTATTCAAGGCATACAATATGCTTTTCAAATAGATATTTTGACAACATTCACTTGAAATCAATTCACTTATGGAAATTGATTTAGTGAGAAATTATTTCCTAGACCTTGTATAACTAGAATAATTTGGATTGATATAAAAAGGTCTAGTCCTAGTCCTAGACACAATGTTTCTTTGCAATGTCTCCACTATTTCATCATCCTCACTAGAAGGATTTTCCTTATCACCAGAAGAAATATCAAGCAAAACATTATGAGAAGACTAAAGTAGAGAATTTCAATCACCTTTATTTGTTGCAGCTGAATTATTGTGATCCAGATGGATGTCAGTGGCCTCCCACCTATTCCAACTGGCTCGTTTTGACAGTTTTCCAGTTTGGCAGTTTTTTCCTAGTTTCTGGGTCCCTGACTTCCAGGGTCGTTTTGAAGTCCTAAACAACATTTTAGGGCTCTCCACTATCAAAATTTGGATGGAGTCAGAGCCTGAAAGCAACATGTGTATTACTCAGATACACCTTTCCAACGGGATATCGTGCGCCCAAAACGCATATCGTATGCAAAAGTTATGACCCTGGGAAGTTGATGTACTAACTTACCCCAACGGGGGCCTACATGAATTTTGGCGCTTCATATCCTAGGGTTAGGTTTTTGGATGTATAGGGTTTTGGAATTCCTATTTATTTCAAAAAGTATTGGAGAGCCTCATTGTAACCATCTTCTTGCGAATGAACGCAGTCATCACGTCTCTTCTTAGAGATAAATCGTCACCATTCTAGCAAGCTTGTTTTCCGCTGCATTTTACAGTTTCAACACATTTTCTTATTGAATAGAAACCAATTTTACTATATCTCTGTTATTATTGTGTTTATGTGTTAAGAATAATAATAATATGTATCCATTTCATTATGCTCATAAAATACGGATCAGTGGTATCAGAGTGATCTCCTCCTTGTCGTTCTTAATGCATGTCCCCAACGAGATTAGGGTACAAAGAATTGGGTCTCAAGCTGGTTTCTCTTGAGGACAAAATCTATCGCACGCCCAAGCAACCTCTCATGGTGAGAGAAAAGAAAGATGGCATGACAGGATATCCTTTCAAAATGTTTCTCGAGGATTCCCTTATGTAATAGAGGAACGAAATGATGGATAGTTTTGCGCAAATCCTTCAGTGGCTGCCAACAGACGATGAATCTTCGTCAAAAGGAGGCGCTTCCCCCTTCAAGGTACAAATCAAATTTGATATTCCAATATTTGAAGGTCAGATAGACACAGTTGTTGTAGACAAATGGTTGAATCTGCTAGAAGGGTATTTTTATGTCCATAAATTTTTGAACAGAGAAAACATTATGTTTGCACTCCTCAAAGTCGTTCCCCGTGTCAAAGATTGGTGGGAGACTTTATGTGAGCAAAAGAAAACAGAGGAACCCTCCTTATTTATAGTTGTGGTCACCTGGGAGTCCTTCAGGGATGCTATCAAGGAACAATACTACCCTATCAGAAGTTATGACGACATGTATACAAAATAGACCACACTGAGACAGGAAAGAGACCAAGCAGTGCCAGAGTTCACAAATATATTCCATACCTCGTGCACCAAGCTGGGTATCAAAGATTCTGAGTGACATCTAGTGCTCAAGTATCGTGGTGTTCTACATAGATACATCCAGACTGAAATGGAGTTTTTGGACATCTTGTCCTTGGGCGCGGCCTATCGATATGTCATCAAAATTGAACAAAAGCTTAACCAAAAGACACAGATATTTGGGCCTGGGAACCCCTCACATCAGAAGCAAGTAAAGGGAAGCCCCAACCCACAAAATAAAGGATAGATAAAAAATGGGTAGCCTCAAGCAAAGAAGGACATCAGAAATACAAATAAATATATTGGGAAGTGGTGTGACTTCCATAAGAGCCCTTGTCATAACATTGTTGATTTCCACTCCAAGTAATCGATGGTGGATGAGGTAAAATCCTATGAATTAGATTTGGGTTTTGAATCTGAGTCAGAACCAGAAAGGGGGAGACAGATCATGGACGCGGAACCTAGTTCCATCATTGCTACCACCAAGGTCCAGCCTAGTGAACCAGACGAGCCAGAAGAAGGCAAGCACCTCTTTCATTCATAGATGTGGGTAAAAGGTACTCTGTTTCACTTTATCATTGATAGCAGTAGCCAGAAGAACCTCATCTCAGAAGAGGTCATCAAGAAGCTAGCCCTGCTTACAACATCGCACCCACATCCCCACACCATTGGATGACTTTGTCAAGGAAGCGATCTCGACGTAAGCCAACTATGTCGCCTATTGTACGGCATCAAGTGCTTCAAAGATGAGCTATTGTGTGATGTTGCTCCTCTCAAATTTGGTAATGTTATTTTGGGCCAACCTTATTTATGAAAATCTCATGTTGTATATGATTCTAGGCCTCGAAGTGTTATTATTACTTTGAATAGGAAATTATATAAGATACCTGAGGCAGTCCCACCTAGTGTTATTTCCTTGATCTCTTCCAAGCAATGTAGGAAGGTCATCTCTCAGACTGGGAAGTTTGTCTTCTTCGTGATTCGCTCTTAGAGTGAGTGAAATATTGTAGTCACATACAAGGCCTCTGTGGTTGACCTCTCCACACGGCAGAAGCAAGTGGATAAGGTTGTGGAAGAATACAAATATATCTTATCCTCACCTACTGGGGTACCTCTGCACTGTCAGGTCAAACATCCCATCAATCTAACCCCCGGCGCATCATTTCCCAATGGGACACTCTACTGTCACTCTCATTTAGAGAATAAGGAGATCAAGCGACAGATCCAAGAACTACTCCACAAGGGGCACATCAGTCCCAGCTCATCGCCTTGTGGGAGCCCAATCATGTTGGTGCATAAGAAAGATGGGACTTGGCAAATCTGCATTGATTACCGGGACATAAATAAAATCACAGTCAGGAACCGGTACATGATTCCCAGAATTGACGATCTCCTTGATCAACTCAAGGGGGGAAAATACTTCAGTAAGATTGATCTGAATTTTTACCACCACCAGGTCCCCATAGAATAGACAAATGTATGGAAGATCGTCATCAAGTCAAAATAAAGTCTTTTTGAATGGTCGGTCATGCCCTTTGGTTTAAAAAATGCTCCATAAAATTTCATGAGGATGATGGACAATATCCTACAACCTTTCACCAATAATTTTGTAGTGGTGTATCTGGATGACATCCTCATCTACAGCAAGACTTGGGCAAAACACTTGCAGCATATTCAGTAGGTTTTGTGCACCCTGTGCCAGCACAAGCTATATGCCAACTTGGAAAAATGATCCTTCGACATGGAAAGGGTCCATTACCTAGACTACATCATGGATCAACATGGTGTGCATGTGGATCCAGCCAAGATCTAGGTCATCCAAGACTGGCTAGCCCCAACCACACTCATTGAGCTTCAGAGCTTCTTAGGCCTTGCTAATTTCTATCACAGGTTCGTGTTGGGATTCTCCCATATTGCATGGGCCCTCATCCAAGTACCAGGGGTGGTGGTAAGGAAACATTTGTGTGGGGTCTATCCCAACAAAAAGAGTTCAATGATTTAAAGCAATGCTTGTGCTCATCCCCAGTACTTTCATTACCAAATCTGCAGCATCCCTTTGAGATCGAGACAAATGCTTCGGACTATGTTGTGGGAACAGTTATCACTCAGCACGGACACCCCATGGCCTATCCTAGTGAGACACTGTCAGATGTTGTTCACAAGTACCCTACTTACGACAAATAAATGTGCTCCATTGTGTAAGCATATCATCAGTGGAGCCATTACATTCTCGAGAATGAGACAGTCATCCACACAGATCATAATCCACTACAGTTCATGCAGACACAAGGAAAATTTCAGAATGACCGCCATCAGAAGTGGTCCACATACTTGCAAAAGTTCTAACTCAACATCAAGTATAAAAAAGGCAGTACCAACCAAGTCGTTGATTGCCTCAGCCAACCTAAAATCGGTGCACTCACCACGGTTCTAGAATCTTGCAGCCACAAGACCTCTGGATGGACCAACCTCTATGATACAAACCATGACTTCACCACCACATACCAAATGTTGGGCACGAACTTAATTGTCTCTAATTTCCATCTTCAGGACAGGTTATTGTGCCGACCAGGCCATCTCTTTGTTCCATCAAGCGAGTGAGCGAAGATGATTTGGGAATCCCACTACAGTCATGTGGCAAGACACTTCAGCGTAAAAAATACAGTGACATTGTTGCAGAAACATTTATACTGGTCGAAACTTCAACAGGATGTCATCAAATATATCAGGTCCCGCACTACCTACATTATTGCCAAACCGACCACTAAGAAATAGGGCATGTACACCCATCTTCCTACTCCTGACATGCCATGGGAATCCATCTCAATGGACTACATGTTGGGTATTCTTTCCACCAAGAGGGGAAATGATTTTCTTTGTGGTTGTTGATCTCTTTTCCAAGATGGCGATCCTGGTCACTTGCAAGAAGAGCATCACAGCAAAGGCCACTACCAAGCTCTTATTTGAAGGAGTCTGGGTAAATTTTGGAGTCCCACACACCGTTGTCTCATATCAGGACAGTTGGTTCCTCAGCACATTCTGGTCAAGCCTCTGGTCACTGCTGGAAACCAAGCTCACCAAATACAGTGCCTTCCACCCCCAGACAAATGGCCAAACTGAGGTTGTCAATTGGATGATCATGCATATTCTACGCATGTACAATTCCAAGAACCCACACACATGGGATGAGAGTCTTCCCTATGTTCAACATAGCTACAACAGAGCTCTACATAGATCAACCAACCACATCCCCTTTTAGGTGGGGTTGGGATTCCAACCATTGGGTCCCATGGATGTTTCACTACCTCTTGCGGCCACCCTGATTGATTCAGCACCTGCTCCAGCTGAAGATGACAAAGCCTCCTGGTTCATTGAGTGGATCTAGCACATCTTCCAACAGGTTCAGGATATTTTACAAAAGTCCAATTCCAAGTACAAGCAGCGCCATGATCAACATCGGGTGCCACATAAGTTTCAAGTGGGAGACAAAGTGTGGTTAAACTTGCAGAAATAACGCCTCACAGGGCCCCATCGGAATATTTTCCCACTCCATCACAGACCTTACACCATCACCAAGTTTGTGGGTGAAAATTCTTTTGTGCTCAACATTCCCCCTTTCCTTGGCTTGCACCCAATGTTCAACATGGATCTCCTCCATCCATACTTCCCACCATTATTAGACACCTCAGAGATAGAAAAACAGTTGACACCAACAAAGCTCAACCCTGACTTGATGCAATAGGAATCTAGTGATCATATTGTGGACACAGGTCAAGGGCACTCACCAGCGAAGGATCCAACTTTAACGAGTAGTCAAAGCAAGGCATCTCTTATACCGAGGAAAGTGGATCACCCAGGGTCAAATTCAGCAGAAATTTTCTCATCTAATGGGGGCAATCAATGCAATGGATACCATTGCTACCTAAGGGTGGAGGATTGATCCAGATGGATTTTGGTGGCCTCCCACCTATTCCAAGTGGCTCATTTTGGCAGTTTTCCAGTTTGGCAGTTTTTTCCTAGTTTTCGGGTCACTGACTTATGGGGCTGCTTTGAAGCCCTAAACAACGTTTTTAGGGCTCGCCATAGTCAAACTTTTAATGAAGTCAAAGTATGACAAAAACATCTGTATTCCTCGGATAGACCTTTGCAACGGGCTATCGTGCACCTAAAACAGAGATCATATGCAAATGTTATGGCCCAGGGAATTTGATGTACTAACTTACCCCAACGGGACCCACATGACTTATGGCGCTTCATCTCCTAGGGTTAGGTTTTTGGATGTATAAGGTTTTAGAATTCTTGTTTATTGTAAAAAGGCTTGGAGAGCCTCATTGTAATCATCTTCTTGTGAATGAGCGTGGTCATCATATATATTCTCATATATAAGCCACCACTATTTTGGCAAGCTTGTTTTCCGTTGCATTTTACAGTTTGAGCACATTTTCTTATTGAATAAGAATCGGTTTTACTCTATCTATGTTCTTCTTGTGTTTTTGTGTTAAGAATAATAATAATTTGTATCCATTTCGTTATGCTCATAAAATCTGGATCGGATTGAGAACATCATCATCAACGTAATCGTTTGGAGGAAAAGCATCATCAACATTGTGTCCACCATTGACATAATCATCTTCATTGCTTTCAAAATCCCCACTTGGGTGAAAATTTTCACCATCCTACTTAGTGCCTTGAAAATATTCATCAGTATCTTGAAAATCCTCACTTGGAAGAAAATCAAATTCATCAACATTGTTGCCTATTAATTTATCACTCGAGAAAGAGTGTCCACCAATGGCGTAATCATCTTCACTACTTTGAAAATCCCCACTTGAGATATATTCTTCATAATCCTAATTGTTGTCTTGAAAATCCTCACTTGGAGGAAAATCTTCATTATCCTCATTGGTACCTTGAAAATCCTCACTTGTAGGAAAATCATCATCACCAACATTACTCATTTAAATTCCTCATTCGGGAAAGATTGTCCAGAATTTCCATAATCATCATCATTAATTTTAAAATCTCCACTTGGGGGGGATTCTTCATCATCCTCATCTGTGCCTTGGAAATCCTCACTTGGAGGAAAATCTTCGTCAGTACCTTCAAAATCCTCACTTGGAGGAAAATCTTTGTCAGTACCTTCAAAATTCTCACTTGAAGGAAATTCATCATCACGAACATTGTTGTCTTTAAATTCCCCACTCGGGAAAGAGTGTCCACCATTGTCATAATCATCTTCATTTCTTTTCAAATTTCCACTTGAGGGAAATTCTCCATCATATTCATTGGTGCCTTGGAAATCTTCATCAGTAACTTGAAACTCCTCACTTGGAGGAAAATTTTCATCCCAGTCATTTAAACATTGATCATAGTCTCCACTTTGACCTACATTTTGATTATTTTTAGTACTATTAAATTGTTGAATTGATTTATCACCACCATATTCCTCCTCTTCATCATCGGTGCCTTCAAAGTCCTATGATTTAGGACTTTCATGAGGAACATGTTGAATAAATTGTTTGCGCTATGATCAAAATTATGACTAGCTGAAAAATTTGACGCCTCATTTGCATTACAAGCATTCCTATAGCATTTCCTAGTCCCAACAGAATAGGTATGCGAACAATTTGTTGATGTCTCAAAAATAAAATCTTTTTTATCTAACGAAGTCATCCCTTCTCTCTAAGAACATAGAATGATACAAATGCTCACCCTCCCAATGACATTCTTATAACTTGCATGATCTTTTCCCTCTAATTCCCTCCCCCCCAAAAAAATAAATTCCCTCCAAAAGTTTTCCCAAAATTTCACCCCAAAATATTCCCTCCAAAATTTCCCCCTCAAATTTTTCCCTCCAAAATTTCCCCCCAATTTTTTTGCTTAATTATTTTCCCTTAAAAATTAAAACTACTTTTACTCTTTTATTTTGTTATTTACATGTTAAATGCAATATTTCTTATGTTTATTTGTTTATCCCACATTCATTAAACATAGTAATGATCCATATAATTTTAGGTATATATGTAGACAATATACCTAATTTTGATTTATCTCACATTTGTTATACTAACAGTAATTTATATCATCTATGTTATATATAGACAGTCTTGTTTTATCTTTTTGCATTGTGTGATATCTTGGGCAGTGTTCGTTAAAGGAATTGGAGCAAGCTACAAGGGAGAAACATCGAGAAGACATCCAAAGATAATCTAGCATTTCAGAGGTTAGTTATTTTTTAAATTCTTACCATTTACCAAAAGAACAATTATAAGATTACCATTGAATCACATAACAATTTTTCATGCAAAAATTAAAAAGCTTCTAATTTTTTCTAAAAAAGGTCCAACTTTTTTAAAAAATTGAGACTTTTTTCAAAAAAAATTAACAAAATCCTTAAGATTTTATGAAAAAAAAAAAAAGAAAAAAAAAATCAAATTTAGATATAGTTTTGTAAAAACATTTAGCTTTATTATTGTTTTGTACTTAATTTTTTGTAGTTTTGGCCCATGGTGGTTATTGGGCAATGTCTCGGGCTTGGTCGTGGGGGTTGGAGCGATGCCCAGCATCGCCCTAGACCAGTCAGCCTCGTGGCCAAGCCGTGGGCATGCCCACTGCTTGGCCATGGGGTTGGTCGGGCTAGGGTGATGTTGGGCATCGCCCTAGCCCTCCATGGCCAAGGCACGGTCCTGGAATAAGCCTAATAACTCCATGGGTCAAAAAAATTTAAATATGGGTCAAAATGTTTTAAATTAGTTCTTATATTCAATGTTTTGTTTTTTTTTAGTTTATTATAATGTAAAAGGCCTAATTTTTTTTTTCATCTTATAGGAAAATGGTAGGAAAGAGATTATCTATGAATATATCTGGATCACGACCTGCAATAATGGCATCCAAAATTGCTACTGGAACCTCCATGAATATTAGGTAACAAAATGATAGCATAACACCTAGGCTATTAAGGGAAATGAAGAATGTTAGAGAGTGGAAATATGTGGAAGGTGAAAACAAAGTGGAATATTCTTGGTTTGTTAAAGACAAGCAAGGCAACAATGGAGATCATATATATTTGTATTGTGTCAAATTAGAACATGTGTAAGGAAATTATCTGGCACTTGGCTTGTCACGAGATATATGTTTGGTGCCAACCACAGATATTGTTTATGCACTTGTCAAACAAGACAAAACTTATATCAAGTTTAGATATTGTTTGAAACTAAGCAATTATAACAAGAATGAATGTTTTTTAGAATTATGTGCATCCATCATTGATGACATTGAGAAAGACAATGTAAGTTTTTTATTTTTATTTTTGTGTCATTTATTATTTTTAGTATCATGGTAATGTTTTAATTTTATTTAACATGAAAATGTTATATTTTATTTTTGTAGTGTTTTGTTGAATGATTTTCACATATGTTAGTGGGGATTTACTCTACAGAGAATATATCATGGATGTCATAAATGTTTTTCATATTGAAAAGACACAAGAAGGAAGGAAAAAGAAAAAGAAAATAATGGAGGTTAAGCTTGCAAGACTAGACAAAGAAGAACATGAAAGAAGAAAGAAAAATCCTCATTCTAGAAATATTAGAAGGGTTACATTTAAAAATGAGAAAACTCCAAATGAATATTTTTTTGAGATTGGTCCCAATGAGGTTATCACTCCTTCCCGCAAAAAGAATAAACAAGATAAACACAAAAGAGCGATGGTTGATGATGAGTCTATTCCCATTGATTATGAAGAAATCATTGATTTAGATGAAACACATTTAAATCAGAAGAGGAAGAAAACAAATATTGATAATGTTCAAAAAGTCGTCGTTAACTCAGAGTATTATAGTGAAAGTCCTAAAGGTAGAAGAGAAATAATAACACCAGGTGTTGATCTAGATGATGGTATTATGAAAACAACACAAAATGTCATTTGAAATAGAATGAGGATGGAAAACTTAGTTGATGACAGCTACACATTTCAGTTGAATGTGAAACAACTTTATAAACCCACAAAAGGGAAACAAAAATATCAAATTAGAAAACCGCATCACTTGCATATTCACAATTTTAAAGCATTGATTAGGTACAATCCATATGCACATATGGTTGAATACCTAGTTCTTGTTGACCCAATCGAAGTTCCTACGAGGGAAGAATTTTATACATCAAAACGTTTTGACTACAAATATTATGTGATTGGAAGAAATCATTCTGCAGAGGCTAGAAGAGAATTGATTCAAGAATATCCCAATAATCCTCTTTTTGAGACAGTCAAACGCATAATTTATGTCAGTTTAACATATTCAGAAGCAAAGTTACTGGCATGGGATCATAACACAGACAATGAGTACAGAATGTCTATGACTTTCATTCAAAGGGTGAGATTTATCCATAATGAATTTTGTGAAATATGTTGTGGGGATAGATCAAATGTTGATGTCAAGTTTCGGAAGTAATGTTGTATGGAAATAGGATTCTCACTTAATGATGAAAATACAAAAGAAAAAAATCACAAAGGAAGTGATATATTTAGAGTTGTGGATAGCTATTTTCAACTGGGATTTACAACTAAATAGGTATGGAATTTGATAGATGATATCTTCACCCTATGCGAAAATATTAGTATAAAAAGTCAGAGAGTTAAGAAGGCTAAATCATTGATATGTGGCACAATTAAGACAGGTCCTGACATAAAAAATCTTACATATGATATGACTATAACACCTTGGAGATCAATACAAGGAGTGAAGGATGATAAACTTATCATAACTATATTATCATGTGTTGGGTCGGGAGAATTGTCAATGGAAGAAATGTGTGATGAATTTAAAAAGTTATTTTGTTGAGTTATTTTTATTTATGTTAGGACAAGAAAAAAAAAATTCCAGTTTAACATTATTTTTGTTTTATTTAGTCACAAGGTGTATATGAGAATACAAGAGGAAATGGTCAAGATGTTGAATGAAGAAAGTTGGGATGATGTTAAACTCAACTATCTAGATTCAAGCTCTTCAACAGTATTGAAACAATTTTTTGTTACATTCAGAAATGTATGTTGATTTATTACATTCATATTATTTGTTTGTAAGTTAATTTATTTCTATTTTAATAGTTATAGATATATAACTATATGTTTGTTTGTTTTATTAAAGATGCCAAAGAAGAATCCAGATGGAGTACCTGAAACTTTCAAAAGCTTTATTCAAAAATCCAAGTTTTAAAGACAAAGAAGGAGACGTGTTCAAATTTCTTGTGTCAAATGTGGTTGAATGTTGTCCATTGTTCATTTAATTTCCATTGTTCATTTTTAGTTTCCTTAGTCCATGTATTTCTGCTCATAAAGTACATTAGAATGTTGGTAAATTTAATGCATTATTGTTGAATTTATTGTAGGTTGAAAAATGATTTGTGACTAAGTGTTTGTCTGAGATATTTATTCATGGTATCAGTGCTTGGGCTCTGAGGTTCAATGGACAGAGTTTGGCACTTGGCTAGCAATGAGTCGTTGGGGATTTTGCTCAGAAGAAGGGAAAGAAAGGGTCTTTTTCAGTTAAACAAGGATGGTTTCCAGTATCATATATGAAGATAGGTTGGAGGGGATCTCCAACTACCTGCAATGGAAGGTGAGGATTGCAGTTGTTCTCAAGGAGAACAAGTTGTGGTCATCTACGAATACCATAGTGATAGTGTCTACTTCAAATCCCATTGCTCTAGACATACATGAGGTGAAGAAATATAGGGCGTAGAGAATAATCTTGGATGGAGTGAGAGACCACCTTATTCCACATTTGGCTGAGAAGAAAAAATCCAAGGAAATGTGGGATGCATTGAAAGGCTTGTATGAGAACAAGAACGAGAACAGGAAGATGGACCTTAGGGAAAATCTCCACAGCACTAGGATGGCCAAGGAAGAGAGTGTGGCCTCCTATATCACTCAGCTTAGATAGGTGAAGGAAGAGTTGGCAGTTGTAGGGGAGATAATTCCAGACTCGAAGTTGGTGCGGATAGCCCTCAAGGGCATCACCAAAGAGTGGGATGTTTTTGTGAAGTGTATGCTAGGGAGAGAGAAGCTCCCATATTGGAGCAGACTATGGGATGAATTTACATAGGAGGATATCTAAGAGGATTCTCAAAGTAGAGATTAGGAGAAGGCAGAGGGTAGTGCAAATGAAAATGATATTGCTCTTGTGGGAAAGAGAAAAGAGAAGAAGCACATGAGCAAAGTGAAATTCTTTGCATGTCGCAAGATTGGACACTATGCTAGTCAATGTCCAAACAACAAAAAGAAGAAGAAGGATACAGAGGTATTAACATTAGTTGGGGTTGTTTAGTTCACTGAGATATTCGAGAAGGAATTATATCTGATGACCCGCCCTTCAAGTAGTGGTTGTCTAGTGTTCGAGGACATTGAAGTGTGGTTCGTGAATAGCGGTGCATCTCAACATATGATGGGAATGAGGTCAGTGTTCCTTAGTATTTTAGAGATAGACTCAGACTGCTATGTGGATAGTGGGGTCGGCTCCAAGATTGCAATGAAGGGGGTTGGAAGTGTGAGATTCCATCTAGAGTCGGGAGGTCTTCTAGAAGTGGTTGATGTGTTGTTTATTCCAGAGATGACAGTAAATTTTATCTCAGTGTCGCTTTGGAGATTGATGGATTTGGAGTTGCATTCTTCTGTGGACGGATGTCTCTATATCTAGAGGGAGCTACTCTAGACATAACAGTATTTCTTGGTGTCGGGTATGAGAGGCTATACATGTTTTTGGGATATCTTGTGGTTGGATCCAATGGATTTTTGGATTCAGACTTTGTGTTAATGTTGGAGAGTGAGCAGGTTGCACGGGAGAGTGAGTTGATATCGGGGACTCAGACCTCTTCCAATGCTCTCAGAGGACTCAACATGTATGAGATGACACAGATGGATGCTCAGGAGAGTGAGGAGACTCCTAGGAGCATGTCTCCAGGTCAAAGATCAGCATAGGTAGAAGCAGTGGCTTCCAGTTCATAAGGATCAAAGGCTTATAGTTCAAAGGGAGCAACTACAATAGCAGATGAGATGATGGAGTTGGACACAGATTCTAGTGGAGGTACCAGAAGTACCTCCCTCGCTAAGAGGGAGTGTTAGATTTTGTAGCTTGGAGGTACTTCTGCATTGGAGGCACCCAACATGTAGAAGAGATCGAGCAAATGTCTCTCTTAAGTGACTTTATAAAGTGATTTTATAAATTCAAGTTGAGCCTTTTAATATTAAATGGGTAAAAGTGACTTTATGAAGTGTGGGTCACTTTAGTGATTTAAGTGAACTCAATGGATGATTAAGTCACAACTATTGATTTCAAGAGGGAAAGTTCTAATCTTGATCGTCTATCTCTTTAGAAGATTAAGGGTTAGGGAAGTTACTTGTTGATGAGTGCATACAGGAAACACTTGAGGGAGAGCGACGCACACTTTTTGAGGAGAGCTTGGAGGGAATTTGAAGAGGTGCACTTTTCAAGAAAGTTTGAGTTGAAGGAAAGAGAGCAATAGCAAGGAGGATTGGCACACATCCCAAGGAAAGAAATCATAATTTAATACAATCCATACAACTACTACAGGAAAGTCGTACAACAAGGGTAAGCCACAGAAATCAAGGCATCCATTCAATTGAAGTTTGGAGCGATTTCCAAGGCACTTTGTTGAGAGAAATATGTACAACAAGGTGTTGTACCATACAACAGAGATTTGGGCATAGTTTTTGAGGCATAGTTTGTTGTTGTATTGATTGTATAGGGTCATACAAGTCGTACAATAGTTTGGCATGTTTTTCCAAGCATACTTGGCACATAAATCTATGTGGACTGTTCAGACATTTTTCTAGATAAGTATTGAGTATTTAATGCTGAAAATATTGTTGTTGTAAACTTGGAATTTTCCTATGCGCTCAATAAGAAGAAAATATCCTTCACTGGTTTTCCCCTTGTGGATTTTTCTAGGGGCATTGCCGAGAAATTTATTGCGTCAAATGTGGTTGAATGTTGTCCATTCATTTAATTTCCACCGTTGATTTTCAGTTTTCTCAGTCCATGTATTTTTGCTCAAAGAGTATAGTAGAATGTTGGAAAATTTAATGCATTATTGTTGAATTTAATGGAGGTTGAAATATTAATTGTGAGTAAGTGTTTGTCTGATATATTTCTTCACATTCAGTTTTACAAAGTGTTGTAGTGGGTGAATGGTAGAGTTTGAAGATTTCAATGTATTACCTATTTTCAAGAGTAATAAACAGTGGTGTGATTTGAGTTTCAGATCTCTATACTACTTGCTACTTTTTTCAATGGGATATGTTCTGATATCTAGTAGATTTCAAATTGTAATTTTGATGGAGATTTTAGTTTTGTTGATCCTAAGTAGGTAGGTTAGATTAGATTACTAGCATTGTTACCATGCGCTAAAGAATTTCAACACTTTCTTTGGTCTAGTAACCATTAGATGGCATCTCTGAAATATTTTCATTTAAAAACAATGTTTCCATAATTCAACCACTCATTCCATTTGAACCCCTCGATTTCTATTATGATGCTCTCAAGTAAACCCTTGCTCAAGTCTCTCTATGCAATGTAAGCCACAAGTATATTTCACATGATTTTCCTTACTTTTATTAAAAGAGAGAATTTATTTGATGTACCAATTTGTGTAATGACTTATTCCCAAAGATGTTTGGGAGATTCATAAATCTCATCCACGTAGATGATGAGGTTAAATTCATTGTAACTAGATTAAGTCAGGATACCATGGATTCATAAAAAGAGTGGCTCTTCCCCAAAACCATGTCCTTTCTTCTAAAACACACTGCTTATTTTTAGGCTTATTGAAAAAACCTGTGAAGAAACCTCTAGGGAGAAACCTATTGGTATCCCCCCTTTGTCCAATTTGTAGATGATGTTAATCTATCAAAGCACTATTATTTGTTCACAAACCTTTAAATCTACACACTAAATCTGTTTTTTGGAAAAAGTGGACGTTTGATTCATACCTCCTTGAAGGAAATCCTTAGGCTCAAAGAGCTATCCAAAATATCTATAATAAAACTATTGGCCATGTGTTGCTTCTAGGGTAGGAGGAGCCATTAGACTCTTGACAACATATTTGAAATTCTTAGCTTTGATAGGAATTCAAAGCACTGAGGAAACAAGTTTCAAGGGCTAGAGTTTTGAGTCAACCTTAATCCAAACCCATGACAACATCAACTATCACACTTTGCAACTTCCCTAATCCTACTACAACAGATAGTACACCAATACCACCACATCAAGTCCATTCAACACCTTTGTTGTTTCAGATGTTGCACAATCTGAGACAACTCTAGGATTTCTTAACAAACCACAAGGATCAAACCCTAATTATTATTGTTTTTCTTCATATGAGATATGATCAATATATTATTGCAATGATGAGTGTTCCATATATAGAGAACATATGGTGACCATCCATGAAAGGATGCGTCCCTTGGATAATCAATAACTATTTATTATTATTATTTACTTATTATATATAGTATTTAATAATCAGTATTATATTATTAATTATTAATCTAAGAGAATGTCTTCCCGATGTTTTCCAAACATCAACACTCCCTCTCAACAAGGGAGACATTTTGCGTCATGCCAATCTTGTCTCTGAAGTATGCAAACTTCACCCTAGACTCATGACACGTGTCTATCAATCTTGAGAGACGTCTCTCTCCCACCTGAACCGAGGAGAAACTCCTTCTGTAGCTCTCCCACTTAGCCAATTGACTCTCTCTGAGATCAAGCTCACTTTGGGTTTGCATGTAATATCATATAACATCTTAAGTCTTTACCATTCCTTGTCAAATAACCATGACTAGGAAAAATACCACACCAGGATCTTTCACCACAGGTACACACCTATGAGTGAATGTCAGCTTGATGCTAACTGACACGTGGAAAGCACTTCAAGCACCTTGAGTCCATATTATTCCTTGTCATAATCAAGGAAGGACTACGCCTGGGCCAATTTACCACAAGTGCACCTTTATGATAAATGTATCACATATCCCTTGGTTTGCAGCTCAATCTAGGAGAAGGTTTGCCCGATGTTGAAACATCAACACTTTCTCTTAGCTAGGGAGGTATCTTTCCATAGTAGTACACAACTATTATCTAGTGGTACAAAACCACTGCTATTAGCACACAGCTACTATCTAGTGACACACAGTCATTGTCAGTGGTACACAACCACTATAGTAGTACAAAACTATTGTCCAGAGACACACAGTCTCTGCCAATGGCACACAACCATTGTAGTAGCAAAAGGTCTATCACACATGGCACTCCCATGTGGACTTCTAGAGGCTACTCCCTCTAGAAACACTAGGTTCAACTCCCCATAGTGTGTGACGTCAAGGTAAACTCCTTTGACATGTCCTGATGTGCTCTCTACAAGGGACGTTTGCTCATGTGCTCTCCACAAGGGACGTTGGGCTATAAGCCCAAACCCACTTATCCCTTCTCAGATAAGTGTCTTCAGAGATCAACTCAACTCAATTCACAA
This sequence comes from Picea engelmannii, assembly GCA_009831015.1. Classification (NCBI taxonomy): domain Eukaryota; kingdom Viridiplantae; phylum Streptophyta; class Pinopsida; order Pinales; family Pinaceae; genus Picea; species Picea engelmannii. The sequence continues at coordinate 70,660 of ML785698.1, read as the reverse complement.
AGGAGTTTGATCTAAAGAATATTTGTCACACATGGCACTCGTATGTGGACTTCTAGAGGATACTCCCTCTAGAAACACTAGGGTCAACTCCCCATAGTGTGTGACGTCAAGGTCAACTCCCTTGACATGTCCTCATGTGCTCTCCACATGGAACGTATCCTCATGTGCTCTCCACAAGGGACGTTTGGCTATCCCTTTTTGGATAAGTGTCCTCGTAGATCAACACACTTAACCCTTCTCGAATAAGCCCAAACACATTTAACCCTTCTCGAATAAGCCCAAACCCAATTATCCCTTATTGAATAAGTGTCCTCGCAAATCAACTCAAATCAGCCAAAGAGGAGTAGGATCTGGAGAATGTCTCGGGAAACTGCAAACATCAACATTATCTCTTAGTGAGGGGGGCATTCTTTGCCACGCCAAGTCTATCACGGAAGTACTCGAACTTTGTCCTGGTTTGGTAAGAACATCAACAACCTTCTCATATGTAGGAAGGTACTGCACCAGCACTTCCTTCCTCTGCACGATGTCTCGGATTAATAGTGGAATCCATCACACGTCCAAATAAATCTGCAAGGAGCTTGAAAAACCACACTACTTCGCGAACTGCCACACTAAATGTAATGTACTCTACTTTTGCAATGCTCAAGGCCATAGAAGTATGTTCCCTTCTACACCAGGAAACCATGGCAGATCCCAAAGTGAAGCAACACCCAGAGGTGCTCTTCCTGTCCATTGCGTTCCCTACCCAATCAAAATCAATATATACCTGCAATCTCATGTCAATATTGGAAGTATATCTCAGACCATGTCCAATTGTACCTCGCATGTATCTCAACACATGCGTCACAGCAATCCAGTGAGTCTGTCTCCGTTGACTCATAAACTAGCTAAGTGTACTCGCTGCATAACAAATATTTGCTCTGGTGTTAACCAGATACATCAATGATCCAATCAGTTGTCTCTACCAAGTCGAATCAATTTCATCGGAATCGGAAGAAGACACACTTAGTTTCTTCAGATTCGTCGCCATTGGTGTAGCCACAAGCTTCCAGTTCAGCATCCCAAACTTCTTCAATATCTCAATTGTGTAGTTCCCCTGACTCGGGAAGATCTCATCATTTCTCTGCCACAGCTCTAATCCCAAGAAGTATTGCATCATACCAAGGTTCTTCATCTCAAACCTAGAGGCCAACGCATACTTGCTTTCAACAATAAGGCTCTCTATATTGATGAGGAATGAATCATCAACGTAGAGGACCAAAATCAGGGACTCGCCATTAACAATCTTGTAGTACAGGTTGGAATTGGCAACACTTTTGTTGAAGCCCAAACATCCATCAATCCTCGCATGCCAAGCCCGAGGTAACTGCTTGAGTCCATACAGAACCTTCTTCACCTACACACATGAGACTCCTTCTCATGTATCATGAAACCATCTGGTTGCTCGATGTATACTTCTTCCTCAATCTCTCCATTGAGAAAGATTGTCTTCACATCCATTTGATGTACTCTCCAACCCATGGATGTTGCAAGGGAAATAATCATCTGGATAGAAGTGTATCGAGAAACAGGAGAAAATGTCTCCTCATAATCTATTCCTCCCACCTGAGAGAATCCTCTAGCAACAAATCTCATTTTGTGCCTCTCGATGCTCCCGTCAACTGTGTGTTTTATCTTATAGATCTATTTGGAAGTCACTACAGACTTCTCCTCAAGTCTCAGAACAATATCCCACACATCATTCTTCATGATAAATCGATACTCCTCCATCATGACATCTCTCCATACTAGATGACTAGTTTCCTCCTCATAATAGGAAGGCTCAAAATGAATGATGTGTCTCATAGTTGCAGCATATCACAAATATCTCTAAGGTCTCTTGCTCACTCGAAAGGTACCATGAGGAGTTAGATGTCCTTTTGCCTCCTACAGAGTCTGACAAGCCCATGCAGATCTCTTCCAACCTATTGCAATATCTTTGGGAACTTTAACTGGAGCTACAAGATCAACGAGACCAATTTGATCAATAGGCTCAATTGTCTCCCTCTGAAAAGTAATGTCATCTTGGACCATATTTGACATATAGAGGTCTCCTCATGAAACCAATGTCTAAGACATATCAACGTTCCCTCATGGAACCAATGTCTCACAAGATATATCAAGGTTTCTTTGTGAAACCAATGTCTTGGTTCCTTCATCTCACCATCTGAGGCACATCAGGATGAATTCTACATTCCCCCCTACTAGTCCACATAGGACCCTCCAGGGAGAATATCTCATGATGTTTCCTCAAACATCAACACTCCGTCTAGAGTTGGAGGTGACTCCTCTATCTCCGCTCCCTCTGACACCGAAGGTAGCTCTTCCTCATTCTCTGGCGGTAACTCAATCTATGCTCCCTTTGGATGTAGTACAACCTCATCTACTTGGATCTATCACCATAGTTGTGCTACAGTCGGTCTTGACTGGTTGTATCCATGATCACTAGAACTGTCTCTGCTATTTGGCATGGTCCCATCCTTGGAGGTACATTGCTCCTAGAGACTTCCTGTCTCTGAGCAACATGTATGTCAATGTCTCTCATTGATATCATGTTGGAAGGTCTTGCTCTCCATGTCTGCCTCTTGTGACCGTCATTATGGCTCTTTCTCAGAGCTATTACCTGTGACCTGCCCGAAATAAGAAACAAGAACAACAAAAAACATCTCCTAGAAGAGATCAATTTATCGTGTGCACAACTATATACAGTGACCCTCCAAATGATACGTCTTCTACTATGACCAACACACATCCATCATATACTTGATGTCATACAGCTACCAACACACATCCATCATATGCTCGATGTCATACAACGACCAACACACATCCATCATATACTCGATGTCATATGGCTAACCATGTTGATTTTCTAGTGTTAAATTAGACAAGCACAATTTTCCGCAAGTGGTAATTACTTCCAATGATATACGATATTACTTTAGAAAACTCTATAACATCACTAAGTAACTTGGAAATTTTCAACTTCTTAGACACTTCGATCTCTTCCTTGGTCTCTTCCTTGGATAACTTCCCATGTGTGAGAGAGAAAAAATGTGTCTTTGTTGTGTCTTTGTAGTGTCTTTTATAGTAATATTAGATTGATCCAAAAAAACGTCTCTTTGAAAATTAAATTATTATTTTTTTTTTTTAATAAATAGTTGGAGAATACCTCCTGTAACTACCCAAAGATTAATTTGGTTATAATTCATCCACATAGTATTTGACTTTTGTTAAATTGTTCCTCCATAATTCATGCAATTATTTGCATAAATATAGATTGAAGTAAATATGTAGTACATTCCTTGTATATTATTACAATGATGAGTGTTTCATATATAGAGAACATATGGTGACCATCCATGAAAAGATGGTCCCTTGGATAATCAATAACTATTTATTATTATCATTTACTTATTATATATAGCATTTAATAATCAATAATTATATTATTAATTATTAATCTAAGAGATAATGAAATGTGGAAGTTGTAGCATTCCTCAATAATGGGTGGTGCGGTGCTAAAAGACCTCACGGAAGCCTTCAATGCTAACTCATTCGCCATCCAATGTATCAGTCATGAAGCTATTCCTCTCTCCTAGGGGAAATTACCACTCAATAGCATAAACTCCCCAAAAGGAGAAAATAAAAAAATATGCTATGCATGAACCACAATGGCGTTTAAGCATTAGTTTATAATTATCAGGGTCAATTGAAAACTGTTTTTTGAAAATCACAATGCTTATAATTAAGAGAATGACTAATAGCTTGTTTACATATTTTAAAGGAGACCCAAGATTTTCAATAGATTACCAAAAGAATTGCGTGTCCTCATCTAATGTGATAGCTTGCTTCTTTTTTACATATTTATTTGAGCCAAAAACTGAAAGTTGAAAGGAGAACTTCTAAACACAGCCATTCAAAGGTCAAGATTTCACAGGAGATGGCCATTTTTGAATTCATTAAACACTTCACAGTTATTTCAAGCTTAAGGTACTATGTGGTACAAGATAAAATAAAAAGGTGACACTTTGAATCAGATATAAACAAGACAACTTCATGTGATTACAATGCTCTCTTGACATATATATTGACATTCCAAGTACAATTCTTAGGAGGCTGCTTAACCCATACTGTTACGAGTAATTGATTTAGAAAAAAAAAATGGAGTCCTATCTTGATTGTTAATGTGGCATCCAGAGGCAACGATATGAAGCTCCCCCTCATGGGTTTTGGATATCTGCCAGGGGATTGTCTTATACTGCCACTTGTTTAATTACCCTCATTGCTTTCCTGAGCATATATTTTTTTAATTCAAAGGAAACCTACTATTTACATCCCTACTTTATTGTTCATGTTGTTTGTTCTTACATTTCACTGCCTTCACAATAGTTACTGCAAGGAAAAAAAATTACTATTATCTGTTTTGTTTCTCTGAATTTTCTCGGATACTCCCTTTTCCATGGAATTCCAACATTCTATCACAAGTAATATGAAAGTTTGCATAAAGAAATTACCTAATTTTTTGTTTTCTGTACAGCTTGTAAGCTTATGTCACCATTGTTTAGAAAATTTCGAAAATCAGGAGCAAAGACCGAGTTCATTTGTTAAAAAACGTTCGCAAAAACTGACTTCATTTGCTAAAAAAATATGATTTATTCAGTCAAGGTTGAGTTTAACTTTTCATCAAGTTCACTGAACTTGGCCACTACGGTAAAAGCTCAGCATCAAAGGAGATTTTTCCCACTCCATGTTCTTATCACTTGTTACGAATCATTTTTCCTGCCAAACATCTATTCCACATATGGTTACCATCAACTTCACTTCTAATAGTACATTTAATCAGGGATCCAGTTTACGATATTATCAGTTTTTCCTTTTCCTATCATCATTCTAAAAATAAGAGACCAGGGGATGAAATGCAGCCATGTAATTTATGGACAAAATACACATGCCCACAAACATTGCTCCGTGCCTACTATTAGTGAACCAAAAGAAAGTAGACTGAAAAGCAAAGTAGAATATTGAACAGATACGCAAGTTCATAATTCTGGCTCTATTTATTGTTATAAAATAATCCATGCATCTTCTTACATTGAATGCTGCAATTCAGTAACCACTTCATAATCCCTTCACAGAAAATCTTTACAAGCAGAGAATATTTACTAACAGAATATAGAATATATAAAATACATCAATTCTACATTGTTACCAGCTTACTAGCAAGGTCTAGAGTTCCCAGCAGAAAAGATCAAGTATTGATGCCAAGTCAATGTTCAACTCGGTGGAACAATAATAAGAAAATCTGTCGCTGATCTCTTTTTGGAATTTGAAGGCCCTAAGATAGATCACAAAATGAGACCTACACAAGTTTCTAGCTACAACAGCTGCCTTTCTGTTGAAGGGGCTGTCCTTTCATTTCAACAGTGTTTGTTTTCCTGTTGCCCTCTGTCAGTTGACTTGCCATCCTGTAAAAAGCCAATCCGGATGAGATGCCAGAGATTGTTTCTGTCAGTCAAACTTTCTGAAAGGGTGCATCTATTTCCAAATAAGCTTCCGAGAGCAATAAAGATAGCATTTTCCCATATTAATACACATCTAATTAATCTCAACAAAAATCTAATGGATTCTAAGACTAGACTGAAATTACAACACGTATACCTCCTCTTCACTTCCCCAGCCATGGTAAGAAATGCTTGTTCTACATTAGATGCATCTTTTGCACTTGTTTCCAGAAACGGAATCCCCAGTTCATCTGCAAAGGACTGCAAAACCTCAGAAGGCATCAGTATAGAGATTCAAAAATTATTCAACTGGATTTGAACAGGACCAATGCCAGCCAGACATTCAAACACACGATAACAATTTCAGGAGAAAAACATGAAAATAATCAAGAACCTCAACCAATAAAAGGAACTAGAAGGGAACAAATAAGTGTCCATCAAGCACTGAAGGATACCACTGAAGAAAAATTAATTTGAAAGTTTACAAGGCATTAAAAAACCCTACTTAAAACAAACAAGAGAAAAAAAACTATGTATTAAAAAGATTTTAATCATTAAATCATTTGCATCCATATACCTTTGCCATTTGCTGATCAACCACTCGTTTCTCTGCCATGTCACATTTGTTTCCTACTAGAAGCTTGCTCACATTGTCACTTGCATATTTATCAATCTCACTAAGCCATTGCTTGACATTATTAAAACTGTCCATATCTGTCACATCATAAACAATCTGTGACAGCCAAATGTTCAATATTTATTAGTGTCAATTAATATAGTAGAAAGGCACAGGATATAATACTATTTCATTTAAGCATAATGACTCGCACTCCATGGAACTCGTTTGTAGCTTTTTACACTGGATCCAAAGGCATATTTTAAGTTTATACACGATTGCAGTGTCTGAAAGATCTAGTATCAAATATAGTTCACTGTTGCTTACAATGATTCCGTGAGCTCCACGGTAATAGCTGCTTGTTATGGTCCTGAATCGCTCCTGTCCTGCAGTATCCCACTAAATAACCAATGAAATATGAAATCAACAGATTAGCAAGTGGTCAGTGTACCAGGGTCGATTTCTCCATTACATTTATGCAAGAAAGCTAGTTACAGTGTGCAAGAACTAATAATAGCTCTAAAGTTTGCATGGACATACGTAATATGTCAAAAAAAAATATCAAGCTCAAGAAACATCCAGATACCAAAGCAGACTTTGTTAATCAATGGGCCTGTAAAAAGTATGGTCCATTATCTATGAATTAGACAAATAAGAATTTTTAATCTCAATAAATTGGGCACATCAAGATCAGCTTGTCAACCCAGCGTTTTAATCAACTAAGCATTGTGAAATTTTCTCAAGGAAAACATGGCCTTTTGACTAAAAAAGTTCTTTAGCACCTATGATGTATACCATAGCTGGAAGGATACTAGCATAGATCCATCTTAACACCAGATCTATTAAGCACAGAGTGGGAAATAATGTAAGTGAGAGAGGAGGAAGTTGCATTGAGTCTGAGGGACAAGCCCAGGCACCTCTGGTGCATCGCAGAGCAATGCTTCTGTAAGGTAGGGCATGTGGCAGCAGCAGTTTTAAAGCAAGAGCTGGTTAGAGGTGGCAACAAGTCACCTTCTTCTATGCAGATCTTGGCATGAGATGGCAGGTTTCTTCTGTTGCAGGTCACTCTCAAAGAATCTGAATGATACTAGAGAGGATGCCTGTAGTCATGTAGTGGTGTGGGCTGTGATGCCCATACTAGAGAGGATGCCTGTAGTCATGTAGTGGTGTGGGCTGTGATGCCCATTTCTCCTATCTTAGACTGTTCATGTGTGCACAGCTGGATGCCAGAATTAGCCTATTTGTATGCACGCACCAATGGGGACATGATCTAGTGCCAGTTCAGTCTTGGTTGCTATAGCCACCCATGGATCTGGTTCGAGATCTTTGTTTTTGGCAGCTTAGCTATTGCATTTTCTCTCAGGGTCATGCTGCTCCCTTGCATGACACCCTGTCATTTTATAAAGGGAAGTTTAGTTCAGTCTATTTGTGTTTGTGTTTGAGGCCATGTTTCTCTCCGACAGGCATATTAGTTCAAAGTTCTACTTGCAGGATTTTAGTTGCAGGTCTTGGCTTTGAACCCATGAGCTAGTTGGTAGCTTGCCTCTTTCCTGGTCCATTTCTTGTAATATGTGTACCTGTACATCATTGTTTTATTAATCAACATAAGAAGCATATTCCAAAAACAATACTCACAATTTGAAGCTTGATTGCCTTGCCATCCAACTCAATTGTTCTGATTTTCTGTTCAGCATAACAAGTATTCTTCATAAGCTCTAAAACTCTATTTGCAGAAGATATTCCTCTTAAGCATGACAGGGGCATTTCAAAGCACAAGTTTATAGTAGCATAGCCTGACTAAAAAAAAATTCAGATCTTCAGCTTACAAAATCTACACCAATGGTACTGATGTAACTGTCCACATATGAATCATCCTGCAAGAGAAACATATTGCAAAAAGGCATGAATCAATAGCTCAACTGGATTTACTGTAGCAAAGCGTAAACTCATGAAAATTACACCATCCTTCAAACCAATTTAGCATTCAATCTGGGGAAAGAAATTTTACCGCGAACCGCAGTAGCAAACATGACTTTCCAACCCCTGAGTCACCAATCAACAAAAGCTTGAACAAGTAATCGCTACACGGCACAGTCAAGGCACATTAGTAGGGAAGACACAATGCAATCACTGAAATGAAAGCAATTTTGTTTTCTGAAAGACAGGAAATCCATAATATCATGTTCTGGACTAATTGCCCTTTCTCCAAACACGCTCTACTCTAATGAGATTAAAAAGACCCTAGCCTTGAAGCCCAATTTTGAACTTCTGTAATGTCTAATAGATAGGTTTGATCTAGGCCAATTTTAAGAAATGTACATTGCATTGCAACAAGCAGACTTTGCAAGCCATGGCATAACAAAACCTAAATTTCTCATGCTGAGAAAGAGAAGACTGATTTTTATAAAATTAACAAGTGGAATAGATTCAGTGCATGGTACCCACCATCGAATTCATGCAACAGAAAGTACCCATAAAATAAAAGCATGCATTATGTTGAAAATAGAGATGCAAACCAACAAAAGCAAAAGCAGGAAAAGATGCATAAACCGATACAACAATACCTGTAAAAGCAAAGTCCTGAAATGATGAAACAAACCATTGAAATGCGAGATCCCCATGGAATCCGTCAGCGAAAAAGGAAAAAGGGCAAAATCCAGTGAATGCAAATCTCTGAATCCCCAAAAGAAGACATAAAAAACCTAACAGCTACAAAGCCCTTATCTATATACCCTAAAGCTTCATTGCAATTTATGACTGTAAATGAATCCCCATAAAAGAGCTGCAGGTTAAAAAAGGGAGAAAGCATGCATTCAGAAAAGGAATCTTACTATTCCGTAGTCATGTTGAAGCCACTCCTCAGCTGGACACAGATCTAGAAATGGCTGACGAAATGAAATGATTTGCAGACTCACGGACGGATTTTCTGCACTCTGAAATCCGAATATAAAGAAATAATCAAGAGCAAGAGTCAAAGCATCATTAGTGAGCTTGAAAGGAATTTGGCACTAATCAAGGGCTGATTGAGGTCCATGGACTAAATTATATTGCCAGTAGGTTGCTTAATTTATTACAAAGGTCCCACAAACACAATCCGTTGTGTTTTATTTTTAGGCATGCACATGGGCCAAGAGCCCTCCTCTGCCCTTGGATATTCACTTTCCAGTTGGGCATGGGATTTTCTAAACTGTTTTGTTGTCATTGATAGGTTAATCTGGTTTTGCTATTACCATGGTTGATAGATTTTATTTAATGTCTTATGAGGCATGTGGGAATGTATGTTTATCATTGAAAGCTACTTTAATAACTTGGCAATGCAGATTTATAAGTACAAGCTAACTTATTATAAAGATATTTTTTTATCATATAAATTATTTTTTATTAATATTATGTTCTTGTTTATCTATTATCCTTTATAGTAATTGATGTTATTTTTATCACATTCTTTCAATGTCTTTTTCAGTGGTAAAAATTCTATCATATAAATTATTTTTTATTAACATCTTGTTCTGGTTTATCTATTATCCTTTATAGTAATCGATGCAATTTCTATGACATCCTTTCAATGTCTTTTTCAGTTGTAAAAATTCTATTGTCATATCATGAGTATAAAATATCAATTTATCGAAAAGATTTTTTTATAATAATAATGGTAGTGGGGGTTTATTGAAAATAATATATAGAGATTTAATAACTTATTATAACAATACTTTCTTATTATACAATTTTTTTTTATTAATATTCTGTTCTTGTTTATCTATTACCCTTTATAGTAATTGATGTAATTTCTATCACATCCTTCAATGTCTCTTCAGTGGGTAGAAATTCTATTGGCATATCTTAAGTATAAAATATCAATTTATTGAAAATATTTTTTTATAATGATAATGGTAGTTGAGGTTTATTGAAAATAATATATAGAGATTTAATTAGAAATATAAAATTATTACTATTAAAAAAATTGAAAATAGAAATTTATTGAGAATGGTTATTGAAGTATTAATATATTCAGTTTCTTATGTTTTTTTTTTTTTTGGTTGGAGGATTTGAATGTTATGAAGTATAAGGAGGTATCTCAGATTGTAAATTTTAATAGATGTTTCTATCAAATTAGGTTACCAAAATTGCATCAATCAATTTTTTAACTTAAAATGAAAATAAATATTTTGAATTTTTTTAAATTTTATGTTTAAAAGAAAAAAAGTTTTAATATATTTAAATAAATTTAATAATATATATATATATTTAAATAAATTACTTAAAAATAATATGAAAATATTAAAAATATTTATTTACTAAAAAAATAATTATGAAAATTATATAAAAATAATTGAAAATAGTTGTAAAAGTCTTCGTATAAAGGAAGTCATATGTGTCATGAGTAGGCAAATGATGTTTGTGAATGAGTAGTCCATAATTTTGGCATGTGTTTCTTGGCATCTTGGATTCCAATGCCTTTTGTACCCCTTAGTTGTCCAATGTGACATTAATTAATTGAATTGAAAATGATGTTTAATTTTTTTTCAAGAAAAAATTTCCTCGAATTTATATAGGGTATAAATTCATTTACAAGTAAGCTGCAGCGAGCTTTGAACCGTGGTCAGTGCACTAGCAGTGAAGGACCAATACAATCAAGACAGCAGTGCTTCTATGTTGGAGACAAGGCCATCAATGCGGGGAGAAAACTGGAAAGTGAATCAAGCTAAAAAGCTTTCAAAATAACTGTCAACTATCTACTGCAATGAGGGACAGCAATCATCATTCAAAAGATACTAATGTAGGAAATAGGACTCTCTATCCCTCTATCACAGTGGTAGATCGAGAGTCTCCCTGCCACTTCATTTAGGGCTCTCTTTGAGAGAGTGTCTGCCTCACTATTGTGTGATCTGGAAATGTGATGGAAGTTGATGTCGGTGAAGTGTTTGGATAGATCCAACGTTTTTTGCTTCTAGCATTCGACATGGATTGAATGAAGCTTGGATTTTTGAGTAATCCAGTCGATAATAACTCTCGAGTCACCAAGGACGAGTAAGTGATTGATAGACCAAAAGGAAGCTAGAGTGAGGGAGGCCCATAACCCCATGAGCTCAGCTTTAGTATTTGTACCCACACCACAATTGATAAACCATTTTGTGATCCTCGACGGATGGTTTTTGAATATGCCTCCAGCCCCACAACATAAGCCATTTGACTGTGCAACTTCGTCGAAGCAAGCGAGGGTGTACCCTTTAGGCATCTTAAGATCAACAGCTTTGTAAGGGAAAGATTTAACCGTAGATGGTTGCCAGTTGAAGGAGGCCAAAACTCTGTACACAACAACCAACAAGGAATGAGGTCGATCCTCAAAAATCACTCTGTTCCGTTCTATCCATATTTTCCAGCAGACGTGGGCAACCATACAAATCGGAGAGGATTTTTGTGTGGTCCACGAATTAAAACAGTCTGAGATGGTGACGCCGCTCCAGGAAAAGGGAAGAGAATAATGCTTGAGCAGTCTAATCCAAACCTCCTTCGTGAAATCATGGTGTACTAGGAGATGGTGGATGTCTTCAGAAGCTCGACAACAAAGTAGACAGATTTCGGGGCCCTCCCAGCCTCTTCGTTGGAGTATGTCCCAGGAGAGAATCTTCTCTTTTCCAGCGAGCCAGATAAAGAGTTTATATTTAAGAGGGATTGCCCAATTCCACAGTGGGAGATACCATGAATTATCAGCGCCGAGGTTCAGCTGTTTTAGAAGAGAAGCATAAATATTCTTTACCGTGATGATGCCCGTGGCATCCCCTCCAGCCCACAGAAGAGAATCTGGCTCATCAATAAGGGATATGTCGGTGCTTCTAAGTGCAGAGGTGAAGTGGTTCCATTCGGTGGCCCATGATCCACTTAAAAACAGGTCATTGCTTCCCATCCAACTATCCGAAAGAGAGAGGACGCCAATTGGTACTCTAACATGTGCTAAATACAAAACGTTTATAGAGCAGAGCTTCGAACACAGAGTCGGTGAGAGTAGCGAGCTATCCTCCAGCCCGATGATCTTATCCCTTCTGATGATAATCTTTGTACCAGAGCCAGGCTTCCATCGGAGCCAATGGAGTATCACTGGAGAGGAAGCAACCAGGCCCTTCCAAAAGGAGGAAGCCCTCTTCAGCTGAAAGGATGACTTTCGAAGCCAGTTGCAAAGCGGCTGGGAGCCCAGGTATTTTTCCATAATGATTCGGTGCCAAATGTTGTCGTGAGTAACTGCTCTCCAAAAAGAACTAGCTAGAAGGGTTGTGTTGAAGGTGGAGAGGTTCTTGAGACCCCAACCCCCTGCCCTTCGAGGTTTTGACAGTGACTCCCAACTGCAAAGGTGGAAACGGTGTTTACGCACTTGGCCATTCCACAGAAAATTGAAAGAGAGTCTTCGAAGAATAATGATGATCTTATTTGGAATCTACTCCAGGGTCATACAGAAAACAGTAAGGCTTTCCAGCACCGATTTAACCAGGGTGAAGCGACCACCCAGGGACAGCCATTTATTACACCAGAAGCCAATTTTTCTTTCAAAAATTGCTACAAGCCATCGCCAATCACCAGGAGAGGAGGCTCCCAGCTTCAGCTGGAAACCAAGGTATCTGAAGCCTTCACTCAGGTCAATAAAGGTGAAGGGAATGGAGTCTTTGAAGCTAAGAAGTTCAGGATCCGTTAGTCCCCAGAAATGGACTGAGGATTTGGAGTGATTGATGGATAATCCCGAGACGGAGCAGAAGAGATGTAGCACATCCTGGATTACTAACCACTCCGCTAGATCATCTTTCATCATGAGGAGAACATCGTCGACAAACATAAGATGAACGATCTTTATGAACTTAGAAACCTTTATGCCGGATATGTGGTGTTCGGTGAAGCTTTTGGAGAGGAGGAGGCTAAGGCCTTCCATTATCAAGATAAAGAGGTAAGGGGAGAGTGGGCATCCCTGTCGGAGCCCCCTCTCACTTTTGAAAAAACTTGTAGCCTCTCCATTGATCATTACTACAAAATTAGCACTAGTCACACATGCCAGAATCCAATTAGTAAACTTGTCTTCAAAGCCTACTGCATGTAGAATTAGTCTCAAAAACTCCCAATCAATGTTGTCAAAAGATTTTTTGAGGTTGAGCTTCATGACCAACGCCTTTAAATTTTTCTGCTTGATGTTGTGGATGCACTCGTGGGCTACTCCAATAGCATCCTGGATTCTTCTGCCCTTCAAGAATCCGAGTTGTTCTGCTGAGAGACTCCTTCCTAGAAAGGGCTTGATCCGGTTAGAGATAACTTTTGAAATTACCTTATAGATGAGGTTGCACAGGGAGATCGATCGGTAGTCATTGAAGGAGAGCGAGTTGTTTTCTTTCAGAATCAAGACTAGGAAAGTGGAATTAAGGCTTCCAGAAATCTTTCCTTTGATACGAGAGTCTTCCACCATTTGGAGGAGATCCACACCTATGAGATCAAAAAAGAAAATGAAAAATTATGTCGTCCAGCCATCAGGCCCAGGACTTCTCTCTTTTTTGAAGTGTAACAGAATGTCTTTAAGCTCAGAAAGTGTGACAGGTTTGTAAAGGTCAGTGGCATCCTCTGTAGAAACTATATGAGGGAAAAGGCTAGCCATAGAGGACTTCTCCAGAAGATTGAGATTGCTGGTGGCTTTGAACAGAAGCTTAAAATGTGAGGCAGCCTCGGCCTTTAAAGCTTCCTGCCCGCGAATGATCCCATCCCCGTTGCTTTCAATTGACCAAATGGTCTTTTTGTTTCTGTTAAAACTTGCCACTCTGTGAAAGAATTTGGAGTTTGAATCTCCACTCTTTAGCCGGGTTGCACGGCTACGCAGTCTCCAACAATTTTCCTCATCGCGAAGGATGGAGGCTCTATTAGATTCAAGCAACTTTAGGCTAGTTGTCTCCTCCACAGTCAAGGCAGAAGTAGTTGAAATAATAATGAGTTGAGTAATCTTCGACTCCAACTTTTGTAAACGAGCCTTTTCCGCTATTTTTTTTCTTTATACCACGATTTTGATATTGATTTGAGGACTTTCAGCTTCCATACGAGACGCAGTTGTGGGTTAACTTCGGAAAGGAAATGAAGGTCCATCCAGATAGAGTGGACTAAGGCAGAGTAGTCATCAGACAATAGCCAATGGTGGTTGAACTTGAAGGGAGTCGATCGGTGAAGCGCAGGGGTCATTAGCTGAAGGAGGATTGGGGCATGGTCAGAAACGAAGGGAAACTCCACCCACGAGGTTGGAAATACTGTAGAAGACAAGAAACCATCAACAACTAGAAAACAATCTAGATGTCTGGCTATAGCATCATGACTGGAGCGCCCATTTTGCCACGTAGGGACCAGACGGGTCGGCTGGACATCGATCAGATTGTTCGAGGCGAAGAGCTCTTTGTAGGAGGCTTCGGTAGGACCTGGCAAAAAGGATCCTCCCCAGTGTTCTTCTGCCGATAAAATAATGTTTAGATCACCTCCAAGAATGAGGTTCGGTAAAAAGAGAAGACCACTATTTACTAGGTGCGACCAGAATAGCGGTCTGTCCGAGCAGGGGCCGTAGACATTTAGAAACGCCACCTCTTGATTTGTAGCTAAGTAGCGGCCTAACAACAGAATGCCCCCACTCGACAGGAAGGGTCTCAACTCAAAAAGGTCAGGGTCCCAAGCCACCATCAAGCCACCGGAGTTTCCTATGGAGCTTACAACCGCAGTGACCCAAGAAGTACGAAATTGATGCACGAAATCCTTGCATTTTTGATCAGTCATGAGGGTCTCTTGGAGAAAGATGATATCAGGCTTCGATCTCTCTAGCAGTCTTCGGAAGAAAGCAGCCTTGAGGGGGGCCTCCGATCCCTCGAATATTTAAGGAGAGCACAATCATTACTTAGATCGTGCCAAGGCCTTCATTGCTCTAAGGGCCTTCATTGAAAATGATGTTTAATTGAATGAATTGAAAGGGACTTTTTTATCTTAAAACTATTTTGTAAAAAGGAAATGGTGTTTATATTTTTTTCAAGTATATTTAAATAATAAGTATTATTGTTTTAGTAAAGTAGTAATATTATTATTTTAGTAATTAGTTTCCATCACTTTAGCATATATCCAAGTATAAAAAGAAATTTAGCATATATCTAAGTATAAAAAGAAATTAAAAATATTTGAGATTTAAATTTTATTTTATTTTCATTTTATAATATTATTTAACCATCTAGAATATGTAATTAAAATGAGTATATATATATATATATATATATATATATATATATATATATATATATATATATTAAGAAGTATATCTATTTCTATTTACAAGTTTTAGGAGTTGGTTTAATTAATTTTCTTTAATGTTATTAGGTATTTGGTAAGTTTTGTGTTAGTAGATGTTTGGCTCAAATACTTTAGAATAAGTGCATTAATGTATGCCAAAGAGTTTATTAGAGATGTCATCCAGAATACAAACATGACACAAACATGATACATTCAACACATGATTGACTATAGTGACTCAATAACAATGCAAACAATAAAGAAACAACATTTTTTTTTAACATTTTGAGCATTATATGAATGATAAAAATACAATGAAAATGCGACACAAATATGATGTAAAATCTTATCCAAAAAACTCGACATACACTAACAAAAAAACTTGGCCAAAATTTAAAACCTATAACAATACAAATCAACGACACTACAAATTCTTATTAAAATAATGTCTTATTTTATTTTAAAGTAGAATCAATAAACTCTTTTAATACTAGTGCACTGAGATAACTAGTTGAACAATATGGTATCTTAATACACCAATGTGCAAGTTGTTTGACACACATGGCAAAATAAAAAAACATTGAAAAAAAAAGAGATTGGAGGAATTTAAGGTATGCTCTTGGTATTTTTGGTGTGTTATTAATTAAACTAAGTTAAATTTAAAATAAATTAATTTATTAAATTTAAATTTAAAAAGGAAATAAATAAAAGAAATTTTTCATAAATATTATATTTATTTTCTTTTTTAATGACCTATATGTTTCATCTTTTAAATTTTCTTACAATTTTCTCATCAGTAATTGTTTTTCTCGTAGGGGTGGTAGGATTGGGAGGGGTCATTTATGTCTCTAAAGGAAATCGGGAATCTGCATATGCCTAGGGGTTTGGAATTGCAACAAATAACCAAACAAAGGCTTACACTCTATTGTAGGGACTCTCCATCACCATTAGCTTGGGAATAAGAGATATGGTGGTTTTAAGAGATTCAAGGATAGTCATAAAGGCACTATTATCCCATCAAGAACCTCTGAAAGACTTCAAGCTATCATCGATTCTCTCCAGAGTCACAAAGTTTTCAAAGAGCTTGACCAAAATATCCTTTTATCACATCTTGAGAGAGAACAATGCGGGGACAGATGGGTTGGCTAATGAAGCAATCGGTCTATCACAAGGAACACTTAAGAAAAATGGGGCTCCAAGTCTTTTAATCATACATTAATACCACCCCTTCCAAGTTTTACAAGGCTATGGTAACTATAAGATTCAAGGCTAGCATTAAAGCTAGGCAGGTGTCAAACATGTAGACTATAACCCCAAGTATCAATCTCACACGTTGCTTCATGAATTCATCTTGGGATTGGATTTATTATTCACCTCATGCCCTCTTCTCCATTCTGCAAGGTGGGACTAATCCATGTGTGGTATGGTGCGGGTTGATTGTTAGCTAGATGGTCCATGGATTGTAGGGCTTTGTTGATGATTGTAACCACACCTTCTCTCAAATGGTAGCTCTCTATTTTCGAAGGTTAGTGTCAAGGGAAAGTTTTTATCCCATATGGTATTTCTTTTCATGGAGAAACAGAGTGATTGTCCTCTCTCGTTGTCTTTCAAGAATCTTTGTGTGGTCTTGGTTAGCTAGGAGGCCTTTTCTATGGTTTTGTATTCAATGGGAGAGGTTTTGGAATATCTTGCTTTGCTTCTATTTTGGGCTCTACATCTTTTTTTCCTTTTGGTATTTTCATCCCATAAGGGTAGTCTTGTGATGGTCTAGTTTTGATTTTTTAGTGTGGCGCCTTTATCTAGGAAAGGTTTCGTTCTTTTGGCTCTGTTTAGCCTGTGGGGCTCTTTTTTCTGTGGACATTTGGGTTTTCCTCTTTGATTTTTTTTTCCTGTGTTGGTGTTGTGGAGAAGTGTTGGTTGATCCCATCTAGTCTGGATTTGGCAACTTGCTCCTTTCCAACCCTCCTTTGCTTTTTCGTGAGGGTCTTTGGATTTACTTTGCTCCTTTTTATTCTCTCAATTTTTAGATTAAGACAATGGAAACCTATTGGAGATTGGTATATTATGGATCCTGAAGATCTCATAGATGTTTGTTGGGTTTTGAGGCATCATGAAGAGTCTTTTTCAAATAATGATTTGTCTATTAAAACCCTTTTTGTAATCATTTATAACATGGAAAGAAAACAACAATATAGCAATATGAAAAGATTATGGGCATTCTTGGAGAACATAGAGAAAACAAACTTGAAATAGAAATGGATTGCTACAAGATAAAATGCTTTATTCAATATGAAAGTGACATGTACTTTAGACATTGCAGCTTCGGGACAATCTACAGGTCAAACAAAGGATAAAGTCAAGGGAAAGGAATCTGGCCAACAACCCGAGGAATCAATGGATCTGGATCAACATTCTACTCTTCGGAATCAATGGATCTAAATCAACGTTCTACTCCCCCATAATCAAATTGACAACAATAAATCTACTCAATGTTTTGTAAATCCACATATATATATATATATATATATATATATATATATAGAGAGAGAGAGAGAGAGAGAGAGAGAGAGAGAGAGAGAGAGAGAGAGAGAGAGAGAATTTCTTTTATCAGCAATATACTTATAAAGCCAAAATCTTTGTAGCTAATGTAAAATCCATAAGGAACGTCTTAAAGGATAAGAAAAGTATGATGATGTCACTCGTAGAATTTTTTGAAACAGTAGGCAAGTTTTTTCTGTAACTTTTTTTCATTTTTACCACATTTGATACAAATTGTCCAGTCTCAGCTAAAAAATAAATATATTTTCTCTTCTCATAGTATCCTATTAAAAAATGTTTATCTCCAAAGTTTTAAAAAATACGTTTTAAATTTATCTTAGAATGAGAGCTAAAACATGAAAATAAAAGATAAAACTTTCCAAAATCTTATTTGGGAGGTTTTATAGAGATTTGTTTTAAACCCTTACTAAAATCTCAATGTTATAGTATTAAAGTGGAACATTGTTGTAGCAAATCTAGAAATGGATCACTAGTACACCTATTATGATGAAATGGAGCACCACTTATAGATAACATAAAGAACTTGAGAACTTTGGTATTTTTAATTTAAATTGTACACACTTATAATTGATGAAGACATGCATTCATTCCATCACTTTTAATGGAGCACCACTTATAGATAACATAAAGAACGTGAGAACTTTGGTATTTTTAATTTAAATTGTACACACTTCTAATTGATGAAAACAATCATTCATTCCATCACTTTTAATCTAAATTGACACAATGTACCTGCAAGAAACAAATTTATGAAATGTTCTATGAAATGGTAAAACAAGCCATTCAAACAAGAGATCTCGATGGAATCCATCAAGAAAAAAAGAAAAAATAAAAAATCTATTCAATGAAAAACTTCAAGAATCTCTAAAAAATACTTAGAAACCCAAGAACTATAAAACCCTAATTTGTATATCTTAAAGTTTTATTGAAATTTATTTGTCTATTAATGAATTTCATAAAAAATAATAAGAAATAATAATAATAATAAATAAATAAACACCACCCAGATAGGGTGGTAGAGGTTGGAGCCACGATACCCACCACATGTCGAATGGCAACTGGCATGTTAGGACAAGTACACATAGTTATGTGATGGAGGTGAAGATGTAGAGCACAGAATGTGGTGATCATTCGGGCACATGTTAACGACGTATTGAGCTATGATGCTTGGTTATGGTGACACTAATTACCATCATGAAAGGAAGTAGCAAGGGGATCCTTCAATCTTGAGTCGAGGTTAACAAATGAAATTAGGCATCAGGTGAATGGCATTCTAGTCGGTAGGGAGAAGATTACGATGGCATCCATGGCCTCTGCTTCACAAGTATGAAATACAAGGTTAACATTATGTTTCCTAACACTCTTCTTATGTGTTTTATTCTATTCCACACTACTCATCAAGGTCCTTATCAACCAAGGATACCTAAGGGGGATTTGGGATTATAACAAAAGATGCTCTTGGGGGCACTGGGATTTCCCTTTCCTATGGGATTTTGGTCTCCCTTGGCCGAGGTCGTTTGACTGTGCTCTTAGCGGCATGAAGCAATTACCATCTACTGCCTTTGTATCACGTTATTTTCTTAGATTTTATATCATTTTTGTAAATGGGTTTCAAACAAGATGAGATGAATTAGGACTAGGGACGAGGAGAAGGGGAAAATACCATCTGGTAGAAGATGCAAAACCAATACCCATAACTTCCTTACCTAAGAAGCTCCCCACTACATCTTCAGGGATGAGAAGGAAGCCCAAATAGCACCTAGGTATTTCCATTCCAAGGTCCCTGCTCAAATTAAGGAGGAAATAGACCAAATGGAAGCATCAATCAAGGAGAAAAGAAAAAGAATATCTAATGAGCAAATTCAGGAAGAATTTGAAGGGTGGATTCCAGACGCCAGATTTTCTATAACTAGGGATACCAAGACTTGTAGGTTCACTAAATTGCGTTGGATTAACACAGATTTTATTGCTCGTGTAGTGGAGAAAAAGGCCTCTAGTAGTAGGCCATCTTCCACAAACTTGACTCGACGAATATAAAATTTGAGGCAGTATTCAAAGCAGTCTATGGTGTTAACGTTGAGGTGTCATCTCCCCAAAGCATGGAAAATGATACAAGGGAGACCAAGGAAGAGTTTCTAGGTTTAGTGGGTACGCAATCTAGTCCTATCCTCATCCAAGAAAGTCCCCTACCTCTTCTTGAAGATCAAAAGGTGAGTGTCCAGATACTTGATTATGCAAACAATTCGACTAGAGAAAGCTTTACTTTCCCCAATGTCTAATATGGGATTGTCTTTCTTTCTTCTAGTTTCTATGTTATGTTATAAGCAGCTAACAGACATAGTTATATCTATATATGTTATTGATTGTAGGCTGGTAAGAATGGAGGAAGCTAATTGTTATGGATATTTTAACTGTTGTGGATCTGATTTCCCTAGAGGCAAGCCACAACTAGGAGGGGTTGTAAAATTAATTATATAATATAAATAGAATATTTTCTTTAGATTACAAAATAATAATAATAATAATAAATAAATAAAATAGAAAGCATTCATTAAAAGAGGTGTATCTTAAGTTTTCATGATCATGTTGAAGTTGCTTCTTAGGTGTACATGGATCTAGAAATAATTGGCGAAACGAGATGATTTGCATACCCAAGGATGATTATTTTTCTTCCCTCTGAGATCCAAATCCAAATATAAGAAATGATCAAGAGCAAGAATCAAAAAATTATTAGCAAGGTTGGAAGGATTTTATCACTAAACAAGGACTTAGTAAGGTCCGTGAATTAAATCATTTGCCTAATCCTTTAGTTGCATTGTCACTAAGAGATACAACTCTATAAATAAAGAAGGTTTAATTTGTTTCAAGAGTCCCACAAACACAATCTTTTGATTGTGTTTTAATATCATGCACATGGGCTAGAACCCTTCTACCCTTTCTTTGAAATACAATTTTTGAAAGGATACTGATAACTATAAAAAAAAATTATATTATTGTTTATAAGTTTATCTATTTTCGATGATAATTTGGTATCATATTGTATAAACTATGTTGATATAATCTATATTAAATAATTTCAACAATATTAATATATAATTGCAAACTATTTTTTATTATAATTATTTATTCTTATCATATAATTTAATTTCTTATTTATATTATGTTTTTTTGCTATGGTGATTGATAGCTATGGCCCGTGGTTCCTCTCCCTTTGAGGATGCCCTTTGAAATTTTTGTAATTTGATAGCTACATCTTGACTAGAACAAGATATCACAATTTATTTTAAGGTCTTTGTAATGACACGTACAAATTTAATTGTAAATATCCCTAAGTGCAAAAGGTTGTGAAAAGTCTTAATATATTAGAGGTTGTGGCAAGTAGGAAAAGGATGCTTGTGAATGAACACTCCTTGATTTTGAGATGTGTCTCTTACAACTTGCTTTCCACATGCTTTTTGCATCCCTTGATTTCGAGATGTGTCTCTTACAACTTGCATTCCAAATGCTTTATGGATCCATTAATTTTGAGATGTGTCTCTTACAACTTACATTCCAAAGGCTTTTTGGATTTTTAGTTTTTCAATGTTATATTATTCAATTGAATTGAAAATTATATTTGAGTTGTATATTCGTTTAAAAAAAAAAATAGAAATTGTGTTGTTTTATTAATTTTTATAAATTTATTTTAAAATTGAATTTATTAAATATAAAAAATTTAAAAATTTTATACTTTTAAAAATGATTTATTTAAATATATATATATATATATATATATATATATATATATATATATATATATATATATAAAGGGTGGCATGTGCAGGGAATCATATTCAATTTTAAGGGGAATCAAGAATTGACTTATGAATGAGGTATAGAGATAGCTACAAATAATCAGGTTGAGGCATATGCTATTTTTTAGGGATTACTCTCTAGAAACGTAGTTAAAGAGTGAACTTTGATTCATATTGGTGATTCAATGATAAATATCAATCTTAAAAACAACAAGAAAACTCCCTCTTATAGTAAGCTAGCGTGCATCATTTTGAGAATTAAAAAAAAAGACCTTTTAGTTCAAGGATGTCATTTTTTTCTAAGTTTTGAGGGCTCTGAATCATCAAGCAAACACCTTTGCAAGCACAACCTCAAAATTGAGCAAATGTTGTTTGAAAAAAATCCCCTAATTTTCATCCAAATTCATTTATGCATGGTGACACATACAAAGTTCATCTACAACACACATCAATGAATACAAGCATCATAGTACGTTTGCATGTTAACGTGGCAGGCCCATCGAAGACGATACCTAGCCCAAGGCACCAAGTGGTTGCGCTCATCGTGCAACATGACAACCCATGTGTCCCTTCGTAGATCATTCAGGTCACTACAAAAAGGCCTAGTGGTGTACTTTTGGGGTTGAGAAGGTTTGAAAGAATTGATGGTGAGAAGTGTGATGAAGCCCTGTCTGATAACCCATTTCATTCTCACAAAGTTGTTCATTGATGCCCTGGCCTAAAATTGACATTGGAAATGGAAACGATGAGGTTCATTCAGCTGAAAAGTATATCGTTGGCACATAGAGGAGGATGTGCCCACGAGTTTTCATTATTCGGCCATTCATGATTCAAAGGAACGAGGGTAGAGATGTTGATAGGTTGTTGTGAAGCATTTTTTTTTTTTTTTAACAGAAACGGTTATGGTTTGGTATTAAAATTTTGGCACAAAGGCGCT
>ML785698.1:12062-37877 GCA_009831015.1 Picea engelmannii | reverse complement strand
GATAAGAATGATCCCACAATATCAAGGAATCCAGTAAAAGGATAACCATTCGAATGCCAACCCATTCTTCTAGAAGATTCCCTTCTAGAACCATCGAGACTTCATCTTTTTCCAAGCTTTAGAGCAAGTTCGCACCCTAGCTATGTAGCACAGTGCGAGAAGTTCGCACCCTAGCTGAAGGCAGCCTACGAGAATGGGTCATTCTCACACCCTTGGATATGAGCAACCTGCAAACTCTCTTCAAAAGTATGTTTTCTGGGAAGAGATGAATGTCACTTTTCTCAGGAGAAAGTTCTTATGAGGAGCCTGAGTACACCATCATCAATACACCATCAAGATTGACCAAAATCATGAGTAATAGAATGCCCCCCAAAGTATGAGGCTGGAATCAGTGACAGCCGAAATACTTTGTAAATTGCATGTGTGTGTCGGAAACCAGGAGCGCACCTAATCGGAAACCTGCGAACAACCAAGCATCTGTAGAATATCATATATATTAATTCTGAGGTAGGCATTCCCATACTCAGATCACATACGGATGACATTATAAACATAGGTCATGGCCACCAATCATACACTGTGGATCCATGCCGTCAAAATATAGCATAGCCACCAGGAATACACTGTGGATCTATGCGAGAAAATTCAAATTGAGACGACATAGCCATGAGACATACAAAGTGGATCTATGTGTCACAAATTATACATATTCCATCGCAACCTGGATAAAGAGATGATATCCAGGGTCTTCAATCTCGTCACCCAAAAGTACGAATCTAACCATGTGATTACATGTGTTGAAGTCAAGCATGGTAGAAACCACTTGATTACCGGTCATTGATGAAATCGTTAACAAGTGCGAGGGAAATCACCATTAATGTCAATGATTCCCAAGGTACTCTAGTACAATCCATCGAATGTGAATGAATGAGTTGAGGTCGAACATCCGACAGAATCTTTCAATCAGGGGTCAATGATGTAAACCCATTGTCAAAAGTGAGGAAACCTGCCATTGAGGCATGCAAGTTCCAAGGTACCAAAGAATTTCTAAGTCTTGTTTCCGGATAATGAGCCAAAGTTGACGGAACAAAACTCGTCACAGGAGGGCCTTGATGTATCCCCCATCAATGACACGAAATGAGTAACAGATTTTGAAGGTAAAACAGAGTATGATGTAAGTTGGACTGGACACAGGGAAGGCCGACATGAAGAGAATGGACAACTGTAGATGGCCGACTCAATAGAGGTTTCGGATGAACTTCTCTTGAACATATGAACGACACGACCAATGATTTGGCAGCATTGACTCAAAGACGACGCAGGGTATGACCTTGTAGCAAATTGAATGAGAGACAAATGGATTTCCAAAACTGGCTTCAAATAATGAATAGGGGGTGTCATGTTCAAGAGCGACACTTACTACCAGTCAATATGAAGATCAGAACATATCCCTTTCCCAAATTTTCCCCCACCATTTCTGGCTAGTACCTCTTTATTTTTACACAAGCTTGAGGAGGATAACATATGCTTGTTGATATAAGCTTATCCTTTGGATAAGTCCTTCAGAGTATGTTTAACGAACCCTAGGAAGGAGTGGTTCGGTCCCATTATGGGTCTGTCGATGTTTGTTTAACGAGTCCAAAGATAGAAAACTCAAAGGTTTTTCATGATTATAGAGTCTGGAAAAACACTTAAAAGAGAACTCTCTCAGTTCCTTTTTCGTAAAATAGTCTGGTGAGACCGAAAAAGAGATATATTATCGCCCAACAAACGCTTTCTTCAAATACTTTATCGAGCGTAAAAATAGCAAGGTCGCTCGACTATCTTTTCATGTTTAGAGAGTCTGAAAAGAGCTTAAAGGAGACTCCAGGGGGGTTCCTTTTTCATATAACCTTGTTGAGCCCGAAAAAGTGATAAAAGTGTGCTCGATCGTGTTCTCATGTATTTTCGAGCGTGAGAACGAACAAAGACCAAGCTCAAGGTTTTGTACAAAAACCATAAAAACAATCAAAACATGTGATGAAGAAAAACAAATATCTGCATCCCTGTGCATTTGAACATTGAAGTCATTACACCTACAAAAATTGTACTCAAAAGAGCATTAGGCTTTAGGTTTTAATAAATAAACAATTATAAAAATCAATAAAATGGCAAAAGTGAATATAAAGGGGTAAAAACTCTTTTTACCATATCATTTTAACTTTACCACTATTTGAGCCCAAAAACCCCTCTTTTACCTTTGAAATTCGGCGTTCGATTGCGGGAGTTACGAGCATCCATTCGACGAACCGTCAGCAGCAGTGAGGTAGGCTCTTTGTCCTCTACCTTTTCATGGTTTAATTTTTCATTTTCATTGGCAAAAAACATCGTTTTGAGTTTGTTTTGGGGGTTATTATTGCGCTCATCCATTCTTGCAGGTGAGCTACATGGGACCTGCGAGAATGGGTCATTCTCGCAGGTGAGCCCAAAGGCACTTGCAAGAACCTCGCACTGTGCCTAAAGGGCACTGCGAGAATCACAAAGTGTAAAAGTTTTTTAAAAATTTGCTCAATGAAAAGATACCAAATGTTGAATGGAGTTATTAATCTTCTTCTTGTGCTTCTTATGCAGGTATTTGGCCATCACAATGGTTCTGGAATGACGCGAAAGGGAGCACGAAGAAGATAATGTCGTTGCCAGAAATCATCTGCCCACCGTTGCCTCTTTGCGAAACTGTGGTCTTCTGAAGTTCTTTCGTATCCCGGGCATGAGGGCCCAAGTCAGATTATTGGAGTACCTTGTGCATATGTGGGATCCCGATCAGCAAGTATTCCATGTAGGGGTCCACACATTGTCCTTGGATATTGAGGACATTTACTTCTTGATAGGACTATCACGGTGTGGGTACCACATGAACCTGACTGGTAGCAGAGGCGGTGGGCTGCCTATGAGTGAGTATTGTCGCTTACACTGTGTTCTAGAGGCAGAGAGGAGCAAAGGGAAAGTAGTTATTTGAGGAGTGCGGGATTTGACCCTCCGCACTATTTTGTTCACCATTGCTCGTATGGCTGGGAGCTATGCTCCTCACATGGCTCTTCAGAGCTACTTTCAGTATGCCATAGAGTGTACTGAGCCTCGGGTTTTTAACTAGGTAGATGCAGTGCTTCATAGCATGAAGAAGCAGTTGACCAAATGCAGGCGAGGTAACCTGAAGCAATTCGGGTACGGGTCTTTGTTGGTGTCCTTCTTTCTTGAGAGGGTTCTGTTACTAAGACTGTAGGTTGAGTGGGATTTACCGGCCCCAACAAATCCAAGAAGACTGAGATGGTGTCAGCTCATGGCCCGGCACGTAGCTGGACCAATTATCAAATATGATGATACCTTCTTTGACTAGTTGCGACCACAGATGTTGATGGTCAACGATTATGCTTATGACGGGTTGGATTTCCGAGGAGATCCAGACTTGGTCTTGCCCGAGGGTGCTCAGTGGGGGGAACTTGGTAAGAAGTACACATTTTTTTCTTTTTAAATCTTTTTGTGAATTTTATCATATGCAAATGTTTTTATATGTTCGTCCAAGAACTAAATACAAAATTCATTTTTGATGACACAAACGTGGGACCTTACTGACCTCGTGGTACTTCTCCTATTCAATGGTAAGGAGAGGTGGCGCTAGTGCCATGATGGGACGCAGAGGATTATGAAGCGGTGGAACAAAACCTAGAGGGTTTGACAACAGATATTCCAGACATGCCTCTTGGAGAGGTTCCACGACGTTATCAACATCATACAGTAGGGGTGTCAGAGTCCATTGTCCGACTGCTTCGTAGGGTTTCCCGGGCAGTCGTGTGTTACCGTGAACGTCATCCATGACGTCACTTTGTAGAAGCTATGAGCTTTAGATTTTGAAATTTTGGTCCTCAGACAGAATTTTTTGTAAAAAATCTTTTGATCGTTATATATACATACGGCTTCTACCAGTTTATCTTGTGTTGAGTGAAAATTGATGTGATTGATTTATAAATGATCCAAATGTCTGTCTAATACATAGTTAGCCAATGCATCAGTTAATGTATTTAGACATCTAGGAATATGTTGATATTCAATATAATCAAAATAACGTTCCAAGAGGCGAATTCGCAAATACACCCGTAACAAAGTAGGACTTCGAATAGTATAGACATTACTTAACTGTAGTACTATAAGCTGCGAATCGAGTCGCACAACCACATGACGGATTCCGAGCAAGATAGCATCAATCAACAATTCGATAACGATGCTATACTCTGCAATATTGTTGGTTGCATGGCCGAGAGACACACCTCGTAAGGAGACAAGTTCGTTTGTAGGGGCGTAAATTGCCCATGCAGTGGAAGCAAGGTTCTGAGTACTATGGATAGCGCCATGAGCGAAGCCAATGTAGGGTAGCAAAGACTCCAACATTTGGAAATCAAACACAACGTCACGTAAGGGAAGAGACCAGATAACGACAAAAGCAAGCTATAGTAACACACAAGAAGTATGATACAATAAAAATACAGGTACTTGTGCACAGGTGATTTTATGAATAGTACTTCTTCAAGTACAACCCATTCCTGGGTTCACTCAAAGGGATACCATCATAATCTACTAACTCATAAGCCCCCTTTTCCAACACTCATCTAACGATGTAAGGACCTCACCACATGGCTTCGAATTTTTCAGCTCCTAGCATATTTCGATCTTGTTCATAGAGGAGAATGAGATCTCCTTCAGATAAAATGCAAGGCTTGACATGTTTGTCGTATTGGGCCTTGACATGTTTTTTCTGAGTTTCTATGACTAGGGTAGCATCGCGTCGAGTTTCGTCTAATTGCATAAGATACAATAGATGTTCTTCCTCGACGGAAGTATTTGGTAGGAGTTCAACAACTAGTTTTAAATAGGGTATATCGCATTCAATCGGGAGAATGGCTTCCAAACCATAGACTAACCAGAAAGATGTAAACCCAATAGCGGACTTGACGGATGTCTAGTAAGCCCACAATGCCGAAAACAACATTGTGTGCCAATTTGTTTTGTGAATCCCTATCATTCATCAGAGCATAGTTATGAGAACTTTGTTAATTGCTTCGACTTGGTCGTTGGCTTGTGGGTAATAGGGCATTGATTTTTCATGGCAAAGACCCAATTTTTCAATAAGTTTGGACATCATGAAGTTTCTAAAGTGGCTACCATGATCAATGACGATACCCTGGGGAACACCAAAACGAGCTATGATGTGATTAAAAATGAATAATGTTGCGGTCTTTCCAGTGTTGTCAAATGTCGGCATCGCCTCGGCCCATTTCGTAAAGTAATCTATGGCTACAATAATGTACCCATGCCCCCTGACCGAGTGGGGGTGACATGTCATGAAATCGATGCCCCATTTCGCAAAGGGACCAATGGAGACCACAGGGTGAAGAGGAGCGGGATGCGACCGTATCTTGTTATTATAGGTCTAGCAAGCATGGCATTTTTGAACGATGATTATGCAGTCGTTAAATAAAGAAGGCCAAAAATACCCTGCTCATAAGATCTTATGGGTAGTAGCATATCCAGACATATGACCACCAAAGGCTCCAGAATGATAGTCATTTAGAGCTTTCTCGGCTTCGTCAAATGTTAGGCAGTGTCGAAAAACGGAGTCAATCGCCCAACGATAAAGAGTATCCCCGAGGATAATATATTCATGGGCTTGGTAGTGTATTCGACGTTGGTCAGTACTAGACAAAGTTGGTCGGAAAGTCTGGGTTTGGAGACATATGATGATATCACCATACCAAAGATCATCAGTGCTGATGAGGAAAAGGGATTCATCGGGTAATGAATCAACTGCTACATTTTCCGCTTCAGAATAGGGAAAGTCGCATATCAACTCAGCAAACACTAAGGACTTCTTGGACTTGGCGCATTCAAATTACAAGTAAAACTCCTGGAGTATCACGATCCATTTGGAGTATTTTCCCCATAGCAATTGACGTGTGAGAATGTGTTGCATAGGGTTGCAGTTAGAAATCACTAAAGTCTTGCGAGAGAGGATATAGTGCCAGAAGCATTGGACGGCTTGGACGGCTGCCAAGGCCAGTTTTTCGACATGTAAATACTTAATTTCGGTAGGTGTTAGACTTTGACTCAAGTAGTAGATAACATGTTCGTCGTTAGCATCATCCTCTTGGACGAGAACCATACCAATGGTGTAATCCGAGGCAGCAAGGTAGAGGAAATAATCGCGACTGTAATCGGGGGGAAAGAGAAGCGAAGCACGTGTGAGGGACAATTTCAAAGCTTCGAAATCGTTGTTTCCGATGGTATCCCATACGAACTCAGACCCCTTTTTTAGGAGCCGCGTAAATCCACGAGTTATCTCGGCATAATTTGGAATAAAACGATGAAGAAAGTTTGCTTTCCCCTGCAAACTTTGTAACTGGCGAAGTGTAGAAGGAGGAGGGAGATTAAGGATCGCCTCAACCTTTAAAGGATCCACCATGATCCCTTGACGTGAAACAATAAAACCTAAAAGTCGGTCGGATTCCACGCAGAAAATGCACTTATGAGGATTCAAACGTATACGGTAAAACCGACAGCGGACGGAAATGGCTCGGAGGTGGGTTGGATGATCGACTTGATGCATTGAGTGAGCGGGTAAATCGTCCATATATGGTTGCAGGATGTGCTTGATATCATGGAAAGTATAAGACATAGTGTGTTGAAAAGTTGCGCCAGCGTTCTTGAGACCGAACGGGAGTTTTCGATAGGCAAAAGTGCCCTAAGGAAAAATAAAAGCAGTCTTATTTTGATCCTCGGGAACAATGTTGATTTGATTATACCTGGAGAAACCATCCATCAGAGAGAAGATTTCACTCCTGGTGCAATCGTTGACAATCTGATCGACGAAGGGGGTAGGAAAGTTGTCTTTGGGACAAGCTTGGTTGATATCCCTATAATCAACGCATACACGAATTGTGCCTTGTTTCTTATCGATCGGGACAAGATTGGAAACCCAGTCAGTGAGGGCCACCGGGTAAATAAAGTCGGCTTTAAGAAGTTTCTTGACTTCGAGCTTGATAGCAACCGCTTTACGTGGGTGAACTGGATGAAGGCGTTTCCAGATGGGTTTAGCATCGGGGTATGTCTTGATCTCATGTATCACAATGTCAGGGTCGATACCCAGCATTTAGTCATAGCTCCAGGCAAATATGTCATGAAACTCTTTGAAAAGGGACGTGTAAGTGACGATTTCGTCGAGGGAACACGAAGCTCCGATATGGACATTTTCGACAATTCCAGGCTTGATGGATATGTCGAGGGGAATAGTGGGCGAGATTTTTCTTAAGTTTCCTTTCGAAAACACCTCGTGTGTGGACTCAGGAACGGTTGCGATGACGACAACGGTCAACGGGGTCGAGATCCGTTGGTAGTTATCAATGGTATGTTGCTCCAGGAAGAGGATGGAACGATGATGTCCATCGTCCCAAGGGGTGTCCTCCATGACAGACATGATCATCTCGTCGATGGGAAAAATGACATGGACGGGATCAGGAGACAACTCACTAAGAGAGGGGGTAGAAGGTGTTGCCGATTGAATGACCTGATAGGTGGATTCGACCAGACTTAACGACATTTCGTCGCCGTAACGAAGATGATCTCCAGGGTCAGGTACTATCCATGGGTCGTGAGATGCAGGAAGTTTGTGAATCGAGGAGGAGATCATATTGATTGAAGCAACAGACGAGCGTGGAACATTGAGCGGTGGAATGGGGAAAGTACCCATTAACGAAGAGTCTTTGAGAAGGCCTACACTAACGTTCTCATAACCTGGTGGGGTTTTAGCGATGAAACATACATTGCCAGTACGGGTATCGGAGTTAAAGAAGTTCTAATTGGTCGACGGTGACTACCTTCCCTTGATGTGGGAAACGTACCACACGGAAAAGGGTCGACACAACTGCATGCATGGAATCGATCCAGCTGCGTCCAAGCAAAAGATTGTAATCAAGAGGACTGTCAAAGACTTCCACTTCGATTTGGACCGTTTTTCTTTCTAACGTGATGGGAAATGAAGGAAGGACACCATAGGGCTTAAAACTGGAGCCATTGAAGGCTTTGAGAGTGTTATGGGATTCGTTCAAAGAGGGAGAGCCAATGGCTTTCCAGCAAGTAAGAGACATGACACACGTCGAGGCACCCTCATCGATAACGGTTCAACAAATGTTTTTGTCGGAGACAATCACTTGGATCTCGAATGTGAGTTGAGGAGGTAACCTTAGAATGTGATCTTCCAAGTCAAAAATTATTAAATTTGTATCCGTCGAATTGATTCCACCAATAGCTTTCAACAATGTCTTCTGTTGTGTGGGACAACTTTGAAGGACTTCGAGGGATGACATCACAGAAGGTGCTTGGGCCAGATCCTCAACAATGTTGTAGTTCTGGGCAGCATGAGCATGTGGATTGAAAGCCGATTTCCGAACGACGACCTTTGGGGGGGGTTGAAGAACTGTGTCGAGGCTCAGTCGTTCAATATGAAGAGGACCATTGGTAGGTGGAGTTGCGGGAGAGGGTTGTACCAAGGAAGGAGGTAGGTCATCAACCTTCTCTTTAGAGGGAGAATAATCTTTGGCTCGAGTGGTGAGTGCAATGTCGTTCTACTTTGAATCACCAGTACACATCAATACATAGGATGTAGTAGAAGATGATGGTTGTTCATGAATGACCAATTGAGCCTGTTGTTGAGACGGGAAGGGTTGGGACAAAACGGTCAGAGCAGGTGGTTTTGGAGCTCCTTGAAGGAACTTAGTGACCTCGACATGTCATGGACAATCCTTCGTGTAGTGATCATCACCACAGATAATACAAGGGTATCGAGGTTTGTGCTTATCCCGATCATCAAAAGGTGTAGTTTTGGTTCGCTCTGCTTGAGAAGTATTTTTTTCCTCCTTATTCTTACCCCTTCCCTTTTTGGATTTGTTTTTACCGGCTGGGGTAGATTGAACTACATTTACCTCAGAATTCTTGCCGGTGGGAGGGGCAGGAGACGAAGCATTTTGAACATTAGAAGAAGCAGGTTTGGGGTTGGTGCTTGAGGCAGAATGTGGTTGGGCCTAGAAAGTGCTAATCACACCATCGACTACATGGGAAGTAGCTGGAGTAGTTGAAGTGGTGGAAGTGGAAGGACGAGGTAAGTCAGGTAGTAAGTCGTAAAGGGTACCCATTTGTGAGTAAACGAGGTCAAGGTATTGAGCACGAGTTATGGCCTATTCTTCCGTGACTACTCCACCCATGGCGATGTCATGACTGATGTCATTCACAAACGATTTTGTGAACCACTCCACCAGCAATTGATCGAGGAGTTCGAATTTGATGAGACATCGTCTCCGTCGCCACTCATGAATGTGATCGGATATATGAGTGGCTTTGTTTTGTTTGAAAGAACTCAAAATATCGGTCTTTGTTTCATAACGGATCGATAACTGGTAGTGTGTGAGGAAAGCCATAGATAGGGTGTTGAAGTCAGTGAAGAAACCTCGTGGTAATTCTATATACCACTTCGCAGCAGAACCTGTGAGGGTTTGTTGAAAAAGACGTAAACGAATAGAGTCATCCATCAACGAGTTGGATGAACACCAGAGGTGAAAAGTCATGACGTGATTGTTGAGGTCCTCTCCCGCTTTGCCGTTGAATTTAGGGATGTCCGATGGTAGCTTGGCTAGTATAGCAGGCCATTGGGGAGAGTGACGAATTGGATCATTTAAAATCCTTGACAAATCCGGAAGATCCAAAGTGGCCAAGAAGGGTAACTGTCGATTCACATGCGGGTACTGGTGGCTTTGGGGAGGAAGCCCCGTCGGCAAACCAGTAGGACCATAAGCAATCTGCATATAATGTGAATACCCAGGCAGATTCGGTGGTGGTTGGAGAGGATAGTAGCTCATGAGATTGTATCCTTTAACAGGGACATGAGTTTGAGCATTCGAACCCCAAATGGGATTGGACGTACTTGGATATGGTTGGCCTATGTTAGGGGGTATAACAGATGCAGTTGGAAGCTGTTGCCCCCCAGTCGATTGAGGAGGATGTTGTATCAGATGATTCCAATACTGGGCCAAGGATGGAGGTATGTTTTGTCCATAAGGCGGGGTCTATCCTCCTAGCGAAGGTGGTGTTCCAATTGGGGGCAGCGTTCCAATTGGGGGTTGTGTTCCAATTGGGACCTGCGTTCCAAGAGGAATTTGCCCGCTGAGAGGGGGTTGAGTCATACCACCTTGATGAAATTGTCCACCAACGGGAATCTAGTAATTTGGTGTGAATGACAAAATAGTGCCACTAGGATTAATACTGCCAGTGAAGGATGAGAAAGGTCCTCCAAAAGGAAATTGAGGGAGTGTTGGAATAAAACTGGGAAGAGAGTGCCCAGAAGAAGAGGGACCACCAGGAGAGTCGGATGGAGTTTGTGTAGGAGTGGGAATGGAAGCATTCAACGCACGGTATCCAGGTGGTAGTGTTGGGTTGAAGTTGGGTGTACGCAGTGTGCTGATGGGGGCGAGACTAACCACGATAATCCCGGTGTGAACACTCGTAGTATCTGTGTGAAGGGCCATTTTGATAGGGATGGTCAAGATGTGGTCAGATCGCGGGGCGTTCGTACCAGGAAAATAATAGGCAGTAGTAAACGGTATTGTCTCTAGGCTAGAGATTTCAGAAATCATAGGTGAGATGATGGTTTCAACGCTTGATCCTACACCAAAAAGGTCCTGTCTAAAAATGCCCATAGACAAAAAAGGATCTTTGCCTTCTATTCCTAGAAAGGGTCCAACTGGTGATCCAAAAGACACAACAACTAAGTCTCCGGAAGAATTCAGTCGCATAAACTGTCACTCAGAATTAGGGTGAAGTCGAAAGTCCTCTCGAGTATTGGTAATTCAGAAATGTTCTAGAGAGTCAGTCTGTTCCACTTGTGGTGTGGTAACGTCTTGGACTTCACTCTGCTAAGGAGATCCGTCAGGTGAGCTTGTAGGCAAGGGTTGAGAACCTTCCAGATGCTATGGATATAAACCCTGCATTCTACATGAACGACGTGGAGGAGCTATTGTAAACGAGTGACAAACTTACAAAGAAAATTGTATGGTCAACTTTGGTAAACAAACAACATGCGCTAGTAAACAAAATCTAGGAAACAATACCAAGCAAACAAGACCTTCTAATTCTGAAATCACTAGTTGGTGATGAAATCCAATGTCGCAACAACGAGACGAGAAGGGGCTGGGCTAGGGTGGAAAAGTTACGCTGATGACCTGCTTAATAGACTTACACCCTGGTGCAAGCTCTCACACATAATCATGGGTATACCCTCCAAGGAGCCCAAGTGAGTTTGGCCAACGTCGATTCCAGGTACTTTGAAGACTTGCCCCTTCACAGTCACCTTGTGTAAGAACCTAGAAAGATAGGCCACTAAGGTTACCACCGACAATAACAAAGCCTAGGGGGACAGTCGACAGTCCGATCCACATGCAAGGGCAGGGTATCGAGCCCGAAATCAACTCAAGAGGCTTTCACTCATCAGTGTGGGTATACCTCCAAGTGACCCCCATAATACATGAAATCTCTACACTGATATCAACAAAGCAGGGTGAGTAACTCTGTCAATATCAATGCGACCTCGTGTTTGACCCTTGTGTGAGAAGGGCTTCCCAGGACAAGATGTTGTAAATGGAATTTGACACTCCTGAACACAAGATGTTACTGTGTGTTTTGTGCTTTGGAGAGTGTATCTCTCTACCTATTCCAAATTGATAGCCTAGCTAAATGTTGGTGTAATAGAGCCCTAGAAAAGAGTTACTAGTTAAATTTTACAATTGCACAGTGTTATTAAGGGTTGTTGTTACTCAAAGGAAGCGGAGATGAAACTGATGTTGTATAAGACTCTAACCCAATGATGCATAGATAGGAATGAAATATATCAATCTTCGTTCAATGAATCCTATGTACGAGAGGGAAAGAGAAGTTTTTCGGATCAAACTTGAACTACGATACACAATTTCCTTTAAAATGCAATTGCAATGAATCACGCATCAATAACAATTCTCTATTGTTTCTTTTTCAATAATTTCAACAATTGATTTTCAATACTTTCGAAGACGAAAATTCTTTTGAAATAAAAACGTTGTTCACTTTTCAAAAAGGACCTACACCATGATGGTGAGAGTGAAGAAAACCAAAAACTAATGAACAAGCAACAGACAAAAACCCAAACCAATCTTTCAATGGAAACAAAAATAACAAGCAGACCAAACTAGTCTTTTCAATTGCATGAGAAAAGTGATCTTCCAAATAATGAGCAAATGATAAATCCAAATAAGCTCAACTTTCAACTGATCGCCAGTTCTTAACCAAACAAGCACACTCAGATTCCAACATCAGGGAGTATATCTTTGCCGAGAAAAGTCAAGAAACGAAAGTCGAGAAAAATGGATAGGAAGAGCTTTTGATTTCCTAAGATTGTTCGTGCACAAAATCTGAAGACAAGAGAACATCAACCAATGGTCCAAGAAGCTCTTTTCAGGCACCTATATTGATCTGGGTAGCTAAACATGCAAATATCTTAAATCCAAAATTTTGAAAAGAGGGTTCGCAGGCTAACAGTATTACACAGTGCGAGAATGGGTCATTCTCGCAGGCCAGATTTGAGCAGAGTGCGAGAACCTCGCACTGGACCTAAAAGCAGAGTGCAAACTCAATATATTCTCGTAGGCCACTGTGGGGTGCAATGCGAGAATGTCTGTAACTAAGCAATTTTTTGGAAAAAGACAAAAAAATTGAAGAGGCCTCTGGACCCAGAGGGTCTATCAAGGTATCCTGAAGACTCAGATATTGATATGAATGGAGAAAGGTAAGGCAAGAGAAAATGGCCCAGGAAAAACACCAAAAACCACAAAGAAAACGAGTTATATCCCCAGTGGAGTCGCCAATTTTGATATCGGACTAATCGATAGGTGCAGACACTAACAGATCTCCCTAGATCCACCTAGATCTAGAACAAAACAGGACAGGACATGACTCTTTCCCTAAGTTATGACCATTGAATTAGCTAGTAGGGAGGAACAAGTAACATACCTTTGTATCGCTTCCTAGGGTCTTTGTTGCTCCCACTTCGCTCCAGTGCTCTCGTGAGGTCAAGACCAAGACAACAAAAACCAACCAAAGTGAAGATAGCAAAATATATTCAATCCTTAACTTATGTGTATGATCAAGGAATTACACAATAAAGTAAGAATGAATTTATGGGAAAATGACATGTCGTTGTATCATATTAATCGAAAGTAGAAGATACAACCTGATCGCCTTGATGTCACAAGCTTCCTTTCGGTGGCTCTTGGTTCCAACACACACACTTGCTCGATCCTTGTATGAAGAAGATCAAATCCCTCTTGATAGACTTGCTAGAGTCTCCAAGCTCTTGTTCAAGCTAGGTCCTTCACACAATTCTTTCACCAATTCTCCAATGAATCTTGCTTAACCTTTTCCATGAGAATTCCATCAATATATAAGAGAGGATGAGATGGTTACTTGGATAAGAATGATCCCACAATATCAAGGAATCCAGTAAAAGGATAACCATTCGAATGCCAACCCATTCTTCTAGAAGATTCCCTTCTAGAACCATCGAGACTTCATCTTTTTCCAAGCTTTAGAGCAAGTTCGCACCCTAGCTAYGTAGCACAGTGCGAGAAGTTCGYACCCTAGCTGAAGGMAGCCTRYGAGAATGGGTCATTCTCRCACCCTWGGATATGAGCAACCTGCAAACTCTCTTCAAAAGTATGTTTTCTGGGAAGAGATGAATGTCACTTTTCTCAGGAGAAAGTTCTTATGAGGAGCCTGAGTACACCATCATCAATACACCATCAAGATTGACCAAAATCATGAGTAACAAGTTGAACATGATTTTCCTCAAGTTGTTTAAAGCAGTAAGAGGAATAATCTCAAGAGGCATCCAGTAAACAGGCTGTGATTCTAAAACAGATTTTAATAGGGTAAGTCGACCTCCCAAAGTCAACCACCTATAACACCAATTTCCAATCTTTCTTTCAAATTTTTGAAGCATTCAATTCCAATCTTCGATTCGTTGTGAACTTGTTTTCAAATGATACCCAAGATATTTGAAACCAACAGATAGGTCAGTGAAACAAAAAGGTAAAAAACCTTTGTAAGGATCCAGGTCTTGATGTGTGAGACCTTCATGAAGTACCGTTGATTTTTGTATATTTACCACTAAGCCAGAAGCTAAACAAAAAAGTTTGATAATTTTATCAATCTCCCACCATTCATATAGTGTTGCATTTGTCATGATAACGACATCATCTACAAAAAGAATATGAAGGATTCTTAAAGTCCTGGATACTTTTATACCTGTTAGCAGTCCATTTTGTTGTCCCTCTTTTAAGAGAAGGCTTAGTCCCTCCATTACCAGAATAAATAAGAGTGGCGATAATGGGCAACCTTGGCGCAGTCCTCTTCCACTTTTAAAAAATTCAGTAGCTTCTCCATTTACTAAAACTGCAAAGGTTGATGAACTGATGCAACTCATAATCCACTTTTCCATATCAATCCCCAGCCCGATTTGAATCAGGATCATTCTTAACAGGTCCCAATTGATGTAGTTGTAAGCCTTTTGTAAATCCAATTTTAGAAGCAAAGATTTTAAACACTTTTTTTTTATGCTCTGGAGACATTCATGAATAGTGCCAATCACATCCTGAATGTGGTGACCTTTCAGAAACCCCAGCTGCTCCATGGAAAGTGACTTCGATAAAAAAGGTTTCAACCTATTTTCTATAATCTTAGTGATTATTTTGTAAACAAGATTACACAGGGATATTGGCCTATAATCACCAAAATTCTGAGGGTTATTAAGTTTTGGTATTAGTGCCAAGAAAGTGGAATTTAGTCCTTCTACAGTCAATCCTTGTGTTCTTGTTTCTTCCACCATATCCAATAGATCAACACCTACAAGGTCAAAGAAATGAGAGAAAAACTCGACCGTCCACCCATCGGGCCCCGGGCTCTTATCTCGCTTAAAAAAGGCAAGAACTGATTTTAATTCAATAGACTCCACCGGTCGGAATAAAGTTTATGCATCTTCCTCTGTAATGAATTTCTTAAACAGATTAACTACTCTTACCTGATCTGTTATTTGGCGTTGTTCCTCAGCTTTAAAAAAGGATTTGAAATAATTTGTGTCAACAGATTTCAAAGTTTCCTGGCCCGAATGAAGATTTCCCAAACCGTCCTTGATTTCCCAAACAAATTTTTTGTTTCTTTTGAAGTTTGCAAAACTATGGAAGAATTTAGTATTTCCATCGCCACTCTTTAACCAGATAGCATGACTTCTCTGACGCCATAGTTCTTCTTTTCTTTTTAGATAATTGTTTATGTTGAGTTCAAGCTCCTTTAGTTTGATTTTCTCCTCTGGAGTTCTCAAAATACCAGTGTCATAATAAAGAAAATCATTAATTTCTCCCTCGAGAGGGAATAAGTAACTTGCTTCCTTTAATAAACAAGTTTTTTTCCATTTTTTTGTGACGTCCTTTAACTCCTTTAATTTCCACACCATGCGATTTTGTTTGCTGCTTTCAGTTAAGAATTTCTGATCATTCCATAAGGTTAGAACTAAACCCTCAAAATCCTACTCCATTAACCAATTGGAGTTGAATTTAAATGGGTAAGCTTTGTAAAGAGGAGTGACATCCAATTGTAATAGTATCGAGGCATGGTCGGATACATAAGGATATTCAACCCAAGATTTAAAGTGGTATATACTTGATAGAAGTTCTTTAGATGCAATAAATCTGTCAAGACGTTTCCAAATAGCATTTGTGCCTGACCTACCGTTCCTCCAGGTAGGAACAACTTTAACTGGCTCCACATCAATAAGCCTATTGTTCTGAAAAAGAAATTTGCAATAATCATCCATTCTCACTGTTGCCCCTTCACCCCAAGTTTCATTTGAAGCCAAAGTAATATTCAGATCTCCTGCTGATATTAGATTTTTAATACTTAATAATCCAGAATCTACCACTAAATTCTAGAAGATTCTTTTATCCACGCACGACCCATAGCAATTTAAAAGAGCAATCTCCAAATTGTTTGCTAAGCAAGTACGTGTCAATAAGAGACCACCGACAGTGAGGGTCGTGGTCAAATTAAAAAGATTTGGGTCCCAGGCCGCCAGTAAACCACCAGAAGTAACAAAAGAGTTCACAGCTACACAAAACCAATTTGAACGGAAAATTTGCATAAAGGATCTGGAACTTTGAGCCGAGACGAGTGTTTCTTGCAGAAATACCAAATCAGGGCGAGATTTCTCCATTACACTACAAAATGAGGTCACTTTTAGGGTGCCTCTGGTCCCCCTAAGGTTTACGGAGAGAAAAATCATCACTTGGCACGAGCAAGGGCCTTCACTACTCTAAGTGTCCCACTATCAGTGGAAAGTGTGGACTCTGTAAGAGTAGGAATTTCTGCAATCGTCTTTTTCTTGGAGCTTCTAGTCTTGATAGGAGAGTAATCGATCCCAATACCCCTAGACCAAGCAAAATTTTCCTCAGCAATGGCAGTATTCGAACGCGAGTTACTGGACTCACCCAAGGAATCAATCGGGTTCATAACAGATTTTCCAAGGTAGATGGGAAGACTAACAGAAAAGCTAGGGTCTTTAATAAAAGGTATGAGTGAGTCTAGAACAACATGAAGAGAAGGCTCATCCTCCTCTGGTTATGTATACCCCGAGGAATCCAAGCATTAGAAATAGGAGATAAGGGTGAACTGGAAGGTAAATCGAGAACAGATGGTGACTCTGTCAGAGTAGGTGAGGGATGACTCATAATGGTAGGATTCGAGTCAACTAGAGGTAAAATCCCAGTCGAAATGAGAGCAGCACGTGGTTTAGTATTCGGCTCAAAATTTATAATAACAAGTTCACTAAAGTCCATTTGAGAAATAGTACCAACCCCAGACGTATGATATTTTAACCATAAAGACTCCTCCAAAACTTCTAATTCAAGTTGGGTCAAAGACGAAAAAAGAGCGGGACAGATATTTTTAATCTTACATGTTATTGAGTCTTCCGCTAAACTCGGAGTAGGTTCATACAAAGAAAACTATGATGTTCCCAAGCCTTTAAAGTTAGTACCCTGGTGGCACTCCCGTGATGACTGGTAAGGGTTAATACCTTCTAAATCATCCTCATCATCCTCTTTAAACCCCAGACAGTCTCGCCTCAAGTGTCCCATTTTTCTACAGAAGGTACACCTAAACAGTAAACCAAGGTAATCCAGACGTTGCCTAATTAATCTTCCACACCATTCAATCTCAAGTACCTCTAGAAGACCATTATGGATATCCATAGCCACCAAGATTTTTGCCATTTTCCGCAAGCTAGATTTTGGTGCAAGCTCATCTACCGCAATGAAAGATCCCAATGAATTTCCAATAGCTTGTAATGCTTCAGGATTCCAAAATTTCCAAGGTAGGCCGGGCAGAAGCACCCACAGATGACGTTGGTGAAAATATTATGTATGTGGGTCAAATGCTAGGCGCCATCTTTTCAACGTAAGACTGCTCCCATCCATGATCCAAAACTTACTAAGTAAAACAGTTGCATCTTCAGGGGAGCAAAAAAGAAACCCGTACCAACCTTTTGATAAAGGCACAGTCTCAGGGACATACCCCAGAAGAGGCTTCCAAACATGTTCTTCCCAAATAGACAAATAAAAATTGTTGCGGTTACTATAAGAGAGTCTACCTACCAGTCCGCAGACAGACAACCTATAGGTTTCCCCCAAGCAGATATCTGAGCCTAGTACCATCTTTTGGACCACTTTATTAGGCCTCCACAAACGACGACCTCCCCTATTCTGTAAATTTTTATTAGCTTTGCCACTAGAGAAGGAAAGAGGTTTTCTCAGGAAGGAATCTCTCAAAACTAACGCAGGAGCTCCAGATAGCTTCTTTGGTAATGTATCAGTGTTAACAGTTAAGTTCTCCGATGACAAATGATCCGAGGAAGACAAAACCTTAGTTAATCCCGGAGAAAAAAAAGGCGCATTTAATGAGGTTCTTAATGATGAGTTACATCCGGTTAGTGCATCGACAGTGCTGAGTAGACCTTCATCCTGCTAAAACTCCTCATCATCCTCTCCCATAAGGGCTTGGACGTCAGCTTTTATCGATTCTATCCTATGGTGGGAGATGGATCAAACACCTGGGCTCCACTAACTATAAAACCATAAAGCCAATAAGACTTCTGGCAAGAAATATGAAACTGTCACCAATTATTAATAAATAAAATTTG
Source organism: Picea engelmannii (assembly GCA_009831015.1). NCBI lineage: Eukaryota > Viridiplantae > Streptophyta > Pinopsida > Pinales > Pinaceae > Picea > Picea engelmannii. Next base: position 19,528 of record ML785698.1, on the reverse strand, counting down.
TATGGGCAGTCAATACCAGTTTCCCAGGAAGGAAGGAAAAGACAGGGTGGTTAGTGTGCTTCTTTCAAGTGAAACAACCATCAATCCTTCTAGATAGGCCAACTAAAAAAAACCATTTTCCTCGAGCTTCCATGTGAACACCTCGGCTCTGGTTTCGAATAAGTTCCCATGTTTCTGAAATTCAAATCTCATTTGGCTCCATCTTCTCCAAAAAACCCACCACTACAAGAATATAATATAACTCACTACCTTGACATTGTCAATGTGAATACGTAAACTATTCATTTTTTATAACTAAATAATCGTTTTTAAACTTTACATGATTGTTGCAATATGGTGATCATAGTTCAGTGTGATATATTATACTTAATGTATAATGTGAGTTTAATTAGCATATAATTAGAATATAATTGGATTCATTAAAGTTTCTTATTATATAATTAAGGTTTATTTGAGTTAAATAAAATTTATTAATATATAATTAAAATTTATTAGTATATAAATAGGATTTGTTTCAGTGAATTAACATATGGTTATGATTTATTTAGATTAATTAAAATTTATTGATATATAATTAGAATTTAAGTACTATTTTATTAATATATAATTGAAGTTTAATTAAAATTTATTTGAATTATTACAAACTAATAACATATAATTAAGGTTTAGTTTATTTAATTAAAATATATTTAAATAATTGCAACTTAACACAATGTATAATATATCAAGTTATAACAAGGGTGGCAAGTGTGAGGGGGGGCTAATTCACGATCCCAGAGGAAATATAGTGGTTTTTTATGCTTGGGGCCTAGGTTGTGTCTCTAATAATATCGTCAAGGCCTATGCATTATGGGCAAGTCTCATACTTGCTAGAGATATGGGAATTCTTAATATTTTCATCTCGAGGGACTCAATGATGGTGATAAGAGCAATGATCAAGAAGCATACTATTGGGTATAATATCATCATTGGCATCATGGTTCGAATGCTCTCCCTTCGATCTGAATTTCAAGAACAGTCCTTGCACCATATTAAGTGAGAGCATAACTTATATGTCAATCGATGGGCTAAAGAAGGGACATACTTAGACGAAGGCATATCCGACATTAATGGGATTAGAAGGACCCTTCCTCTTCCTTAATCAACATGAGAAACTCTATTCATAGTTTTGACAAGTGACATGGTATTGGAATTATAGTCCGGGTGTTAAATGGGATTTCACATATGATTGGCAGTGATATAGCCGACGACATTAATTTGTATTTGTGTGAAGTCAAGTGCATTCACATGGGCACTCTCCTAGGTATGTGATAAACAGAGCCCATTTGTGCAATGGCTTCAGTCTTGAATTTTGTTCCCTGTGGCATCAGAGTTCGGTCTCTTAGTATGGGCATTTGCTCTAGAGAATTCAAGGTTTCTTACTATTGGAGCTCGGACATTACGGGTAGTTTTAGATCTTTGTTGGTGAAAATTTGGCTTATGTTCAATCTTCCTTTAGACTCTAGGTTTTCCAAGGTCTATAATATTTGCTCTGCAACTTTCTGGGTTTATTGTTGGTGGAGCTTGAACATTATAGGTATTTTTAGCTCTCTGTTGACGTCAATTCAAACTTTGTCCAGCCTTCTTTTGGACTCTAGGTTTTCAATTCTCTTATCTGGTTTCTTTAGGCTTAATTCCTATTTCCTTTTAAATTTCATTCTTTCTCCCCTAGACTCTGCTCTTCTCGGAAGCGGGATCACAAAGGTTTATGGTTTGTTTGTTTCTGGTCTTATCCTTCTACCTATTAGAATATTGAAGATTGTGCTCGTTTTACCATTGACGATACCCTCGTCACCCAACCACTGGTCGAAGCCACCCTCCGAGCACCTTGACCTTGACCGAGAAGAGAATCCTAGTAGCATTCAATAACCAAGAGAGGCTAATGCACCAAGCAAGAATAGAAACTAAGTTGAACAGATGATCCCACCCAGAAGCTAGCGCATCACCTTCCCAACTCTCCCAGAAACTTGCACACAAAAACTGCAACTACCTGCACAGATTTGGCTCTCTCTGCAACTGCTGAGATGATGAATAATGAGAACTGGCGCCCTGTATTTATAGTGAACTGGGCAGGCTAACTAGGGCCGACTTCTCCTTTTGGGTATCAATAAATTCATTTTAAATGTATATGTCCAGCCGACAACGTGTCTAGGGTTTCCTTCAATTCTTTGCTTCCTTCCGAAGGATTCTAGTCTCGTCATAGGTCACAATAGAGGTTCATACCTCCTGAAGCTACCATAATATTAACACTCCCTCCTAGCTAGGGAGGTATGGTCTTGAGCACAACAGACCATTCAACTGGTAGCAACATGAGCACCGTCATTATTATCCAACTAGATAATCTCCTATGACAATTGGTACAATATCAATTGATAGAACACACCTGTGTCTATTCGGGTAGTACGCAACTACTCAAACCGTGAAACATAATCACAAATAGTGGAACAAATCCACCACAGTAGTATATCTACTGTCATATATTCTTCATAACAAACATCTGATAGCAACCTGCATAGAAACAATGTTATGATAAAAACTGAATCATCTAGGCTAATCTTTCACTCACATCTATGAGATCTGAAAGACTATCTGCCCTCAGTATAGAATATCAACAATGGGCTATCTACCCCAGTCTTCGCAAACAAGGAAGAAGGATTATTTCTAATTTCTGAGCTTGGACCATTTCTCACCCTTGACCATTCTTCCTACACTAATTAAAGTGCACCCTGGACAGAATGTATAAACCCTAAGAAATGTTTGTAACATTCCTCACCCTGGGTCGTTCCTCCTACAATAATTAAAGTGCACCCTGGAGAGAATGTATAAACCCTAAGGAATGACTGTCCCTGATTGTTGAGCCTGGACTATTCCCCACCCTGGGCCATTCCTCCGACACTAAACAAAGTGTAACCTAGAGAGAATGAGTATGCCCTAAGGAATAACTGTTCGGACCATTCCTCACCCTGGGCCATTACTTCGACATTAAGCAAAGTGTAACCTAGAGAGAATGAGTCTGCCCTAAGGAATGTTTGTCCTGCATCAACCTCCAAAACGGACCATTCTTTGAAACTTCTCACAACTATGAACTTAGAAAGAATGACTGCCCAGCGAGGCGGACCCTTCTACTTGACCACTACTCAGAGTGACTGCCAAGAAGAATGACTATCCTAGACCACTCCCCATGTTAACCACAATGGGAAGTCGTTGTCTATGATACATCAGCAATCAATCTGCCTCCCATGTTGACTACAATGGGAAGTCACTGTCCGTCAGAAATATCAATCCACTTTCTGAACATGAAAGCATCTGTCCAATCTGGACTAATTTTCAATTATAAAAATAAATAATGTTTTCAGTGCTCCCTCCTAACTAGAGAGTCATTTAAATCACAAGAAAATAAATGTTTTTCAAGAATAGTTTTCCGTACCTTCTCCTAGCTTGGAGAATCTTCCCTTTCAGCTAAGGGAGTTATTTCCACGATCCCCATCTTCTCTCAGAAATATGCAAACTTGATTCTGGATAGAGGTTTTGTCAAAATATTTGTTGTCTGCTCATCAGTGGGGATATACTCAAGCTTTACCTCTCCTTCTTGGACTTTATCTCGAATAAAGTAGTATTTGATCTCAATGTGCTTCGACCTTTCATGAAACACTGGATGTTTGGATAATCTTATGCAACTCTGATTATCACAATATATTATGGTCAATTATGGAGTCTGATCAAATAAATCAGAGCTTAACTTCCTTAGCCATACTGCTTTTGTGCATGCTTCACAAGCTACCATATACTCTGCTTCTACTGTACTGAGTGTGACAGACTTTTGTTTCCTACTGTCCCAAGATATCATAGTGGAGCCCAGGCTAAAACACATACCTGAAGTACTCTTTCTATCTTCTGCACTTTCTGCCCAATCAGAGTCTGTGAATCCATGAAGTTGGATATCACTGGATTCGGTATATCTTAGGCCATAGTTTATTGTCCCACAAATATATATTAAGACATGCTTTGCAGCTATCCAATGTTCTTGTCTAGGTTCCACCTGGAACTGACTGAATGTATTTACAACAAAGAAAATATCTGGTCGAGTATTTACCAAATACATCAATGATCCAATTAGTTGTCGATATAGAGATGGATCAACTGGATCAGAATCTGGGACTTTTACTTTTCTTATATCCGCATTCATAGGAGTGTCCATGGACTTACAATCCATCATTCCAAACTTCTGAAGGATATTTATTGCGTACTTTCCTTGTCCAAGGCATACTTCACCATGCTTTTGCCATACTTCTAGTCCCAAGTAATAATGCATGAGACCTAGATCTTTCATATCAAATTCAGAGGCTAATTCCTTCTTGCACTGGATGATTAGAGATTCTTCACCTGTTATGAATAGATCATCAACATATAATAGTAGAATCACAGGTGTGTTATCCACGACTTTGTAATAAAGGTTTGGATCTGCATGACTTTTGGAGAAACCAAGTCTTGTTAGATAGCTGTCCATTCTGGCGTACCAAGCCCTTGCAGCTTGCTTGAGTCCATATAGAGCTTTCTTCAATCTGCAAATGTGAGTGTCTCTGGAATGTACCTTGAATCCTTTAGGTTGTTCAATATACACTTCTTCTTCAATAGCAATGTTGAGAAAGGTTGTCTTTACATCCATCTGGTGTAGATTCTATCCCATGGAAGCGGCAAGAGATATGATAGCTCTGATGGAGGTATACCTTGCCACCGGAGCAAAGGTTTCATCATAATCTTCTCCCTCCTTTTGGGAGAACGCTCTGGCCACGAATCTTGCCTTATATTTATCCACGCTTCCGTCTGCTGCATGTTTGATATTGTATACCCATTTTGAGGTTACCACTGATTTCTCTTTAGGTCTGGGTACAATTTCCCATACTTCATTTTTCATAATGGACTGATTTTCTTCCGCCATAGCTTCTTTCCATCGTCCCCTTTTAATTGCTTCTTCGAATGTAGTAGGTTCTTCATCTAGAAGCTTTGTCATGTATGCTGCATAACTTGAGAATCTTTTCGGTCTTTTACTCTTCCTGGATGTTCCTTCTGGAACCTTGACTCTTTCTGCGTCTTGTAATGTGGCTTCAATCCAAGCTGGTCATTTCTTGTTCTTTGGTATGATATCTAGATCAATGTTCTCACATGGCTCCATAGGATGATCAAGTTGATCCTTTTCGTTATTTTTGCTTTCTGTGTTTTCTTCATTTGGTTCTTCAATTTCTTCTTCTTCTATAGTTTCTTCAATAGATTTTCTGAAGGCCATCCTTTCATTGAATGTTACATCTCTACTTACTTCTATTTTGTGTTGTTCTAGAATATATATTCTATAGGCTTTGGATGAATCACTATATCCCACAAATATCCCCTTCTTTCCCGAGGATTCTAGTTTACCTGAGAATGCTTCTTTTGGTGTCATGTCCTTCAATATATGATGAGGGCTTCTATTATGTACATATATCGCCATCATTGTTGCTTCTCCCCATAGGAACATGCATAGATCTTGATCATTCAATAAAGCTTTTACTGTTTCTTCGATAGATATGTTTTTTCTTTCCGCTACACCATTTTGTTGAGGATTATGAGGAACAGTCGGCTCCCTCCTAATCCCTATCGATTTGCAGAATGCAACGAACTCCTTTGAGGTGTATTCTCCTCCATTATCTGTTCTTAATGTCTTGATCTTCTTTTTTGTAAGGTTTTCTATTTCTGCCTTGAATTCTTGGAACTTGTTGAATACTTTGTCTTTTGATTTTAGTAGGTACAACCACGTCTTTCTTGAATAGTCATCTATGAAGGTTACGTAGTAAAGAGATCCTCCTAGAGATCTGACTGGCATTGGTCCACAAACATATGAGTGTATTAGATCTAGGGTTTCCTTGGATCTGTTGTTGCTGCTTGGGAATGGTTTCTTGATATTCTTCCCTAGGGCACAACCTTTGCAAATTCCTTCGTGTGTGGATTTCAATTCTAGTATTCCTTCAACCATTTTTCTGAGGAAAGGTAATGCTTGATAATTGATATGAGTGTACCTTCTATGCCAAAATTCATTAGGGTTGACTTCGTCATGTACTAGAGCTTCTTCATTTCGTTCTAGTAGTCTATATAGATTTCCTTCACGTCTTCCAATAAACCTAGCATCTTCTATACTGGAATTATTATGCCATGATAACACCTTTCCATCCATGAAGGCTATTATGTTCCCTTTGTCTTCTAAACATGATATTGATACAAGATTATTTTCTAAACCAGGTACATATAAAACATTGCTTAAGTGAACCATGATTACCTGATTCCAACTTGACGGAGGCTTGTCCAAATCCTTCGATGAGGTAAGCGCTTTTGTCTCCAAGCTCCACTTTGTACGATGTCTTTCTCTCATTTAGATTTGAGAATCTAGCTTGATCTCCCGTCATGTGCCTGGAAGCTCCACTGTCGATTATCCACATATCCTCTTCAATTGTCCCGGTAAGTGTTGAGTAGTGTAAGAGACTGATTGTTTCACACATGTCTTCGGTTGACTGGTAACTGGTCATGCCTTGATCCAAAACTTCAACTTCATCATTTCTGTCTTCTAAGAGAACCAAGGGGTGCGCTGAGTTAGGGCGCATCTGAATATCTTCTCTTTGAGCAAGATGCTCCATCACAAGGTGTCGGATCTGAGAATTAGGGTTTCGGCAACTTCTTCTGCTAGTAACCCTAGCTGCAGTGCTTTGGAAGTTGCTCCTTCTAGTAACCCTAGCGGCAGTTCCTTAACGAGCTTCAATGTCTAGCAGCTATGTTTCCTTCTAGTATTTTAGGCTGACTGAAGGGGTGTGGGCCCATAACCTATTAGAATATAGAAGACTGTGCTCGTTTTACCATTGACGATACCCTCATCACCCAACCACTGGCCAAAGCCACCCTCCGAGCACCTTGACCTTGACCGAGAAGAGAATCCTGGTAGCAATAAATAACCAAGAGAGGCTAATGCACCAAGAAAGAATAGAAACTAAGTTGAACAAATGATCCCACCCAGAAGCTAGCGCATCACTTTCCCAGCTCTCCCAGAAACTTGTGCACAAAAACTGCAACTGCCTGCGCAGATTTGGCTCTATTTGCAACTGCTGAGATGATGAATAATGAGAACTGGTGCCCTTTATTTATAGTGAACTGGGCAGGCTAACTGGGGCTGACTTCTCCTTCTGGGTATCAATAAATTCATTTTAAATGTATTTGTCCAGTCGACAACTTGTCTAGGGTTTCCTTCAATTCTTTGCTTCCTTCCGAAGGATTCTAGTCTCGTCATAGGTCACAATAGAGGTTCATACCTCCTGAAGCTACCATAATATTAACACTACCTTTGTTGACCAAATTAGAATAGGTATTGTTGGTGGCTCGAGCCTTTTTTTATTTTTCTCATCTTTTAA
>ML785697.1:554385-581729 GCA_009831015.1 Picea engelmannii | reverse complement strand
CAAGGATGAGGTCAATCCTTGTCTTCCACACTCTGAAGTTAGAAGCCCCATCTAACTTGTTTTCTGACTTCATAGAGTAAGTCATGGTTGCCTTGACTGGGTCAACCCTAGATTTGACCAAAAATTAAAACTTGATGTTTTTGCTTGCTGAGAATACCAGGAGATGCGCTAGGCTAGGGCGCACTAGTCTATCTGGAAATTAGGTCAATCCCTTCATTTAAGGTGCCTCAACGAGAGGGTTAGGGTTTCTGCAACTGCACCTGCTAGTAACCCTAGCGGCAGTGCTTTGGTAACTACTCCTACTAGAAACCCTAGCAGCAGTTCTTCAACGAGCTTAGTATCCTTATGGCTATGCTCCCTTCTAGTGGTTAGACTGAATGAAGGAGGTGTGGGCCCATAACCTGTTAGAATATAACGGATGTGCTCGTTTAACCATAGACAATATCACTATTGTCACCCAACCATAGGCCGAAGCCACCCCCGATCACCTCAACCTTGACAGAGAATCATTCCGGAAGCAAACCCTAGGCTAGATAGCCAAACAAAGGGTGGCGCATCTTTCTCCAAGAATAGCGCACCAAGCAAGAGTAACAAGAGCTGATCAGAGAGTCCAAACTATAACCAAGAGATAGTCCAAGCCAAAACCGAAATCTGTGAGCTGCAACGGCAGCTCTCCTCCAGACTTACGCACAACTGGCCAACTGCAGTGCGCGCAAGTGTTGCTTCTGCAGTTGTGAGAATGCCTTCCAGAATGAAGACTGACCTCCTGTATTTATACTAAATCTGCCAAACTACCTGGGCCGACTTCTCATTCTGGGTACTAATTCTTTAGTATATATTATTTCATTTAGCCGACTTCTTCTCTTGGAGGTTAATAACCTAATACAAGTCATTCCCTTGAGTCGACTTGTCTTCTAGGGTTATTAATCAATCAATTAGGATTTCTTCTTGCTTCCCGGAATATTCTATTCTCGTCAGTTTTACATGTGGAGGTAAATATCCCCCGCAGCTACCATAATGTCAACACCAGTAAAGATCTCTCTGTCCATTTATTCTGCTCCCCATGTTTCAGTATTAAATAAGTTGTGTTTCATAATATATTGTATTTATAGATTTCAACAAAAAGCAAAAGCTACTTCATTTTATTGGTTTGTGCTTATAACCATACCTTATACATCCCCAGGTTGGGTTCAGATTTGGGTTTAAAACAGTCACTAAAACTCAATTGGACTTTGGTTGGTCTAGACAAGTTTAACTGGTACCCTGTGATTAAAGTTGTTATACTTGATTGTTTTGTGTGCATGATCACCTGGACATCCCTGGGTGGGTTTATGATCAGGGTCTTAGACAACCTATCAAGCTCAATTGCACATTGATCGATCTATACATATTACAAATATAGCTGCCACCAATACAGGAGCATCTACAAGTCCTAGCCCTTTATTTTGCTCATCTTAAAAATAATTTACTAACTGCTGACAGTTGTTGTATGGGGCATCAAATTTCATGTTAAAAACGTTACTGTAAAAAAAACTAGAAAGTACCATTTGCATTCAATTTTCTCAACGATTATTCAGCGAGCCATTGGAGCATCGGTACACTAGTGAAGTTGAAGATTGCTGAGCCATCCACCATATTTCCATTTCCGTTGTGGTCCGCACAACCCTTATGGCATGAATGTCAAACGGATGAGAGGTAGGTTACAAGTCCCAGGAGATTTTGGTGGATTAGCTATGCCTCAAACATGCAACCTCATACGAAGGAAGTTCGCTCTTTAATATGCAGCAGCCCCTCGACATACTTATATTTATGCATACATGCATATAGATGGAAAAACAAATAAACCAATACACACAACTGGAATGAAAAATAAACCATCAAAATAGACAAAAACAAAAATAAGTTGCTGAAAACCAACCTCCAGAGCATGGCTCTCTCTCTTGTACTTAATTAGGTCCTTAATGATCCGGTTCAGTTCCCATTGAGTGGTCTTCCTGCCTTCATTCAACCACCCTTCCAGCATTGCGACTACACTGCCCTGGCAATCCGACGAGGAGCATAAAGCCCTGTACAAATCGAAAGGCCTCGGCTCCGGCAAGGGTTCCTCCGTCGTTTCGTCGTACGAGGGTTTTTCAGCCGCACATACCTGCATTTGAATTGCTCTGAAAATCCGTGTTTTCGAAACCCTAAAGTGGTCAGATGAATAATTGAGCCTATAAAACTTCCCATTCGGATAATAGGTTTCACGAAACCCTGATCCGTGAAGCTGCCGGTTAAGTAGGACTTTCAGGCGGCTAGGGTACAAAGGCGCCATGCGTTTCTCACTGAATCGTATAGACGAACCGGAGTTTGAAGAATGGGTAAGCCTGCATGTAAATAAACGCCTGAGTAAAAATGCATCGACTGGTTCTTGGGTCTGCAAATTCCGAAAATGAGATGATTGAAATAGTGGAGAACTTAAAGGTAAGGAAGCTGCTTCCGTACCATTTGGAAATGGCTGAGAAAACGGGCGACCTCATCACGGCGAGCTTGAAAATCTGTGAGAATAGGAATCATACTCTTGGGCTTCCATAAATTCCAATGTTGAATTTCTTCATTGCTGCAATTTTTTGTGTTTGCTGGGCAATACACAGCTTCCTTACCATTTGGAAATGGCTGAGAAAACAAGTGACCTCATCGCTGCGAGCTTGAAAATCTGTGAGAATGGGAATCAATATAATGGGCTTCCTTAAATTCCAATGTTGAATTTCTTCATTGCTGCAAATTTTTTGTGTTTGCTGGGTAATACAATTTTACTTTTTAGATGATTGTGGAGTCCTGCTTCTCGTACATCTCGATGCTCAGGAAAACGGAGGACATCTGATTGGCCAAGGCTTGAAACCGAGAGAGATTGATTGGCCGAGGCTTGAAACCGAGAAAGATTAATAGATCATTTGCATTCCACTGTCCACAGCTCTGCTTACTTTTTTTAATGGTTTTTGAACGCATACCCAATGAACGTAAGTGAATCACGACGGTTTTTTAAAATTTGAGGGATCTCTATTTTTGGATGAAAATGATTACTTTAAAAAGTCTTCTAGCATGAGGTTTTGAGATGTTTAGTTATAGTTAAGCCCATTCTAATTAGTGTTTTTAATGGAACTTTCAAGAACAATACAATAGTGATGGAGGGGTCCTTCTTTGATAAACAATGGGGGTCTCATACACCAATTTGGTGTTTGGCTTGGCCGTGATCTTAAAAATAGAAAGATATACAACATGAGTGGGTTTAATGGTTAAGAACATGTGTTTCCTCTTGGAAGATCACACGTTCAAACCTAGAGGGGGGTAATGTATATATATATCTTCGTAAACTTTAGTAGTAATAACTCAGTGTCACCGATGGCTTTCTCTAAACAAGATTAGAAAATTGATCTTCAATTTCCTTTGGAACGGTCACTCGAATACAAAGCACTATCATCTCTGTAGTTGGGAAATTTTATCCAGGCCAAAAAAGATCGAAGGATGGGGATTCAGAAATCTCTTTCAATTCAATTTTGCTTTGTTGACTAATACTCTTTGGAGGGTCCTTCATTATGAAAGTCTATGGCACCAGATTATTATGAACAAATATTTGTTGAATGCTCCTCTAACCAATTGGCTCAAAAAACATTCTCATATTATAAAAGTGGCCTCAAGGATATGGGCCAGTCTTATTTGTACAACTCCAATCATCCTCCATTGGTTAAGTTGGCGCCCGGGTGTTGGGCATCTTATCAAAATTGGTAAAGATCGGATTTTAAATATTGGTGACAGCTCCTTTCTCCATGCTGAGACAGTCTCATTACTCAACCAAAGAAACGTTATAGTTTTAGCACAAGCGACGACAACCAGGGACCCGATAACTCTGATGGAGATTTGGAAGAGCAGCAGTGATCTGGGGTTGACAGGTTTTCACTCAGCAGATTGGGAGAGATTCACTTTAGAATTAAATAAAGTTGGGGTCACTCTCAATTCCTTGTCAGAAGATGTCCTGCTTTGGACAGGAGGCGATTCTTCAGGTGAGTTAAATGTTAAAAATGTCTACGAGGCCTTGACAACTATGCAGGCGTTTCCAATAATCCATGGCTGGCGAGTGCAATTTTGGAAGTGGAAGGTGCCATTGAAGATTCTTCTATTTTTCTGGCTGGCAGTTCAGAACAGGGTGCTCACCTGGGACATCCTCCAACAGAAAGGATGGATTGGTCCGAGTCATTGTATCCTTTGCAAGCAAAGCTCGGATGAAAACGCTCGCCTTTTTATTGATTGTGCCTTTACAAAACTGGTCTGGGCAACTCTTGAACATTTAACAAAATCCAACCTCTTTGGGAAAGGCTGATCTCTCTTGGAATGCATGAATTCTTGGTCATTGAATAACTCCTTTTCGAAGAGACTTATGGTGTTGACTTCCTGGTTTATCTAGAAAGAGCGTAACAAATCGCTTTTCGAAGGGAATTCCCCCTCACCTTGGGGTGTAGCTAATAAAGTGCTTGGTCTTCTCTACAAAATTAACTCATCTCAAACTATTCAAAATCTCAGGCAAAACCCGATACTGAGGTTGAGTGGATACTCCTTGGCTTTTTTTGATGGAGCATCCATTGATGGGGGCTCAATCTGTGGTGCAGGGAGCTTCATCAAACACACCAACAATTAGGTTTTTCGTTGGTTTTTTAATGGAGGTTCTGGAACAAACAAAAATGCAGAGTTACTTGGCGCCTAGGCTTCTCTCACTATTGCAAAATCCTTGGATATCCAATATATTCAAGTCCTGGGGGACTCCAAAGTAATCATCAAGGCAACCTCGGAGCAAGCAATATTGAAGGCTGGAAACAAAGATTACTTGAATTAGCTATCACCTTCAAAGAAACCAGTTTTTGTCATATTTTCAGGGAGGCAAATGTAGAAGCTGATCTATTGTCAAAACAAGCATTATCAGAAGACATAGGCAGAATTACTTTCTTTACTTGGGACAGATCGATGGCTGGCCCATCTCACCATTTGGATATTTTTTAACTTTCAGTTTTCTCTCATTAAAGATAGCATTGAACAGTCTTGTTGGATGTTATTTTCTGGTTTTCCTTCAGCTTCCTAGTAACTAGTCTTTTCTTCTTTTTCTGAATTGGGTAAGAATTTTCAAACTGCTCTCTTTCGAGATCTTTGTAATTAGGTTCTAGACAAGTTATTGTGCTTCCTAGGAAGCTTTGGACGGATCAATGTTCAATGACTTTGACTCCTGATTATGTAATTAAAATTATATCTAATATAATTTTGTGCAAATTTTCTTATGAAAAAAAAAAAGTTCTCGATGATTATTGAAGCACAAAACCATAAAGCATCTAGTGATGAGTGTGCAACGCATCATATATTCCCATTAACAAATATTATTGAAAGTTACATAAGTATATTTTAATTGAAATTAATATAAAAGTGCTCACCAAATATGAATTTATATCATTTATCAAACATCACTTGCTTGTTCACCATATGACTCCCACCAATCTAACCACATTCCCATACTCCAACATTTGACAACAAGGATTTGTTTTCGTAACCCATACTGCAACATACACAAAAAGAAAACTATAATCTTGGAAGAGCTAAATGGTGTGTTGCAAAGTGGGTTCTTCCAAAAACTAAATTTCAAATATCCACACAAACAATGTATGCAACGAAAAATATTTGTGGGGATTTAGTATAAATTTTTTCCAAGGTTGGAGAATTCCAATGTATGTCAAGAGGTATTTTGTGTACACGATTCAGCCTTCACAGACCACTATTTCAAGAATGAAAGAAAAGGGTGACGTGAATAAAGAGAGAGTAATTTTGTAAGGTACCAGATATATTATGTAGAACATAAACATAATTGTTATAGCAATTATAAACAGAAAGAGAAAAATAACACAATTGACTCGAGAAATGATACCTTTATTATATAGAAAGCCAAGTTCACTTGCCTCTTCGAAGAGGCAACCTCCAATAGAGCAGAGCTCAAATACAAAATGATTCTCAAGACAAAATTCTTCCATGTTTTCTACTCTTATTTATACTATTTCAATCTTCTAGAGGAAGATCTTTCTAGAAGCGAAACCTTTTATTAAGTCTTCTTGCATTAGACATGTTCACATTATTACATAGGCCTTATTTACTAATGTTGGTCTTTATTACATATAAAAATATTATTCTATCTACTTGAGGGGTTAGGGAGGTTAAGACCCTAACATGCCCTCCCCCTTGAAAAAACAACCTTGTCCTTAAGGCTTCAGATGAGGAAATTGTTCCAGAATGGCAATCAGCTCCCATGTGGCATCCTCTGGTGGTGTATCCTTCCATTGAACTAAGGCTTCCTTGATTGTGCGCTAACGGAGACTATGCTCGCAGTGGTCTAAGACTGCTTGGGGCTGCATCCAAATGGAGCCTTCTTCATCCAATTCAAGAAGACTAGTTTGAGTCTAGAACCAGCTTAGAGTGATTGGGGAGAGATAACTTGTAGGCCACCGGCCCCATGCACTTGAGAATGGTATAAGGGCCATAAAACTTGGGAGCAAGTTTTTGACAATGATCTGCTTTGAGTGATGTTTTCTTATAAGGTTGCAGACAAAGAAACACATGGTCTCCTTCAACAAATTGGCATTTGAAATGACCATGATCAGCTTGTTGCTTCATGTGATTATGAGCCACAACCAAATTCTCTTTGAGGGTACGGAGAATGGAAGCTCAAATTGTAAGGGTGTTGTCAACTTCTTGGACCTTGGAAACACCGAGCAGGTAGGAGAAGATAGAAGGTGGCTTTTGACTATAAATTTCTTCAAATGGAGACATGTGAGTGCCAGCATGGTAAGATGTGTTGTACCACCATTCAAGGAGTGGTAACCATTGAGCCCATTGAGTTTGTATTTCATATGCGAAACACCTCGAATATGTTTCCAATAACTTGTTAACAACTTCAATTTTACCATCATTTTGGGGATGATAGGTTGAGCTAAGATGTAATTAGGTTCCCTCGAGCTTGAACAATTCCTACCAAAATTTGCTGGTGAAAGTTGGATCACGGTCGAAGACAATAGAGTGGGGCATTCCATGAAGTTTGAAGACATTATCCATGAAAATTTGAGACACTATGGATGTTGTGAACGAGTGTTGTGTTAGATTTTCTTTACTTATAGAGTAGTAGTGTTACCGGTGTTCTTTTATTCCTTTAACATTAACAGTTATATCATAGACCGAACAATAATAGCAGCATAAACAATAGACAAGAGTACACAAGAGATTTATCCTGGGAAAAACCCAACAACCTTTCTTAGATAGATTCCATCCAAAATAGTCCAACCTTACACCAACTCTCAAGAGCAACAAACAAAAAATAAACCCTAGCACTAGGCTAGCGCACAAGCTAGTGTTCCCAGCTACAACAGCAACACCATACAAGTATAGCGCAATTCCTCAGGGAGATAGCGCACAAGAGAAAGCCACCACCAAGAATAACCAAGAACATCAGATACCGTTGCATTATGTCTTCTTCTTCTCCTCCTTAGACTTGTGCCTTCTTATTCATGAGAGAGTGAGTGTGAGTGTGTCCAAATGAGCTAGACGTCTCCCTTATTTATAGTCTTCAAGTCACCTAGTTGGGTTGAATTCTTCTCTGGGGATCTTAATTTCACTTTCTTCTTTTCCTTGTGGGTCGACTTCCCTTCTGGTGTATTCTTCTATTGTTCAATGGTCTTCTTGGACTTCCAGAATCTTCTTCTCTTCTAAGAAAGGTTTCCTAAAGGAATGTTCCTCCCGCAGCTACCAAAACATCAACACTCCCTCTTATCTAGGGAGGTATCTTTCCACGATGTCTTCATCTAGTATTCCACTGACTACTCTATAATAAACTAGTAGCATACAACTACTACCATGCCATCGATAGCTCAAATCGTTTGTCACAGTCTCCGAGAATATGATGCAATCATCCAGTAGCACACAACTACCCATTATGTTCAATAGTGCATAACTATTGTCATAGTCCAGTAGTACACAACTATTGCCATAGTCCTCCTGACTATGTTGCAATCAAACAGTAGCACACAACTACTTCCAAGCGGTCAAGTAGTCTCTATGGAAATCAACTAGTAGCACACAACTACTACAATGCCATCCAATATGTTGCCAAACCATAGTAGTACACAACTATTGTCCAGTGGTACACACATTGCCAATGGTACACAACCACCGCTATAGTAGTACACAACTATTGTCTAATGATACACAATCATTGGTAGTGGAACACATCCACCGTAGTAGCACACAACTATTGTCCAGTAATACACAATCATTGCCAGTGGAACACATCCATCGTAGTAGCACACAACTATTGTCTGGTGATACAGAATCATTGTCGGTGGAACACATCCACCGTAGTAGCACACAACTACTATCTAGACACCCACAGTCACTGCCATAGTCTCACAACTATGTGTGTGATGTTTCTTCTCTCATCAGGTCCAGCAATGCATTACCCCCTCAGTCACCTCACATGACTGATCTAGGGAACCCTTGGCCAGAGGGGTTAGCCGACAGGAGGAGAAACAACACAGCTCCCTCTCAACGAGGGTGGACATTCTACATCATGCCAAGCTTGTCTTTGAAGTACTCATACTTCACTCTAGATAGAGGCTTGGTGAGAATGTTCATTATCTACTCATCTGTGGATATGTACTGAAGCTCCACAACTCCTCTCTACACCATGTCTTGGATGTAATGATAGTTTATCTCTATGTGCTTTGACTCGTCCTGAAAGACAAGATTTTCTAAAAGCTTCACGCAACTTTGATTGTCACAATGTATCAAAGTTGGCTGCAACTCTAGATCAAATATCCCTGCAAACAACTTTCGAAGCCACACTACTTCACGACTTGCCATACTAGTTGCGATATACTCTACCTATGTTGTATTGAGTGCCATTGATGTTTGCTTCCTGCTTAACCATGAGATCATACATGATCCTAAACTGAAGTAGTATCTGGATGTGCTTTTCTGATCCACTACACTCACTGCCCAGTCAGAGTCTATATAACCCTACAACTTTACATCACCATCCGACACATATCTCAATCCATATCTAATCGTACCACGTAGGTACCTCAACATATGTTTTGCTTCCATCCAATGTACATGTCTAGGTTCAACCATGTACTGACTAAACGTATTCACTGCAAAACATATGTCCAACCTGGTGTTCACCAAGTACATCAAGGATCCAATCAGTTGTTTATACATCGTGGGATCCACCAAATTTGAAGATGAATCACTTAGGATCTTCAGATTTATCGTCATAGTTGTGGTCGTGGACTTCCAGTCCATCATCCCAAATCTCTACAGGATCTCAACAGTTTATTTTTCTTGGCTAAGGAAAATCTCATCTAGCCTATGCCACACCTCCAATCCCAAGAAATAATGCATCATACCTAGATCCTTCATCTTAAACTCTGAAATGAGCTCCCTCCTACACCCAACTGTGAGCTTCTCATCACCTGTTCGAAACAGGTCATCCACATATAGGACCAAGATCAACAAACAACCACTCTCAACCTTGTAGTAAAGGTTGGGATCTACATCACTCTTGGTCAATCCCAAGCTCGTCAGGTAGCTATCTATCCTAGCATACCATGCCCTGGGTACTTGCTTCAATCCATACAAGGCCTTCCTCAATATGCACACATGGGACTCCTTCCCATGGATCACAAAACCTTGTGGTTGCTATATGTACACTTCTTCATCTATTACACCATTCAACAAACCAGTCTTGACATCCATCTAGTGTAATTTCCATCCCATTATAGAAGCAATCACAATAATTGATCAGATGGAAGTGTACTTTGCTACAGGAGTGTTATAGCACAAGTTGTAGGTTGGGACAAGCCTGACCCAACCACAAAAGCAAGTGTTGCAACTTGGGAGTCCTACACCCAATGTCACCTCCATGTAGGTCCCGCACTTGGGGGGTGACTAAGGTTACTCCCGGGAGGCGATCCCGAAGACCCTAGGAGGAAAGGAAAGGATGAAGGGAAGTGTAAGGAGAAGTCCCCCGGAAGGTCGAGTGATGGAATAAATGATTGGTTAGAAATGGTAAGTGAAGAGAGGTAAATGGATACCAAGTGAAAAGATAGTTGTCGGTGCACCTATACTTGCCCGAAACACAAGAAAAGACACCTTGCAATGCTATGTGTTAGTATAGATCAACAAGTTAAGCTTGTTGTCCCTAATTTGCAGCAGTGGATGACAATTTATACCAGCAAATAAAGTATCCAAATAAGCATATAAAGCACAAGATCAATTGGCAATATCATCAATGAATTTAGTAATCAATTATGACTTGAGCATAGCACTTTAAGACTGAACAAATCAAGATGTTATAAAATGATTTTCTACAGTAAATTATTAGCCTTATGGTTGTAGCATTCAATGACATGCAATAGATAAATCAACCATAGAAAAGCCCCCAAAACTAGCTTAAACAATGCACCTTAGTTAGTGGAATTAGTAGCTAAAAAGTGGAGGAAAGTTAGGGGCTAGTTAGTGAGATATTAGCACCTAGGGTTAGTGATTTTATGCAGCCTAATATCTGTAGAAAACAAGTTAGTACAAGAATGGGAAATTATGGAAGAAAAGGGACGCCCTAAGGGAAGAAAAAACCCCAAGGCATCAAGGTCACTATCCAAGGGAGAAAGCTTGTAAAGGTTGAAATTTCACGTTTGTCATGGCAAAAGTTTTGTATCTCCAATGCAAATTAAAATGTGATTAGTGCCTTACTATTGGTTTTATGGGGTCAATGAAAAATATAGGCTTGGCTAAGCACTTGGGGGTGTACACCCTTGTACTTCCCAAGTGTAGCTAAGTCAATCTAGGAAATGCCAAGAGGGTGTACTCCCTTGTACTTCTCTTTGCACAACCTTGAAAAATATGTTTGACCTTGAGAAGAAAAACTTGGATTGAAATGTTTGATCCAAAAATCCCTGGGGTTGTAAGCCCTTTTACTTCCCAGGGTTTGCAAAACAAACCAAGATGACCTTGGAGGGTGTACACCCTTATAGTTCTCCAAGACAACTTGTAAAAAATGACCTTTCTTAAGCAAGAGAACAAACCTTGATGAGGGTGTATTCCCTTATATTCCTCCAAGGGTTCTAACCAACAAAAATTATGGGAAAAAGAAAGACAAAAGACAATAAATGCAAATTTTCCCTTACCAATTCCACAAAATAGATAGATCAAACCTTAATCTTCCAAGTTAAGTCCATCCACATGCATAAGAAAGAGTCTCCAAGCATAGTGCACACTTTCCACCACCAATAGCAAAGATAAACCATAACACTTGCAAAAGAGATAAAAAGGTCCAAGAGGGCCGAAAATTTCAGACCAAGTCCTTCTCCACAAGGGAGAGTTATGTATAAAATGAGATCTTATGATCTCTATTTATACAAATTTAGCTAACACAACTTGTCCACAAATTAAGGAGTAAAACACAAGATTAGGGGTCAACATCCCTAATCTTTCCCTCTTAACAAAATAATATTAAACAATTCACTTAAGATTTCATCTTTTGCACAAATTAAACCCTAATTTAGGAGGACATCACCCCTTTAGGGGATGTTTTTCCACTTTGAGGAAGTCGTTGGAGTTGAAGAAGCATGGATGGGCCTCCAAAGGCCATGTTTCAAGCATCTAAGTGATCTCATCATGGTGAAGACCCTCTTCTCCTCAAAACTTCCAAGTGTAAATGAGTGGCACCCCACCACCAATCCCTAACCCCCCCTAGGTGACGTCATGTTTGTAGAAGTGACGTTTTGCGTCTCCTAGGCAAAACATTTGGCATGTGGGGGATAGGATATGTTGTCCAAGTCATATATGAGGCCTTCCAAGTTTGATCTCTCTCATCTGGCATGCAGGCCCCTAGCATCCAACCTGTGGGCTTGTAGCCCCATGGAAGCCCAAGATAGGCTTATTCTCCCAAAATTGTCCACCAGCTAGGTCCTACAAAGATAAATGAACACACCCTCCAAAGATATCAAGTCATAACATCATGATAAGTTAATCCAATCAATAAATAAGCCATCCAAGCATGTGCATCAAAGATCACCATATCAAACAATTAACAACTCAAAGACACTATGTGACTTGTCAAGCTTAAGTATGGGAGGGTTGATGAGGTGTCCTATTGGGTAGATCTTGCCCTAGGTCAAGGAGAGATTCCAAGAGGTACCTCTCTAAGCCATGTAAAGTGTATGAGGTGGATGGGGTCAAGACTCAATGGGCATAGGTCTCATGACATATTAGGGGTCATAGTTGCCTCATCCATGGGTGCCTTTGTAGAGGGTGTGTTGTACCTTCGTCTGCAATGCACTTTTTCCAAGCCCATCATTTGTCTTCTATCTTTCTTTCTTTCTTTATATTTTCTTTCACAATATCATAAGGAGAGATTGAAGGTCACTGCCCTGGCATGGTGACCAAGTGGTGGCAATGTCACCCACAAATATCTAATGGAAATGAGAAGGTTGGCTCGTGATGAGACCCCCTTTCTCTCGGCCATGCAACTGAGAGTCGTTGCCCTGGTTTGGTGACCAGATGATGACAATATCATACCACTAGATATCCATGGATGTGATAGGTCGGCTCGTGACGAGACCTCCTATTGTTCAACCTACATTTCAAGCATTTCTTTATTATATTGTGGGTCCCCTTTATTCAAAGATAAGTGTTTTATTGCTTTCTTGGGTGATCCTTGGCCAAAGCATCTGGAAGATTTATATAAGGATTTTATCTTTTACCCAACACCAACCCCTCTGGGCCTTTAGCCCCTTCTTCCCATAGAATGAGGGACAACCCCTTCTTGTGTCAATACACCCTAAAATCCCAAGAGATAAGGAAATAGAGGGGAATAATGATGGAAAGTGGTAAGTATGGTCAGGAACGGTACAATGGCTCATTAAGGAATTTCCCAGTAGCAAACCCATTCCCAAAGAAGACCATTTATTAAGGCACAATGCCAACCACGAAGGTGAAGCAGGGCAAAAGGCATAATGTCGAAGCACATATCATGAAATCTAGAGCAATCTAAGATACAACATAATCAAATGGCTTAGATATTGAAATGATGCTCACCATAATACTGAATTGTACCTCATGGAGCAAGGCCCACTACCTTTCGGAAGCCAACTGATATGGTGGATTCCATCTGTAAACCTGTGACCATCTGTGGTGGTGAGTGGGTTTTCCATCTGTGCAAAGGGTACTGTTGGTCATGTAGTCTCTCGGCACTCCATATTTGCAACAAAAGGGCCTCGAGACATCATCTCCTTAGTTATCCACAAAATGGGGATAACAAGAAGCAAATGTTTCATCGTAGTCTTCTCCCTCTTTATGGGAGAACCCTCTAGCCACAAATATTTCCTTGTACTTCTCTATGATGTCGTCTACAACATGCTTGATCTTGTAGATCCATTTGGAAGTTACCACTGACTTCCCTTCTAGTCTCGGAACCACTTCCCACACATCATTATTCATGATGGATTGATATTCCTCCATCATTGCATCCTTCCATTCCTGCTTCTTAGCATCTTCTTCAAAGGTGGAAGGTTCTGAATCAATGATTCTACTCATCAGTGCCACATAGCTGGAAAAATTATGTGGTCTCTTGTTCTCTCTAAAAGAGCCTTTGGGAGTTGCATGTCCTTTAGCTTCCTACAAGGTGTTTGGGAGCCAAGTTGGTCTCTTCAGTATGACTACAGCTTCTCTAGGTGGATCTACATGCCTCTCTGACTCTACCATCTCAATTTTTTTCTTCTGGAATGGGATTCTGTGGAGTAGAGTCAGCCATGATTGCATCCCTTGGAGCCTCTTGCTCTTCTCGGTCCTCATCCTTGTGATACTCCCTCGATCTTTTGAAGGCTTCATCTTCATCAAAAGTCACATCTCGACTAATCTTAATCTGTCTATGCCCGGGGATGTATATTTTGTAGGCCTTCAAAGTCTCACTGTATCCAACGAAGATGCCCTTCCTTCCCGAAGGCTCCAACTTCGTTCTCTTTTCCTTGGGAACATGAATGTACACCGAAAAGCCAAATATCCTCAAGTGGTTGACCTCTGGTTTCTTTCCAGTGAACGCCTCTTTAGGTGTCTTGTTCCCCAATATCTTGTGAGGACTTCTATTCTGGACATACACAGTTGTACTAGATGCTTTTGCCCATAGGTGCATGGGTAGATTCTGGTCTTGGATCGTTACTTTAGCTACTTCAACAATCATTTTGTTCTTTCTCTCTACAACCCCATTCTGCTGAGAGTTGTAGGGAGTTTTCAACTCCCTCTTAATTCCTGCTTCTCTGCAAAAGTCTTTCAACTCATTTGGGGTGTACTCACCTCCATTGTTAGATCTCATGACCTTAATCTTCCTTTCAGAGAGATTCTCAACTAAATCCTTGAACTCTTGAAACTAGTTGAGGACTTCATCTCTTTCCTTTAAGAAGTAGATCCATGTCTTCCGTGAATAGTCATCTATGAATAAGACATAATATACAAATTTGCCTAAAGATGGCACCGCCATCTATCCGCATACATCGGAGTGTATGATGTCTAAGACTCCTTTGGATCTACTGTCACTGCTAGTAAAGCTTCCATTAGTATTCTCACCAAGTGCGCAACCTTTGTATACTCCATCATGTTCTACCTGGATATCTTGTAGACTTGTAACCATCTTGCTAAATATTGGTAGTGCTCTATAGTTTATGTGAGCAAGTCTTCAGTGCCATAGCTCACTAGAGCTTACATTGTTATGTACAAGAGCTTGTTCTCGGTGTTCCTTCAATTTGTACAATCCTCCCTCTCAGACACCAATCACAATAGCTTTATCTATGCTTGAATTCTTGGGCCATAGAAGAACTTGACCATCCACAAAAGCTACCCTAAATCCTTTATCTTCTAAAGCAGAGATGTAAACTAGATTCTTCTTCAAACATTGTACAAACAAAATATATTTAATTGAAAGAGGGTTACCTGAGTCAAGTTGTAGGGAGGCTTCTCCAACGCCTTTGATTGCATGTCTGGAATCATCCCCAAGCTCCACACAAAGGGATGAACTCTTTTTTGTTAAGCTTGAAAGAGATTTTTTGAATTCGGTCATGTGCTTGGAAGCATCACTATCTATGAGCCAAGTATCACTCCCTTGAGTGATAGTTCTCGTGGGTGTTGAAACAAATACAAATTCTTCATCCTTTGACTTGTGTTCTTCAGTGTCTAATGTATTTGCATGGTTCTTCTTTACCTTTTCATGTCTAAGAGGACATTGTGCGGCATAATGTCCCATCTTCTTGCAGTTGTAACATCTGATTCTTGATGCATCCTTCTTGTAGTGTGGTCTCTTAGAATTCTTCGGATTGCCTTTTTCTCTTTCCTTCCCCTTCTTTACTTTAGCAACAAGGGCTTGATTTTCATCATCATTTATCTTCTGTGATTTGGATATCAATCTTATTCCTCTTGGGTACAGTTTGCCCATAACTTGTTAAGCTTGGGAAATTTTCTTATAGCGCAAATCCCTTGAACGAATGGATCCCAAGAGGAAGGAAATTCATTGAGTGTAGTAGTCACAAGTTCAACATCATCTATTGGATCTCCAATGGCTTCTAACTGGTCTTTGATATGTGAGATCCTCATGAAATAATTCACGATTGTTTCTAACTTGTTCATTATTATGTTTTTGAGTTGATGCCTTAGAATAAGCTACCGATTGGTGTTCTTACTTTCATAAAGTCTTATTAGGGAATCAAACATTTCCTTTGGTGTCTTTAGTTCTGATAAATTAGGTATCCGATGATCCTTTATTCAATCTGCTAAGATTCTCTTGGAATTGACTTCATTCCTTTTGAACTTTGTGTTGGATTCTTCTTCTTCGGGTTCTAGAAGCACCTTCTTAACATTATCCAATAGTTCATTCTCTTCTATAATGGGGAATACCCTATGCTTCTAGGATATGAAGTTATCTACTCCATTCAATCTATCTTCAACTCTCATACTATTAGAGATTTTCATTGGCAGAAACCCTAGGACTAAGAAATTTCCAATTTTTTACTTTCATCGAAACTGCAAACAGAGTGTTGCAGGGGGTGCTCTAGGGTAGGGAAAACTGCTCTGTGGCAGTTTTAGTCCCAACGTCATGGAACTAGTGCTCGATGAGCTTGACAAAGAAAATGTTGCAGTTGCAGTTTTCAAGGTCTTCCTCCCAGTTGTTAAATTGTCTTGAAGGTAACCAACTCCGATACCATTTTAGATTTTCTTTACTTATAGAACAATAGTGTTACCAATGTTTTTTTATTCCTTTAAAATTAATAGTTATATCATAGAATAAACAATAATATCAGCATAAACAATAGACAAGAGTACACAATAGATTTATCCTGGGAAAACCTCAAATGGGGGAAAAACCTAGCAACCTTTCTTAGATATATTTCGTCCATAATACTCCAACCATACATCAGCTCTCAAGAGAAACATACAAGAAAGAAACCCTAGCACAAGGCTAGCACAAAATCTAGTGCTCCCAACTGCAACAACAACACAATACAAGTAGAGCACACCTCCTCAAAGAGATAGTGCACAAGAGAAAGCCACCACCAAGAATAACCAAGAACCTCATATATTGTTGCACCGTGTCTTCTTCTTCTCCTCTTTAGACTTGTGCCTTCTTCTTCATGAGAGAGTGAGTGTGAGTGTGTCTAAATGAGCTAGACGTCTCCCTCATTTATAGTCTTCAAGTCACCTAGTTGGGTTGACTTCTTCTTTGGGGATCTTAATTTCACTTTATTCTTTTCCTTGTGGGCCGAATTCTCTTATGTGGTATTCTTTCGTTGTTCAATGGTCTTCCTGGACTTCTATGATCTTCTTCTCTTCTAAGAAAGGTTGTCTAGAGGAAAGTTCCTCTAGCAGCTACCAAAACATCAACATGTTGGAGGGCACAAAAATGAGCATATTTGGAAAGGTAATCTACTAAACCATGATGATGGATTTATTGTTAGATTTGGGTAAGCCGACAATGAAGTCCATAGAAATATCTGTCCATATAGCAAGTGGAATAGGGAGAGGTTGGAGTGTGCCTAGAAGTTTGACTATTTCTCCCTTATTGTGTTGACAAGTATCACATTCAACCACAAAAGTGTGGATGTCCTGTTTCATGCCTTCCCAGAAAAAATAACGTTTGATCCCTTCATATGTTTTGTGAATACTTGAATGTCGTATTGGTTGTGAAGCATGAAGTTCAAAGAGCACAATGGATTTAATGTGAGACTCTTTGCTTAAATACAAACAACCTTTGTAGCGAAGCTCCTCATTATGCCGAGATCATCCCAAAGAGGCGCGAGTATTATGTTGCAATTGTTGGATTAGGTGAGATAATTTGGGATCTTGGAACCATTCCTAGCGAATGACCTTTAACCAATCAAATACAATGAATGAGAGTGAGAAGAGGGACATGTCTTCTTCATATTTCCTTGAAAGGGCATCAACAACCACATTTTCTTTTCCTTTCTTGTAAATGATCTCATAATCATAACCAAACATTTTGGTCAGCCACTTCTATTGCTCCAAGGATGAAATTTGTTGTTCCAAGAAATATTTGAGGCTACGATGATCCATTTTAATTTGGAAGAGTTTCCTATGAAGGAAAGGACTCCAAAGATCCACTGCATGTAGAATAGCCAACATTTCCTTTTCATAGGTGGATTTGCCCAAGTGTCACTCAGATATTTGTTTCCTAGTGAAAGCCAAAATTTGTCATCTTGCATGAGAACTGCCCTAGTGCCTTTCCCGAAAGCATCACAATCTAGAACAAAAGTCTTGGTGAAGTCAAGAAATGCTAAAATAAGAGTCATGCACATAACCTCTTTCAAGGCTTGGAAGGATTGATCAACTGCTAGAGTCCAACTTGAGCATTCTTTTTAAGGAGAGAAATGAGGGGAGCTACAATTTTCCCATAATTATGAAATTTTTTTGCGATAATAGCCTATTAAACCCAAGAAAACTCGCAAACTTTTAAGAGTTTTAGGGCGAGGCCAATCCTTCATAGCTTCTATTTTCTTAGGATCCACACGTACAACATCCTTTCTAACAATATAGCCTGGGTACTCTACATTAGAAGGTCCAAAAACACATTTAGACTATTTGAGAAAGAGATTGTGTTGAGATAGTAAGCATAAGACTTGATCCACATGGGCTAGATGGGCTTGCCAAGTTTTACTATAGGTGAGGATATCATGACCAATAACTCATAATGGCTCTCATGAGTTTGAAAGGTAGTTTTGGGAATATTGACCTATTTCATATGTATCTAGTGGTAACCAGAACATAGATAAAGTTTGTTAAAGTACCGAGCAGGACTCAATTCATCTAAAAGGTCATCAATGAAAAGAATGGGGAATTTATCTTTGATGGTAATTTTGTTTAGGGAAGGAAAACTAGGACACATGTGCCATGTGCCCTCTTTCTTGAGTACCATAACTACAAGAGAAGAATCGGGGTTGGTACTAAGACGGATAACACCTGCGACTTGCAATTCCTCAACAATTTTCTCAATTTCATTTTTTTGGGAAAAGGGTTGATGATAAGGGTGAACATTGGGAGGAAGAATGTCAAGGACAAGGGGAATGGAATGATCATGGGTGCCACGGGAAGGGGGAAGTCCTTGGGGATTTTCAAAAATATATTGGTGTTTGGAGAGGAGAGACTGGAGGTCGAGATGAAGAGTAGGTGAGGAGGTCTCAACTGCTTGAATGGAATGGAGTTGGGCAATAATGCCAGAATGACCTTTTTTGGGCAGTTTTTCCATTGGGTGGGAACTGATGATCTTGGGGGACCTTGTCGTGATTCCTTGGAATTGATATTGTTGGCCATCCTATTGGAATTTCATGGTTAATTCCTTAAAATCCATGGTGATTGGGTCTAGTGTGTGTAACCATTCAACACCGAGGACAATGTTTCAACCACCCATATCAATAGCAAACAAATGAGATTTCAGGTGGTACTGACCAATTTGCAGGTGCACATTTTCACAACGCCCCCCACATTTCATGGAACCACCATTAGCTATCACGATTTCAAAATTGTTGACAACATGAATATAACACATGGTCTCTTGAGCAATGCGACAATGAATACAATTATGGGTGTTGCCACTATCAATTAATATAATGTCTTTCCTATGCTTAATGTAACCAATTAACTTAAGGGTTCAGGGAGTAGAGAGGTCAGTGAGGGCATTCAATGAGATAAATGGTTTAACTTCAGGTACATCAAAGGGCAATGTATGATCATCTACTTGGGGTAGATCTTCAGAATGGGAAACATCAACAACCTCTTCATAAATGTCCTCATAAATGGCCATTAAAAGATTTTTCTCCTTACACTTGTGCCCCATAAAACTTTTTTCATCACAGTTATAACAAAGACCCTTAAGTTGGTGTTCAACCATTTCGGCTCTTGTTAATTTATGGATCTTAAGAGGAGTGGAAGGAGGGATAGGATCTGTGGGTCAAGATCGAGGAATAAAGGATGGTTTTCTCTTTTGGGAGGAGACTAGCTATTGTGCTTCCTTCGCGTGGTGAGTAGCTTCAAGCCAAGTTTGGGGGCGATCCATGAGGACATGGGCTCATATGTCGTCCTTCAGGCCACTAATAAAGCATTCCCAGAAGAAGGTGTTGAATATGTCATCTGTTCAAAAAGCTAATTGCTCAAAAGTGACTATATATTCTTCCATTGTACCAAACTATTTCAGCTTGGTCAGACAACCCAAATGATGTGTGTCAATGTCAAAGCATTCATAAAGGTCTAAAACAAACAAGGTCCAAGCAATATACCCTCGACATGAATTTTTATGCCATTGCCACCATTGCCAACATTCATGATCCAAATAAAGAACACCAATATGAAGTTTGGTCAAATCATTGGTAATGCCATGCAAGGAAAAATAATGTTCCATTTGAGTGACCTAACTCATGGGATATGAGCCATCAAATTTATTCACTTCAACTTTGGGAAGACAGATTTCATGATTAAGGGGGTTGGAATGAAAAGCCACGGTATGGGAGGATTCAATTCCTTCTGGGTGTGAAGGTTGGTTAGAGGAGGCAGGGTCCTAGAATTGGCTCATCCATTGTTTTAGCTGTGTGAACTCACTTTTCATCTTGATGGAGAGGGACTCAAATAAGATATGGAGGTTCTCAACTTTGGAATTGATGGAAGTAACTTCAAAATTGATGTTCTGGATGTCAAACTTAATTTTGGTTGATGTTGGTTTGCAAGGCAATGATGGTGTTGTTAAGAGCTTGGTTGTGGGTGTGGGCCATTTGGGAGGTAAGCATGCAAGAAGTGGGTAGGTGGGTTCACACAGAAAGGGGTTATGGGTGAGAGTAACTATGATGATGAGTGTGAAGAGATGAAGCCAATGGAATAGGTCCCAAATAAGGGTGTCGGGGAGGGTGGGTGGGACCATGGAAAAAAAGGCTTATAAATGATATGTATTGTTATCGCACAAATTGTTGCCTGAGCAAAGCCAACCATCAAGCATCACTAGTGTGGCACAACTGGGAGTAAGAACCACTGTCACCTTAACAATTACTCCCCTTGTTTTAGTGATGGATGATTCCACCACAACACAGGCTTCACAAGTGACCTTGGGGGGATAGAGAGTGTGAGGCATGTGTGTGTAAAGGATCCCTCCTTTGGTCACTAGATGAGAGTGCTCAGGGTTTGGAGAATGATGACTTTGGTAGAGGAGAGAGGCAAGCTGGTTCTAACCTGCAAAACCAATATTAGAGTCAATATCCCAAGACCAAAAATCATGAAAGTAAGCCCCCAAACACTAAGGAAAACAATAAGAAACCTTGTTGCCCTAAAAATTGCAGCAAACTGTAAATTATTTCAGTAGGAAGAATATGTTAACAACTGCAATAAATCACCATCAAAATCAACATTAATTGATGGGAAAAAAAAGCTAATGAGTAGTAGACAATTTTCCAATGATTAAAACGCAATTTTGACGGTTAAATGGGCCGCAAAGTAAATATTATCAACACGTTTATAACAACCCTAGATGGTTGTAGCAAATGTTTGCTACAACAACAAATTTCCACCACAGAAATCAGAAAATAAATATGCCAATTTATAGGCCTTAATAAGTTGATCAATTTGCAATATTCAAGCACAATTTTCTGCAATGAAAAAGTAACTAAACAAGGGTATGAAAGAGATTTTGTTGCAGCCATAATGGATGTAGCTAATTAGTTATTAGAACAGAAAGAAATACTCAAAGAAAACGAGATGTTTTAGCAAGATAAGATAACTTAGAGTATGAGCAATTTATCTAAAAATCGAAAGATTACAAGATCTAGCAATTTTCACGTTTCTCAATGCAAAAATTTTACATTCTCCAATGAAACTAGTGCCTTTTCTATTGGGTAATGGATTCATAACATCAAAGAGAAATTAAATGGCTAATAATGGATGACTTAAACCCTTATAAGCCAAGTCGTACCTCTAGAATTAGTCATCTAGCTTACTAGTTGATGGGAAACTAGATTTTTTAGAAGCTAGGGGGATAGACCATCCTAACCCCTAGTCTTAAAAACCTAGCCAAGAAAGGATTCAAGGGGATAGACCCTCCTAACCCTCAAATAAATCCTTGAATGGCCTCCTTTCACAAAGAAAAAATGGCTTGAAGGAGGGGATATACAATCCTAACCCTCCTAGGGTTTCTTCAAGCAAGAAATAATCCAAGCAAGTTGCAACAAATTAACCTTAAACATCAACAAACCTGCAAGAAATACCATCCAAGAATTAGCGTAGGTCAGAAACCATTCTCCACAAGTGAAAAATCCATCTCCAAGCAAATCGCATAAGTAAATTTCCCCAAAAAGACAAATCACATGCATAAGAGAGAAGGCTGGAATTTTGAGAGAGAGAGAGATAACAATGTCTCAATGATTAATCGTGAAAAAATGAAGAGAGGCTTGCCTCTATTTATAGAGGAAAATCCAAGCTCACTTTACCTAATTTACAAATAAATCCACTAATTTAGGTTTGAATACATGTTTTTACATTGACTTTTACCAAATTTATTTGTTTTTTGTCCATATATGCTAAATAATGACCAAAAATAACAAAAATTAGAGATTTAAGTCCACAACATCTTCTTCAATGGTGGCCATAGGGTGAGATAACCTCCAAAGGCTAGAGTGTCATCTCCCAAAGTGCTCTATCATCCCACTAGTCCATAAAAGTTTGGGGTTAATGTCCCACAACTTCACCAAGTGCAAGACCCAAGTCAAATCAAGCCTTTTAAGCTTGACGTCATGCTCCAAAAGTGCAATGTTATAGCATGGGAGGGTGACTTCATGCAAGTGTCATCATCCTAGGCCTCTTTCTTGGGCCGATGATGTCATCAAGTGTCCAACGTTCATCATCAATGCCCTCTAACATGTGGGGCTCAACATCCATCATGTGGGCTTTCATGCCCCCATGGAGATCCAAAGTGCCTTAGTACCACCATGAATGATGTCACCAAGCACATTCCTGCAAAGACAAACAAGGTACGCCCTCCAAGGGTCCACAAGTCATATGAATCATTCCAAGTAAAACAATCTTAATACAAGAGCCACCCAAACAAGTACATTGGGTCCCCCCTTTCAAATTAAATACATGCTCAAAGACTTTATGCAATTTACAAAATTCAAATATGGGAGGGTTATCAAAAGGTCCTATTGGTCAGACCAATTTCCCAAGTAGAAGAGTGTTTCCTGAGTGAACCCTATCTAGGCCATGTGATGAATGTGAGGTGGATGAGGGAGAAACTTTTGGGAATGGGGTCATTGACATGCAAGGGTCTCATATGGTCTCATTTTCATGGGTGCCTTTGTGGAGGGTGTGATACATCCTTGAGTTACCTTTTGTTTGGGGCACAACCTTTTTCCAATCCCTATAATTGCCTTTTTCTTTATTTTATTTAGATAGTTCGCAGGTCCTCTTTACAAGGTTTCTTGATTTTATGCATTAAATGCATTTCCTTTAAAGTGGGATACTTACAAGTCCTTTCAAATAGGTGAGGCGTTCATTCACACTCTAGACTTAGGGCGAGCGCCTAGAAAGGTAGAGCTCAAGTTTTTGGACTATGGTTTTTGTGTCCCTTGTATCCCTACCACTACATTTTGATAATGGCTGCTTTTTCTTTTTACTTATTTATAGATGCTAGCTGCAACAATCTCTGGGCCCTTATCCCCTTATTCCCATACAAGAATGAGGTATAAGCCCTTTTTGGAGTACATGTAACCCTAAAACCAAGAAGATGAGAATACAAAGAGGAATGAAGATGAAAAGTGATAAACGATGGTTGGGAATGACATGATGGTCCATCAAGAAAGACCCCCAATAGCACCCATTTCCCTGGGGGTGATGAACTTACTAAAAACAGTTCGACAACACATGTATTCCAACATAGGATGAACATGTTCAATAACCACTCACACAACTAGATCAAAGATCAACACACCGATGTTTTGATGTGGTAAAACCCCTACGGGGAAACATCCACAGCCCTAGCTAACACGACTACTTGGAGCAGTTTATTAATGCAAAATAAAAACATTACAAAGATTTTACAAGAGAGTTTCTCACAATCGATCATCAACGAATGACCCTCCATGCTCTTTAAATAGAGATCATGGACCAAGAGGGTGTTAAGCCACAGATCAATGGTTGTTAAGATCGTTGAGAATATGAATCGTTGAATCACTCTATGTCGGGAACATATCGTGACCGTCGGATTTCCTAACTACAAATGCATACTAAAGAAACACACTAAGAAACACACTTTTACCTAACGAAACATTAGACCAAGTAGATCTTAACTAACTCCTAAGTGTCTAAATATCCTACCATCCCCCCTTAAGAACAACTTAGGATAGGATTGAAGGATTTACAATAGTGACACAATAGGAGAATGAAGGATGCATTACAACCTATCCCCCCTTGATGTCAACTTCCTGAACTCCTAACATAGATTGAAGTTTGGAAAACTTCGCTTCTGCAAGAGACTTTGTGAAAATGTATGCAACTTGATCTTCTGTAGGGAAAAAGATCACTTCAATAACTTGATCATGAATGAGCTTTCTGATGAAGTGCATGTCTAGATCGATGTGCTTCCTACGCTGATGTTGAACTAGGTCTTTGGCGAGCTTGATGGCACTCTGATTGCCACATCAAAGGTTGGTCGGATGCTGCTGCTAAAATCTAAACTCTGAAAGGATCTATCAAAGACACAAGGCTTCCTGACTTGCATTTACTATTGTTCGGTATTCTGCTTCTACTAAATAAAGTGCAATAGCCTATTGTTTCTTACAGGGCCAAGTGACAGGTCTTGAACCAAGGCTGAAAACATAACCTACAATAGACTTCCGATCATCAGTATCGCCAGCCCAATCTGAATTAGTGAAGCCAACCAATAAAGGAGTTCCCTCTGAACTGAAACGTATCCCAAACTGGATTGTACCATAGACATATTGAAGTATCCTCTTAGTTGCTTTCCAATGGATTTCATGGGGTGTTTGCATATATCGGGAAATAAGACCGACAAGAAAGGAAAGATCGGGACGAGTATCGGTCAAGTGTAAGAGCATGCCATCTAACTGATGGTACAGGGTGGCATCAACTTCGGGAGAAGTATAGGTGGCAACAAGCTTGAGTCCAGACTGGAAGGGAGAAGGGACTGGTTTACAATCATCCATGTGAAAGCGATGAAGAAGGTCACAAGCATACTTAGACTGGGAAAGAAAAATTCCTTCATTGGTTTGCAAAACTTGGAGGCCAAGGAAATAGTGCAAAAAGCCTAAGTCTGTCCTTTCAAATTTCTTCTTAACGCTCGTTTTCACATGGTTTAAAAGTTTTGAGTCATTACCAATAAGGACAAGGTCATCAACATAAAGGACAAGGATTATAAGATGGCTTCCTACTTTCTTGGTATAAACATTAGTATCATAATGGCATCTAGAGAATCCAGTGGCAATATGAAAGTTGTCCATTTTGGTATACCAAGCTCGGGGAGCTTGCTTAAGACTATAAAGAGATTTCTTAAGGTGAAAAACAAGGCTAGAGTCATTCTAGACATAGCCAAGAGGTTGTTCCATGTAGATTTCTTCTTGCAAATCTCCATGCAAGAAGGCAGATTTAACATCCATCTGATGGACCTCCCATTTATGTGAGGCAACAAGGGCAAGAACAAGGTAGATGGAATTCATTTTGGCTACAGAGGCAAAGGTTTCATTATAGTCAATTCCTTCAAATTGGGAAAATATTTTGGAAACTAACCGAGCCTTGTGTATTTCAACACTTCCATATGATGCATACTTAGTTTTGTAGACCCACTTACATCTGACAAGTTTTCTTCCTTTTGGAAGAGGTACAAGATCCCAAGTATTGTTTGCCATTAAAGAAAGTTACTCTTCATTCATTGTTGTATCCCAATCTCGATGACTTGAAGCTTCTGCAAATGTCTCTGGATCATGAGTCTTTGAAACTTGAGACAAAAGAGAAGAGGCTCATTGGAACTCTGAACATGTACAACGTTGATCTAAAAGATCACCGACAAGATCACTAGCTGATTCTCGTGTTGAACGAACCCATCTAGGAAGCAGTGGAGCTTGTGTTGGTTCATGTTCAAAGGACTCATCTAGAGGAAGGTGAGCAGGAGGAGGTGGATTTTCATCCTCACTATCATCATCTGAAGAAAAAACCATAATAGGAATAGAAGAAGGCACAAACGTCGAAGATGGCTCGCAGGACAAAGAAGGCACAATCACCAAATTAGGCTTGCAGGCCAAGAGATTTTCATCAAATTTAACATCTCTTCTAATAATAATTTCATTACAATGTGGTTGAAGAAGTCTATGACCTTTGACATCTTCAGAATAACCAACAAATATACGCTTCTCACTTTTAGGCTGCAATGATTTCCTTTTCTCATCAGGAATGTGAGTGCATGCTATATTTCCAAATACACGGAAGTGACTTACATCTAGTTTACTTTTAGTCCAAGCTTCTTCCAGTGCTATATTTTTAAGAGCCTTTGTGGGAGTGTGATTTACTATGTAATTTGCACAGTTGATGGCTTCCACCCAATACTTTAGACTTAATCCCTTAGATTGGATCATACAATTAGTCATTTCTTTTAATGCGTGGTTCTTTCTCTGGGCAACACCATTTTGTTGTGGTGTATATGGAACAATGTGTTGCATTTGGATGCCCTCTATAGTGTAGTAACTTGTAACATTATTGTTCACATATTTGCCTCCATTATCTGTTCTTAACCTTTGAATTTGATGTCCAAATTACTTTTCTACAAGGGCCTTGTAGGCCAAAAACTTGTCAAAAACTTCGCTCTTAAGTTTTAAGAAGTAAACACAAGTACTTCTGGAAAAGTCATCAATGAAATTTAAGATATACTTGCACCCAAAAAAAGAAGGAGAATAAGGTGGACCACACAAATCACTATGAACAAGATGCAAAGGGCCTGAGGCGTGCCAAGAGGCACATTCGTCAAAACTGTCCCAATGATGTTTGTCAAGAACACAACTAGCACAAACACCATCTCTGCAAGAAACAAGAGGAAGACCAGTCACCATCTGTTGACTACATAGTTGTTGCAATGAGCGATAGTTTATATGACCAAACCGCTCATGCCAAAGTTTGCTCAAGTCATCTCTATGAGCAACAAAAACTGATGAAAAAGATGATGACCCAAAGTTGTCAAACTTGTACAACCTGGTAATATCATCAGTCATTCCAGTTGCAAGAACATGCTTAGGATATTTTAGATCCTTGATTACAAATTGGCGAGGTGAAAACTCTATGGTTTTACCTTCACCTAGATGAGTGATTTGATATACTGATAGAAGGTTACAAGAAAGACTTGGAACACATAATACATCATTGAAATGGCCATTATCTACTTGAATTGTTCCAGATCATACAACACTAAGAGATCTATCATCACCAACAAATATTTTCTTGGTGTTACATTCATTTAGAGCAAAAAATATGCCTTTATCCTTAGTCATATGATAAGATGCTCCAGAATCAATAAGCCACTCATCAAAAGAAGAAGTAGAAGTTGTATTGAAGGGGAAACCAGAAGCAGAAAGTGCATGTCCATGAGAAGAAGGAGAAGAAGTAGAATCAATACTGATATTATGTTGCTTCTAAAGTTGCCATCTTCTTGAAACATTTGGACTCATCATGACCATCTTTATCACAAAAGTTGCAAT
>ML785697.1:539114-553929 GCA_009831015.1 Picea engelmannii | reverse complement strand
AAAATTAGAATTTATTAAACAAAAAGTAATAAACAAATAAGTAATTAATTATTATAACAATTAATTAATTAACTAAACAAACAATTGTAAAACTAAAAAATTAAAATTAAAATTATTTCAGTAAGTCGGCTCCTTACAATAACGTTTTGAGTATTTATACATGTGTTATATTCTTTTTTCCTTCATTTTTCAAAACGCGCTTTCCTGATGATGGACCACACTAG
Organism: Picea engelmannii; assembly: GCA_009831015.1. Taxonomy (NCBI): domain Eukaryota; kingdom Viridiplantae; phylum Streptophyta; class Pinopsida; order Pinales; family Pinaceae; genus Picea; species Picea engelmannii. The sequence continues at coordinate 553,705 of ML785697.1, read as the reverse complement.
TTTGGTCCGAAACGTCGAAAAACATAAAACCTATGCGATGGATCCGAAAGCACTCTCTGAACAAAAGTTGCAATGTCTGTCAATCTTCTTATTTTTATACTTTTTCTCCTTTGTTACCATTAGGAGCTGAAATTGTCCGAGTGGGTTTGGGACCCCTATGTTGCTTGTTGTTGTGGTGAGGATGTTGCTTCTTGAGATTCTTGGGTTTATCTCTCTGTTGGGCGACTAAGGCTTTGTTGGATGTACCTGCAGTGTTGATCACTCCAAGTTGTACAAGCTTATCTTGCTCTCTAATCAAAGCATCACAAAAGGAATCAAGAGTGGGTTTTTGATAAGATTTCCCTAGAGCCTCTCTCATGGCATAAAAGGTAGATACAAACACAAAATATGCACTACCTAGCTTAGAAAGAATAAGATAGATGCAACGCTCTTCCTCCATCTTTATCTCACATTCTTAACATAAAATTTTGAGTGTCTTCAATGCAAGAAAAATCACTTGGACTTAAAGTCAGTACTTGATTTTCTAACTGTTGTGCTCGAATAATATTGTGTTTACCAAACACAAATTCAATCTTTTCCCAAACTTCATTGGGGTCATCAATTTCTTTAAGGTGGATCCTTAAATCAGGAGAGATGGACATTCTGATTAGTCCACGTGCTTCATCACTCCTATTAGCCCATTTGACTTTCTTATCAACATCAGTGGGTTCTTTTTCCTTTCCCAAGGTAATCTAGTACAAGACTTTACTTTTTAATAAATCCTCCATATGGGATTTCCATTGGAAGTACTTGGTGTTGGTAAGAAAAAGATTACTGGATGAAGCCATATTAAATATGTAGATAGTATAGATTTAAAAATTGAAACTGATGATCTGGATGGAAAGATCTCGAAAAATTAAGCGGTTTAAAAAAAACCGGCACTGAAAACGAACTTCGGATGTGAAAGTTATGCCCTTTTAAAGAAGGCATAAACAATAACCAAAGGACCACGTGGTGGTGTAAGTTGCTTTATGAAGTGACCCACTTTTATAAAAAGAAGTGGGGATCACTTTCACAATGAAGTTATTTATAAAATAAAAACTGCATGCAAAATAAATAACTCTAAAATAAAATATTAAAGCTACTTATAGTGATTCGCTTTTATACTTGAAGTGAAATACATTTTACAATGGAGCATGAATTTTTTCAAAAAAAGTAACAAAAAAGAGAGACTTGAACTCAAGACCTCTTACTTAATAAGGAAACTTTTAACCAAATGGGCTAGCAAAACATATTGTATTGTTTAGCAAGAGGATTGTTGTTGTTGTTGAAGACAGCCTTGGAGAGCGTGCTAAAAGAAAACTCTTTTCACAGAAGAAAAAAATTTTGCTTCTCGATGACAACAAGGGTTAGATATCGGTTAGTTTACCCGGAAAATGCACCTTTTCCTATTTGTTTATGATTTTTCGAGATCGCACAAGGCGTGGGGAAAAGAGCATACGCAGATCTAAAAGAGTAGCAACCCAGAAACAAACAATATAAAACCGAAATAATACTCTGCAAAAATTGAAAAAGGGCATATTGAGGCTTTATACCTATGGATATAGATGAGATGGTCGTATCTTGGAAAAACATAAACCTTTTCGAGTGAAACGAAAAGAATTCTTGAATGAAATGAGCACTTTGGACACAATGGAACAATCCTCTCAATCCAAAAATGCACGGAAATGACAGAAAACAAAGATGAGGCAACTTGGCTTCACGATCTCAATCTACAACAGGAGCGGGTCTCCGAACAGGCTCTGATACCATGTTCGACAACACATATATTCCAACAGAGGATGAACACCTTCAATAACCACTCACACAACCAGATCAAATATCAACACACCGATGTTTTGACGTGGTAAAACCCCTATGGGGAAACATCCATGACCCTAGCCAACGCGACTACTTGGAGCAGTTTATTAATGCAAAAGAAAAAGATTACAAAGAGATTTTACAAGAGAGTTTCTCACAATCGATCATCGACAAATGACCCTATATTCTCTTTAAATAGAGATCATGGATCAATTGGGTGTTAAGTCATGGATCAATGGTCGTTAAGATTGAGGATAATATGAACCGTCAGATCACTCTATGTCGGGAACATATCGTGACCGTCGAATTTCTTAACTACAAATGCATACTAATGCATACTAAAGAAACACACTTTTACCTAACAACACATTAGACCAAGTAGATCTTAACTAACGCCTAAGTGTCTAAATATCCTAACAAAAACTATAGGATAACCACCAAGGTGAAAAATGGTAAAAAACATAACTTCCGACCAAATTTTTCTATGAAACTTATACAAATTCCCTAAGTATTAAGATGATATTCACCATAAAATTGGAATATTTACCTCATGAGGCAAGTCTCGTCACCCTCTATGGATCAAGTTAGTGTGGTGGATGTCACTCTCTTGTTGATGATGATGGTGAAGCGTGGTGGAGAAGAGGGGCTCTATGGGTTGTGATATCCATCCAGCTCTCAGTACTCCATGTCTGCTACATGCGGGCCTCGAGACATCATATCCTTAGTTACCCCTAGGCTAGGGGGGTAACATGTACCACTACAATCAGGTCGAAGAGACCAAATGCCCAAATTTTTAGTAGTTTAAATTGTGTAGTAATTTCGCAACGTAGATGCACGAGGCAAGGTTGCACTACAGAGTTTCCCCCCTGTGTCTGTTATGTTCTGTTTTGGCAGCAAGGGTTAGGGTTTTGAGGGTTCCTAAGGACAAAGTTTTTCCCTGTGTTATATCTCTATGATATACCAATGTGGTTCAATAATAGTTCTCGACCCAATATCTTAGTGCACCAACTAAGGAGCCTCTACCGTACCCTTAGTCGCACTACTCGATTACCCAAGTACGCGAGAGTAGTCTTCATGATTTTTGTTCTCAGTGCCAATATAGCAATTAGGTGGTCAAAAAGTTGATCTATAATTGGTTTTAAGAGACCTATGGGGATCCTTTTATACTTGAGAGTAAGTGGGAGTGAATGGTCGTGTATAGGTGTTGTCTAATGTGGTACTACTTGAAGGGGTACCAACATAGGTTAGAAAGGTTTCCAACAAGGTAAAACAGTGTGTTTCGAGTAACTCGTGAAACCAACTGTGTTTCTTGCATGTAGTCCTCCCCAACTGTAGTTTTACCCATTGAATGATAGATCATTGTGCTTTAAAGACGTTGACAGTACACGTCTCTAGCCTAGAAAAACAATTGTCTAAAATTATGCAAAGGAAAGTGCTCTAATACCACTCGTAAGGTATTAGATATATTATGCAGATCATAAACATAATTGTTATATCAATTATCACCAGAAAGAGAAAAATGTAGAGCACAATGACACAATTAATTGCAGAAATGATACTTTTATTATATATTATGAAGATCAGTAACATAATTGTTATAGCAATTATCAACAGAAAGAGAAAAATGTAGAGCACAATGACACAATTGATTCGAGGATGCTACCTTTATTACATAGAAATCCAAGTCCACTTTCCTCTTCGAGGGGGCGACCTCCAACGTAGAGCTCAAATACAAAATGATTCTCAAGACAAAACTCCTCCTTACTTTCTACTGCTATTTATACTATTTCAATCTTTTAAAGAACATTCTAGAGGAATATCTTTCTAGAAGTGGAACCTTCTATTAAGTCTTCTTATATTAGACATGTTCACATTATCACATAGGCGTTATTTACTAATGTCGTCCTTTATTACACACAAAACATATTATTCTATCTACTTGAGGGGTTAGGGAGGTTAGGACCCTAATACATTTAAAGAAAATGCAAACCAAGACTCACACTTACAGAGATGGATCTAATGAATAACATCTTACTCAAATTTATTGCCCTTCACTTTGTTCTTCAAGTAAAATACCACGTTTTTTCCATTGGAGGGCAGAGAATACAAGGCAAATAGTCTTACTCCTAGTCGATTTTGTCTCAACTACTAGGTAAACAATTGCTATTGCATGGGATTTGAGCATCAAGTGGCCTATGTGTCAGCGAACCAATTATCTAAAGGTAATAATGGCTAAGCACACGTTGTTAGGAGGAGAATCAAACCTCAAACCTCAGTGGTCTACTATTGAGAAAAAGAAGGGAAGGCCTTAGCTATCTTCGAAATCACAGTTCTCATCTTCGCCATTGGCCTTGGCTTGCTACCCCTCAAGTTCGTACCACGCATAAATCTAAACCCATAAATAACCTTTCCCAAGAAGGATGTTGTAAATAGTTACCATTCTAGAATTAGATCACCTATATTCAAGTTTAGCCTCTCATTTTTTTTGAGTTATTGCTCAACACGCAGAGTTAACAAACTAGCTCTCACACATGAGGAGCATGTATGCATATGAAGTCATGGTTTCCACTTTTTGAGGAAAAAAACTCCTCAAAACCAACTCCATACATACTTGACTAAAAATACCATGCATAGTTGAATGACAAGCACGTAGAGTGAGATTGTTTTAGATTTCAATGAGTGTGGTGACGTGATGGATGCGGGAAATCATTGAGTGTCTAGAATCTCCTCTACCTCCCCAAACTTCTCTGAGACCACCTTCTCTTTTCTTTGCATACTCACTTCTCAAAAGTAGATATAGATTTATATATACACATTTTTTATTGCATATTGGTAATAAATTTCATATGGGTGACATTCAAGAAAGTTGCAGTAGAGTGCAAGAAGGCATGTCTATTTAGTCTTCACACTAATTTTAGATTACATTAGATTGAATTGTCCTCATTTCTTTTTCAAGTAACGTATCTTGGGAACCCTCTCATTCCAAGGATGGTACCTAGGGTAAACCCTAGATTCTTGATGGCACAAGGCTAGGTCAACAACAACACTGAAAGTCAATACAACAATATACTCATTATGAGCTCAAGATGTCACTTACATGAATGAAACCTGGGTAGGAAGGATAACACTCCATCCCACAACCACTTGAGCTAGACCTTATCAATTAGATTGAACTGTTTATATGAAAGTACTTTCTCATTCACTGTTCACAGTAGCATGTTGTTGTAATATAATGTGAGATTGACCTTGAGAAATTGGAACTGTGGGCCCTGATTTAATCATTGATGTAGAGAAAGGAGGAGGTCCCAATAGAATGATTCTTGCAGGGAATAGGACGACCCACTTGGTGCTTTTGATATTCAACATTCTGACACTTCCTGTGGGTCAAGTTGCTATCACTCTTCCTAGCATGTATTACTTTGATAATGGTGGCAATAATGTATGGATTTCAACCCTTCTGCAAAAGGTGGGGTGGCCTATTCTTTTGATACATTTGGTTCTTTATCAAGGGAAGAAGGCCTCTAAGCTTACACCCCTCACACCTAATTTGGAGCTTATTTATGTTGCCTTGTGCTTGCTTCTAGTTGGAGAAAAGATGGTTTCCTCTGTGAGTGTCTCCTTTATGCACGTTTCAACATATTCTCTGTATCTTTGTTCAAGTCAATTGGCCTTCAATGTTGTATTTGAATTTATGTTGATTAGGAGACAAATCACCATAGATGAATATCATTTATGTATCATAAACATTAAATTTCCTTGTAATTTCTTCTTCCAACTCCGACTTTAAAAGAGTACCCCTTTCAAGATGGATAACATGGATTTCAAACAATATTCTATATAGCTCAAGGTTATTGGGTTGTCGAATGCAAATGGTCCTGGGTCTACCATTGCTAATTTATTTAATAAATTTGTAAATCAAAGTTGTTTCTAGTAGTAATATCAAAGCAAAGTAAACAACAAAGTCAATTTTTTTTTGAAAATGCATAAAATGTTTCTTTAAAAGCCAACATTAAAGAAGAATAAAAATAAAGTTCAAACAAAACAAAGCAAAAGATGGGAAGAACTAATGTCTAACAATAAATATGGTGGAATGAAATTGAATAAAATGGAATAAATATTCACATATTTCCTAAAAATAGAGAAATAAAATAAAAGTGTGCATGATCTTTAATGGCATTGAGTGATCTAATTGGGCCAAGAATTTGTAACCTAATATGTGTAATGGTGTAAATGATGTAAACAACATAAATTGTTTTCATACAAACACTAAACTACATTCTTCTAAGCTAGTAAGCTAAACAACATGGGAATGACTTAACAAAAAATAACTATTTATCACATAAAGAGATCTCTTCCAAATATCATGTCATTAAATGCCTTGAAAAATTCCAATCTCACAAGGCATCTCACTTTTCTTGATTCTCTTTTAGAGTTATTTATTTATATCAATTAAGAATTTAAAGAACAAGATTCTCGATAATAAGGAATGACCAATCTTGATCGAAGGTGCACAAAATGGCAACATCAATGCTATTGCATGGTGTGTATTACTTGTGTGGAATTGATGCATTGCAAGTTGTTCAATTCTACTTATGTAAAGACAATTTTAGTTAATGGATCACAGAGGAAATTATGTTGCCTTTGAGTGCAATTTTGCTTGGGGTTCATTCAAACAATGACAAACTTGAGGGAGTGAAAACTGCCAAGTACATAATGGTCCTCTTTTGCACCATTGCAACTTTTGTAATCAATGGATTGCTCCTTCCATTGATGCAACTTGTATTCAATAAGGTTATAAAGAAGGAGACTTTTTTCCGTGGTTCTAGAGATGCAAATTTATGTTGGGTATGTGTTATATTCTTTGCAAAATTGATCCCATGTACTATACATTGATATGGGAGCAAAGGGGGTCTGGGGGGTGGTTAACACCCCCCATTCGGGAGGGTTGCAGGGGTGGAGACCCTCGAGAAATTTTTTCGGTCCGTTTTTGGCATTTTTTTGAGTCTGTTTTTGGCAGTTTTTCGACACATGTTTTTTGCTGATGGTTTTCTAATTCCGGTTAAGGAATGAGGGTTGCTGACTAATCCGGGTCAATGGAATAGGGGTTTGGATGCCGCAGTATCCTATATGTATATTGTATTGTAAATATGAAGAAGATGATGAATATAAGATTAGAGGTGCAACTGTAAACTGGTTGTTGGTTTTCCCGGTTTGGATTTCCAAGGTAAAATCTCTAGGTAATGTGTGTGTGCCATTGTATCTTTTCTAATTTATTAAGAATTTGTTTATAGTAATTAATTGTACAAGGTTAAAATATACATTTGGTATTAGAGCAATTATTGGCTTCTGGGGGACACCTTTATGGCTAAGGGTTTGGCTCAGGTATGTGATAAGCCTTGTTACATTGGGAGATCTATGGTATTGATTCTTTAGGTGAAAAGAAATGGTGTGCAATTAAAAAATAAAGATCAAGAAATGCAATAGGCAAAGTTTTGAGCTGTGGAAACTAAAGATGGAAGATTTGTTGGTAGACAAAGATCAGTGGATCGCGGTGGACCCTGGTACTACACCTACAACAACGTCAGAAGAAGACTAGAAAAAGTCGAATTGGAAGGTGAAGAGCACAATCTAGTTGTGTCTCTTAGATTCAATATTGTTAAATGTGTCAAGGGAAACTACAACCAAGGAATTATGGGATAAGGTGGGAACTTTGTATCAGTTGAAGTCCTTGGTAAACAATTTGTTCTTATGAAAGAAACTGTATAACTCGAGGATGAAATATGGAGACTCGGTGACAGAGCATCTGAACTCTTTCAATATTGTGGTAAGTCAGTTATTATATATTGATATCAAAAATTCAGATGAAGATAAATGTATTAGTTTATTGTGCTCTTTACCAGACTCGTGGGATAGTATGGTTGTGGCCATAGGTAGTAGTACATGTTGATGTTAGTGGTAGCATCATACATGTATTTCCGCATAGGTCTATGTGTCTAGATGTGTGGAAATCGTCCAAAGCCTTGTACCTTGGTAACTGTACTTTAATTAAAGGAATTATTAAAGAAAATTTCTTTTATTAATTAATTATGTAATTAGTTAATTGAGTTATTTAAGAAAAGTGCTAAAAGTGATTAATATGTTTCTAAATCTCAAGTGAGTGTGAGAAGTAATGTTGATCGTTAATCACTTTGGAGATTAGAAATAGATTATAACTCATGATTATAAAAGAAAGGCTAGGGAAAGGAGAAAGACACTTGACATGAGTTGTGCTGAGAGATTCGACACATAGAGTATTGGATCATGAAGGACTGTGATTCAAGATCTTGGATAGGTGGAGAAGGACTTCCATCTAGAGATCAGGTCAAGGAGAAGAGAGAACAAAGGCAGTGCATGTGAGTTTCAGTCAAAGGAAGCCATAAGAAAGTGTATCGTTGTACAAATTTTTTTTTTTTTTTCGTACAGTCCTTCCGTACATCTACGCGGGTTTCAGTGGAGACAATCATGTACATACGTGGGTTTATTGAAGGAAAGTCACGTACACCTCGAAAAGCATGCAGTTCTAGGCCGTACAAGAAACCAGACTTTGTTAGGTTTTCTGCAGTTGTATTTCTCTCAGTAGGCCATTATCCTTGTTACGAGAGCCCTGATTTTAGCAGAATAAAATCATTCTCATCACTGGTTTTCCCTCCGATGTGTTTCCAAGGGTATCTACTAAAAAATATTGGTGTTCGTGTGTGTGTGATTTGGTTTCATTTTTTATGCTTTCGCTGCATGTTTAGTTGATTACTCAATTGTGCTTTAATTCATTAAATGATTTATTTAGAATTAACTGTCGAGTGCTGGGTAGGAGAAATTTCAACAATACAACTACTTTAAGTTTCAATGATGTGGTCTGATCCTTGTTGTCGGAGGAGACGAAACATAAGAACATGGAAGGATAGTTACAGATGCATTATTTGCAAAAGGACCCTCCCAAGAAAGAAATAGATCTAAGTCCTCAAGTGGGAGATCTAAATCTAAGAGTAGATCTAAATCTCCTAGAAAGTTTGTAAAGGTATGATGGAGATGTGGGAAAAAAGGGCACTAAAAGAATCAATGTAGATCCAAAAGCATTGAGAGACGGAAGAGATTTGAAGTTGATCCTTCTACAGAAGCAAAAATCTCCTCGAAAGAAGGAGGGGGTGTGTACTTAGCTTCATCAAGAACACATGCAGATCATGATGCATGACTAGTTGACTTAGGTGCATCCTTTCATATGACTTCCCATGGAGAGTGGTTCTTTGAATATGAAAGGTATGATGGAGGTGATGTTTTCCTAGGTGATGACTCGATAGCCAAAATTGTAGTACTAGGAAACGTCAAGTTGAATCTCATAGATGGAAGGATTAGAACACTCCCTGGTGTTCTACACATCCCAGGATTGGCCATAAATTTGATTTTTGTAAGCAAAATGGACAATGCAGGGGTAAAAATAGTGTTTGAGAAAGAAATCCGTAGGATGGTTCGAGGAGCAATGGTGTTAATGAAGGGAGTTCAGATTGGAAATCTATATAAGATGTAGGGAAGCAATATTAGTGATGGATGTAATAGTTCCATTGTTCCTTAGATCAGATCTGAAGAAGAAAAAACTCTTGTAGTCTTTGGAGAAAGGCTATGTTATGGCATCAAATACTGGGTCATATCGAAGAGAAGGGATTTTGACTACTACATGGTAAAGGTATGGTTGAAGGTATGTCTAACTTATCTATGGATTTTGATTTCTGTGAACATTGTGTACATGGGAAGCATAATCGGGTAGCATTCCCTTTTGGTGCAATGAGGGAAGAGGGAAATTTAGAGTTGGTGCACAATGATGTGTTTAGACCTGTGTCAGTTCCATCACTAGGAAAATCTGTGTACTGTGTTTCATTTATAGATGACTTATTGAGGAATACATGGATATATTTCCCCGAGAATAAATCTAAAGCCTTTGACAAGTTTAAAGAGTTTAAGGCTCTTGTGGAAAATCAAATAGAGAAATGAATTAAGGCGTTGAGGATGGATAATTGTGGAGAGTTCTACGGAAATGAATTTGAAGATTTCTGTAAGAAGTGCAAGAAAGGAATTTAGAAGACTACTCCATATACACCTCAATAGAATGGAGTTGCAGAAAGGATGAACTAGACACTGATGGAAAAAGCAAGGTGCATGCTCAGTGGTGTCGGGTTAGGATAGGAATTCTAGGTAGAGGCAAAGGGTATCGCATGTTACCTGGTCAATCGATCACACTCATCAACATTGGATGAAAATACTCCACACGAGGTGTGGATTGGTAAGAAACCCTCTCTCACACATCTCAGGGTATTTGGCCGTGAGGCCTATGTTCATGTTCCAAAGGAAAACATGAGTAAGCTAGATAAAAATGATGAAAAGTGTATCTTTATTGGGTATAAATATGGTTTGAAAGGTTAAAATATTTGGAACCCAAAAACTAAGAAGGTAGTGTATAACCGAGATGTGGTATTTAGAGAAATCAAATATGTTGTCAAACCTGAAGTCCTACCAAGGAAGGAAGAAACAAAGAAAATAGAGTTTGAGTTGAAGGATGATGAGTCAAACTATATAGAAGAACAAGAATAATAAGAAGAAGATCCTCATACTCCAGTATTGAGGAGATTGGTTCGGTAAAGAAGGAAACCAGAAAGGTATACCCCACCTGATTTTTGTTTAAATTTTGCTTTATCCATCACTGATGATCATCCTATAACTGTTAGGGAGGCAGTCGATTCAAAGGATGGAAAACTCTGAAAAAAGGCCATGATTAAAGAAATGGAAACCTTGGACAAGAAAGAGGCTTGGGATCTAGTGGAGTTGTCAACTATAATAAATCCCATTGGCAACAAATGGGTGTTTAAAAAGAAGCTAAATGTCAAAGGAAAAGTGGAGAAAGACAAGGCTCGATTAGTAGCAAAAGGTTATTCCCAGGTTGAGGGAATTGACTTTGGTGAGATTTTTTCTCATGTTGCCAAGTTAATTTCTATTAGATATCTTTTATCTGTAGCTATTGCATTTTATTTTGAAGTAGAACGAATGGATGCGAAGATGGCATTCCTACATGGGGATCCAGAAGAAGAAATCTACATGAAGCAGCCAAAAGGATTTGCTATGAAGGGAAAGAAGGAGCTCGTATGCAAGATGAAAAAGTCTTTGTATGGGTTAAAGCGATCACTAAAGACATGGTATCAAAATTTTTATACTTATATGTTGGGACTTGGCTTCACAAGGAGCAAAGTGGATCACTTTGTGTATTTCAAATTTATTGGTGATCATCTTATTTATTTGGTCTTGTATGTGGATGATATGTTGTTGATAGGAAACAACAAGGAGCTTATCTAGGATGTGAAAACTCAATTGTTCTTTAAGTTTGAGATGAAGGATCTTGCCACTTGGTGCTGCAAATTTATTTTTGGGCATGTAAATTAAAAGAGATCGAGCAAACATGAAACTCTAGTTAAATCAGATGAAATATTTTCGAGACAATATTACACAGGTTTAATATGCAAGAATGTAAATTGGTCAAGGTTCCTATTCTTGTAGGTGTAAAGTTATTTGCGGATCAGTGTCCCAAGACACATGAATAGGAAGAGGACATGTCTCGTGTTCCATATGTGAATGTAGTTGGCAGTTTGATGTATGCAATGGTCTGTACTAGATTGGACATTCCACATGCAATAGGAGTTTTGAGAAGGTACATGTCAAATTCAGGGAACGAGCATTAGACAACAATAAAGAGGGTTTTTAGGTATTTTCCTGGCACTTCTAGTTATGGATTGTGCTACCAAGTAAGACCAGGATTGGACAGAGTGTTGGACATACATGGCTTTGTTGATGTAGACTGGGTTGGAGATCTGGATCACATAATGTCTACAAGTGGGTATGTGTTTAATCTATTTGGAGGAGAAATCGGTTGGATGAGAAAAAGACAGTTTGTAGTGGAACTCTCAACTACAAAAACTGAATACATGGCAACCGCTTATGCAAGCAAGGAATCAATATGGTTACAAAGATTGTGTTAAGGTATTGAGTTGGTACAACAAGCTGCAAGGATATATTGTGAGAGTCAAATTGCAATCTTCCTGGTGAAGAACACAACTTATCATTCAAAGACAAAGCATATTGATGTTCAGTATCACTTTGCGATAAAAATGGTTGAAGACACCGAGGTGTTACTAATGAAGGTGGAAACTTTTAAGAATGTTGCAGATTCATTAACAAAATTTGTGAAGATTGAGAAGTTCTCTTGGTGTAGAGGATCTATGGGCATTGCTGCCGTAGATTGTTGATTATGCAATCCTGTAACCCCCTATATGTAAAGAAGACAACAAGTGGGAGAATGTTGGGCATGTGTTATATTCTTTGCAAAATTGATCCCATGTATTGTACACTGATATGGGAGCAAAGGGGGTTTGGTGGGTGCTTAGAACCACCTAGCCGAGAGGGTTGCGGGGGTTCAGGGGTGAGAGTTGCCGATAATTTTTTTTTTGGTTCATTTTTGGCGGTCTTTTGCATATGTTTTTGGTGGTTTTTCAACACATGGTTTTCTAATTCCGGTTAAGGAATTAGGGTTGTTGACTAATCCGGGTCAATGGATTAGGGGTTTGGATGTCGCAGGGTCCCATATGTATATTGTATTGTAAACAATGAAGAAGATGATGAATAGAATATTATAGATGCGACTCTAAAAAAGTTGATGGTTTTCTCGGTTTGGGTTTCCCGGGTAAAATCTATGTGTAATGTGTGTTTGTGCCATGATATATTTTCTATTTTATTAAGAATTAGTTTGCAGTAATTAATTGTATAAGGTTAAAATCTACAATTTACACATCCTTAATTGCCACTGTGGTATGCATAGTTGGATTGTTTGTTAGTGGGGAGTTTTGAGACATGAAAGAAGAGGTTCACAGTTTCACAAGAGGGAAAGTTTCCTACTACATGACATTGATATGATTTGCAACATGATGGTATATTTGTTCCATGGGTGTAGTGGGTTTGATATTTTTGGTGTCTTCCTTATTTTCAAATGTGATTATTACTATGGCCCTCCCCATTGTGACCATACTACCAATGGGATCCTTCCATGAAAAGATGGATACTTTGAAGATTATTTCGATGTTGTTAAGCATATGGGGATTTGTTTCCTATATATTTGGTGGATATGTGGATTCAAATTTTTCCATGGGCTCAAAGAATGCATTTAGAGAGGACAAGTGAAAATAATGAGATAGAGTGATGGTAGAAGAGGATGAAATCGAATATGAGACAAATCCTCTTCTCCTTCGTAGGTGCCCCTCGACCCAGACTCGATAAGGTGTCAATCAGAGGCCACATCTTCAAGCAATTCTCCTTGTCTCCATGCTGTAAGATGTTGAGGTGCCAACAAGGGCCAAGCATCTGCCAAGACCCCAACAAAGTGATGAGACTCTTTATTGAGTTTGTTTTCTACCTACAACCCTAGGGGTACTCCTTCATGTGACATTCTATTTTTTATTGCATGCTTCCAGGTTGCATCCCAATTTTTTTCACAGAGCATTTGACTTACATGCAGTAAAAATGGCATTTGCCCCATAATCAAATCTCATGCTCGATTTATATTCGAGAGGGCATGCAAAGCACTAACAATATGAGCATTGAGCAACATCCACTGTCCTTGACTATCAATCACATAAATAACATGCAAAGGGAAGTAATTAGGTCCATTTGTCACAATCCTAATTTGTTATCTATCATAAGCTCCATGTTTATAATGCAGATGAAGGTCACGTGGGAGTTGTATGATAGTTGTTGCATAAAGGGCATCATCTCCTCTTTGAACCCATTATTGTTAGTATGCTCGGTGATCCCATATAAGATATGAGGGTGAACCCAACTGAGGATTGTCAATGAATTTTTTAGTTTATTTCCTTAAAAAAATTTAAAGTTGACGTGTTTTGGGTTAACATTTATCTTATCATCTGGGTGAACAATGGAACGAGATAGCGATGGTCAAATGGTCAAATGCAGAAGTCTCCATTATAATATAAGTGAAGATTTTATGTATACCCAAAATGAGATCTAAAGCAAGGATGAATTGAACTCTCTTATTGCATATAATAGTCACCTATTGGGTGTCTTGGTACGTGTCTCAAAACAATTTATCACCATCTACCTTATTTCCTTTATTGGTGATCATCCTTAGCGCTACGATTATATTGAGGCTTAACTCTGTTAACTCTAGTAATTTATGGTGTATTGGGAGAGAGGCATTGCGGCTAGTTTTTTTGTGAGTGGATTGGTTATAATCTTCGTTGAAATAAGTTCTTATATGCTCGTCCTCCATTTTTTTCATCATGGTTGTCGATCAAGTGAATAGGGAAAGGGATACTGGATGGGGATGAGGCACAAATAAAAAAGTGATAAGAGAGTAAGGTGTAAATAATTTTCAATGTTGGAGATGACATGGAAGGTGGGGTGGTGCTTCATGGGAACAACCACAAATACTTAAAAAGGAGAACAAAGTGATCACTTGTTTGAGTGTTAGTTGAACTAGCAAAGATAAGTGAGCATTCAATGTAGACGGTGTTGGAAGATGTTATTATGTTGTTATTGACCACATTTTTTTCCAAGAAAAACATCTTGTAGAAAATCCTCTGAGTACTTCCCCATGATCCATGGATGGTAAATGGGGTAAGCCGTTAGCCCTAATTACCAAACCTAACCCTAAGGGGATCAAGAGA
>ML785697.1:488642-503614 GCA_009831015.1 Picea engelmannii | reverse complement strand
TCGAGTTTCAACTATTCATCCTTAATCCCTTGGAGGGGAAAGTAGTGTTCCATATAACCAACCCAAATGATTGGATCTGATCCATTGAACTTATTAAGTTCTACCTTAGGCAATCTATGCATCAGAATAGGTTGGGTGTTCTGAAAGAGTGGCTCGGTGTGATAGGTACCACCTACTTATGATTCACTACTAGCCATCGATCCCACTTGATCATTCCAAGCATGCATTTATATGTTTTTATTCGAAAATTTGGTCTATATGTGCCATGGAATCAATAAGGGATTGTACCTACAGGTGGATGTGAGAAACCTAATCTTCTATTTGGTTTAGTTTAAAAACCTTGGCTTTTGTTTGGTTGATTTTATAAACCCGGTCTTATATTTGGGTGATCCTTGTATCCATGACCATGTTTCTAATGGTAATCACGGGTCCATGAGTGTCCACCAAAACGGCTATTGATGATCTATACCAACATAATTAATGTCACACATCGATTTTGTTGAGATAGATCACCCACAATGGTTTGGGTAGTCTTGGTATCACTTCTAGACCTTTTTTTTTTAATCTGTTGAAAGACTATTGTACTAACAAAATGTTCAAATTTTGGATATTCCAAGTTTTGTAGGAATTTTATTTCCTATGTTGTAGAGACTAAACGAGGTCTTAAGAGCAAAGGAATGCAAGGCACTATAGCTCACCAATATACCTTGAGGTTTCTAATAATAGTACTAGGTTATTGGGTTAATCTTTCACAATGCTAACAAAGGAAGATCAATTGTACCCTTAGTTGTACTACTCGATTCCTAGGTATGCAAGAGTGATCTCCCTGAGTGTTGTGCTCAATGTACTATAATGATAAACAACTAAAATGATTTTGTAGGGAGTTTTCAAGTATACCTAGGGGGCTTTCGATATACCATAGGGTACATGGAAGATGGAATTCATGAATAAATTTTGTGTAATGTGATAATACTTGTTAAGTACCTATACATGTGTAAAATTGTGTCCAATCAGGTGACCCCACATGTATTCCTCGTGTGTATTCTTTTGAGCTGCAATTTGACCCACTAAATGACAGATCTATGTGTTTAGTGTCAAAACATATCTCTACCACTCCCCTCGAAAAAAATAAAAATAAAAAAATCATGGTGCGTGTTAGCACAAGAAAGTGCTCTAATATTACATGCGGTGTACTTATATAGAAAATATAGAGAATTTAAGAGAAATATGCGACAAAATGTAGACTACAGTAAATAAAAGAGACAAACCAAAATATAACACTTGTAGAAAGAAAACCCTTATATTTATATTCCAAAACGAGTGCAATGTTCATTGGCATCTTCAAGGAGTCAACCTCCAAATGAGTAGGGCTCTAATACAATAATAATCCTCGACAAAACATTATATATAGGGTCATACCTCAATAAATAGTTTCTCACTACCAAAACCCTAATCACCAGTGGTCCGACCTGAATGGGTATTAACTAACTTGTAGGTCTTATTCGATAAGAATGACACTTTACATTAATTAACCACACACTAGCTAACTAGTGGCCCTTATTCAAATAAGATGACCCCATACATTAATTAACTAATTCCTAAGTACCCTTAAGTAAAGAGATTAGGGTAAGACCCTAACAAATACATAATTTCAAAAAATATGAAAAGTGCATTTATCTCTTAAAACTAGGGTGCTTGGTTGGCTAGTCCTCAACAATGAATTGAGATAAAGAATTGACTCCATCACTTTGGATTTATAAATGCTTGTTACATTATGCTTTTAAAAAAAATAAAAATAAATAAACATTTCATATGGAGATATAAGGTAGCTCTACAATTATGCAAATGAAAAGTAGTTGAATATTCCATAAACTTTGTAGCTCATATTTATTAGAAAAGGGTTATATTCGGGGGACAATTAGTTTAGAACACTATATCTCAAATACACATATTCTTCTTATGAAAAAGGCATCGATGGGAAGCCTTTAAACCATTAATGGCAATGCTACCATGTTATATATATTGAGAAAAAATTAGACTTAGATATAAGATTTAGCTAATTATTATAATACTAGAAAACACAGTGTTAAAAAGGATTAGACTCCATTGCAATGGATATCGAATCATAAAGTTTGGATCGTTTTTTTTTTCCAGGAAGAAAATTATTCTCGAATTTATATTAAGAGATAAATTCGTTTACAACAAACTGGATTTAACAGCAGTAAAATAGACTGATAATCAGAAGGCATAGCTGGCCCATCACAATCATACAAAGTGATCCCAAGAGGAAAAAGCGAGCCGACTGTTGCAAGAAGGCAATGCCGTCTCATCGCAATAAAAAACAAAGTGTTCCAAAAGGTAAATGCGAGATGTGAACAGCAGGAATTGAAGCAGATTCAGTGAAGGCCCATTGCTGATCAAATAGCAATGATAGTCCTAAGAGAATACTGTAAGGAGGCCTCTGATGATAATCGCCTTGAACAGTAGTAAACCTGTAATTGTATAATTCATTGCTAATCCTGAGATGCTAGAATATAACCTTAAGGCTCGAATATAGTGATAGTGGAGATGGGGCTATCTATTCCATTATCACTATGGTAAACCATAAGTTTCCCTGCCTCCTGTCCGAGAGCCCTCTTGGATAATGTATCAGCCTCAGAATTGTGACATCGAGGAATATGATGGAATGTAGCAACAGTGAAGAGGTTGGCCAGCATTCTGGTTAGTTTCCTCCATCCTTCGATGTGAACGGATTGGAGATTACTCTTGAGATTAATCCAATCAATAATTATTCTTGAGTCACCGAGAATCAGTAAGTGGTTTAGTGACCAGCTGGAGGCTAGATAGAGAGAGGCCCATAAACCCATAAGCTCTGCTTTAGTGTTGGATCCGTCACCACAGTTCATAAACCACTTAGTAACTCTAGATGAATGCGTCTTGAGAGTGCCCCCGGCTCCGCAGCAATGTCCATTGGCCTGAGCTGCGCCATCAAAACAAATAATGGTGGACCCAGGGTCCAGCGAGAAATACACAGGCTTAACATGCAGATCTTTGATAGAAGACAACTTCCATGAAAGGAGGACAAAATTTGGTGGATGACCGCAACGCAGGAGGGGGGACGACCTTCGAATAATATCTGATTGCGTTCCAGCCAGATCTGCCAACACACGTGCGCCACCAAAGGGTGTGGGGCCGATCTGGCAGCGAGCCAATTATCAAGACAATCTGTGAAAGAAGCTCCATTCCAGACCGCCTGAAGAGGGAGGAGCCAAGATAACCAGTTCCAGCAGTTACTAGTGAAAGAACAGTGAACCATAAGGTGATCTAGGTCTTCAGTATTGTGTTTACAAAGGAGGCAAAGGCCGAGTCCCTACCAGCCACGTCGGCGGAGAGCCTCCCAGGTGAGTATCCGATTTTTTGTACACAGCCAAAAGAATAAAAGGATCTTGAGTGGTAAAGACCACTTCCAGATCTTCAGTAGACCCGGTGACTCAGCAGTAAAATTTTGAGATTGAAGTATGGCCTCGTATACATTCCTGACCGAGAGGCTCCCCGAGCCATCGCCCCCGGCCCACAGAAGAGTGTCTTGTTCATTGCTGAGTGTGATACCTGCAGAGTTAAGAGATGAGGCGAAGGCGTCCCATTCCTTGGCTAGAGGGTCTTGGAGCTAGAGAGAGCTACTATGTAGCCAGCGATCGGGCAGGTAGGGGGCACAATCGGCCACTTTTAAATGAGCAAGGTGAAAGAAATTTAGAGCATTGAGCTGAGAAATGAGTTGAGAAGAGAGAAGGGAACGGTCTTCCATTCCGAGAATTTTATCTCACCTAAGTGATATGTCAGTCCCCTCACCTGGTTTCCAACGAAGCCAGTGCAATATCACCGGCGAGGCTGTGAGCAGACCTTTCCAGAAGGGTGAAGCCCTTTGCAGATCAAAGGAGGACTTCCGAAGCCAAAGCAGGAGTGGAAGGGTATCAAGGTATTTATCGATGATGATTCTGTTCCAAATGCTGTCATGAGTGATGGCACGCCAGAAAGATACAACCAGGAGGGTCGAGTTGAATATAGAAAGATTTTTAAGCCCCCACCCTCCCAACTTTCGGGGTCTAGCAAGTGCCCGCCAGCTGCATAGATGGAAGCGATGTTTTCCATCAAGATTGTTCCACAGGAAATTGTAAGAGAGTCTACGCAGCAGTATGATAATTTTGTTTGGGATTCTTTCTAAGGTCATCCAATAGACAACGAGTCCTTCAAGCATCGATTTGACAAGGATGTACCGTCCACCCAGAGACAACCACTTATTGCACCAATGGCCGATTTTTCTTTCGAAGAGAGCCACTAACCAGCACCAATCAGCAGAGGAGGATGCTCCCGGTTTCAGTCGGTATCCCAGATATCTAAAACCATCTTTTAGGTCGGAAAAAGAGTAGGGGATGGTTATTTTGAAGGGAGCTAGCTCAGCTTCCGAGAGACCCCAATGATGAATAGAAGATTTTATGGGGTTAATGGACAAGCCCGTAACAGAGCAGAAAAGCTGAAGGACCTCCAAGATCGCCACCCACTCCGGAAGGTCAGCTCTAGCCAAAAGGAGAATGTCATCCACAAACATGAGGTGCACCAACCTGAATAGCCTTGAAACCTTTAAACCTACTATACAATTTTCAGAGATGGATTTTGCAATAAGTAAACTAAGGCTGTCCATGATTAAAATGAAAAGATAAGGTGAGAGAGGGCAGCCTTGGCGTAGCCCCCTTTCACTGTGGAAAAAAGTAGTAGCCTCTCCGTTGATCAGCACCGCGAAGCCAACACTGGTTACGCAGGACATAATCCAGTCCGTGAAATTGTTGCCAAGTCCCACCGAGAGAAGAACCAGTCTCAAGTATGACCAGTCAATGCTGTCAAAGGCCTTTTTTAGATCAATTTTCAAGATCAAGGCCTTCGAATTTTTCTGTTTTATGGAGTGTATGATCTCGTGGGTAGCACCTATGGCGTCTTGAATTCGTCTACCTTTGATAAAACTGAGCTGTTATGCCGATAGGCTTCTTTCCAGATAGGGATTTAACCGATTGGAGATCACTTTTGAAATTAACTTGTAAATAAGATTACACAAAGAAATTGGTCTAAAGTCGTTGAAGGTGACTGATTGGTTTTCCTTCGGGATCAATACCAGAAAAGTGGAGTTTATAGCTTTATGAACCTTTCCTTTGGTACGAGTATCTTCCACCATTTGAAGGAGGTCTGAGCCAACGAGATCAAAGAAAAAAGAAAAGAATTCTGTGGTCCAGCCGTCAGGGCCTGGACTTCTCTCTTTTTTGAAGTGAAGTAAAATCTCCTTGAGTTCAGATAAGGTGACAGGCTTGTATAAGTCGGCTTCTTCAGTATCCGATACCAATTTCGAAAAAAGGTTTTCCGTGGAGACTTTCTCATGGAGAGAATGGTTAGCCGTTGCTTTAAAGAGATCCCCAAAATAGGAGACAACTTCCTGTTTTAGAGAGTCTTGATCACGAATCATCTCATCATGCTGATTTAAAATAGACCAGATAAGTTTTTTATCTCTGTTGTGGCTTGCTACTCTGTGAAAATATTTGGTGTTGGAGTCCCCTGAATTGAGCTAGGTCACGCGACTTTTAAGCCTCCATCTTTGTTCCTCTTCACGTAGAATGTGAGCTCTGCTCATCTCTAGTTTCTTTAGAGTGTCAGAGTCTTCTATAGACAGTTGGGCGGAGGCAGATCGGATGATGAGATTATTAATCTCAGAATCAATGCTGTGTAAAAGAGCCGTCTCTGTTACCTTTTTTCTCTGGTTCCAGGACTTTGAGTGAATTTTTAAAGCCTTTAGCTTCCAGATTAATCTCAGCTGAGGGTTGCTCTCATTTAGAAAGACCGGGTCTAACCAGATCGATTGAACAAGATCAGTGTAATCTCTCGAAGAGAGCCAGTGGTGATTGAATTTAAAAGGGTAGGAAATGCGTCGGGGGCGAGAGTTTAGTTTTAAGATGATAGGCGCATGGTTCGAGAAGAATGGTAGAACCACCCACGAGGACGGAACAGTTGGGGAGGACAAAAAAGATTCAGAGACTAAAAAACAATCAAGTCTGCGAGCTATGGCCTCGTTTCCCAATCTCCCGTTGCGCCAGGTAGGGAGAAGTCTGGACGGGAGAATATCTATGAGATTAAAGGCGCTGAAGAGATCTCTGAAAAATGCATTTGATGGTCCAGGCGTGGGAATTCCGCCCCAGTGTTCGTCTGCAGAGAGGGTGATATTTAAATCCCCTCCAAGTATGAGATTTGGGATAGAAAGAATCCCACTATTTGCAAGTGATGACCATAACTGCAATTTAGAAATACAAGGGCCGTAAACGTTTATTAGGGCCAGCTCCTGGTTGGTGGACAAGCAACGACCAACCATCAATAATCCACCACAGGTCAAATAAGGGGATAAGTCGAAAATACAGGGGTCCCATGCCACTAGCATGCCGCCAGAGTGACCCAAAGAGCTAACAGCCATTGAGACCCAAGAAGGACGGAAGGAATGCAAGAAAACTCAGGCTTTTTGGTCAGTCTAGAGAGTTTCCTGAAGAAAGATGACATTCGACATAGTGTTCTCAAGGAGATTGCGAAAGGAAGCGGATTTGAGGATGCCTCCAATTCCTCGTAAGTTTAAAGAGAGCACAATCATCATTTAGAGCGAGCAATGGCCTTCAACGCTCTAAGGGCCTTTCCGTCAAGTGCAGGTTCTATGTGGGAAGCGCGTGGAGAAGAATGTAGATCTAATTTCTTCTTCCTGGAGCTCCTCGTTTGTAGTGGGGAGAGCTCTACGCCCAGACCCCGCTCCCATGCCGATGAGTTATTGTCAGTGGACGGTAGGTGTGCAGAAGAGGAGCTCGCCGCCGGGGCCTCGGAAATGGGTTCGAGTCCCCGATAGATGGGAAGAGGCGTAGCTAAGTCTGGGATAAACGATGAAGAGGGCAAGGAGCAAAGGTCTGGTAAAAGGGAGTCCTGGCTGTCTACTGGCTGCCCCATGCCGGGAAGAACGGAAGGGGGATCTGAAAGAAGAGGTGTAAGGGATGGTGAACTGGTAAGATTCGTCGGGACAACCGGAGGGAGAGTGTGCGCCGAGGGATTTGTGGTGAGCAGGCATGGTATTTGGGAGGTCTGGGGATTAATGGGGGGAGAGGGGACATGTCAACGAGAGAAATCAGTTGTAGATGGTAAAGTGTTGACCGGTGTATGGTTTGGTGCTATGGGGGAGGGCTGAAGCAGATCAAACGCGGTAGGAAGGGGAGTAGGGCTGAGGGACGATAGGAGAGAGGAGTGATTTATGAAGTCTTTCTCATCGGCTGTTAGAGAGGAGTAGAGGGAGGGACAATGGTGAAAATTTTTGGACAATAGTGGCTCAGGTTGGCCGGGTAGAGGGGGAGAGGGGGGATCAGGGAGAGAGTGGCAAGGGACAAGTGCAGGATCAACATCAGTGTACTCAGGGGGGTTAAGAGACAGTTCCTCATCTTCGGTAAGTATGTGAGATGACTTACCAGGGTAGTTACAACGCAGATGACCAGTAGCTCTGCAAAGATTGCATCGGAAAGGCAAACCAAGGTAGTCCAGAGTCTGTAGAGTCTTTTGCCCATGCCAGTCGATCTGTAGATTTTCTGGAAGTCCGACAGTTATATCCATTTCGACTAAAATCTTAGCCATTTTCCTTGAGGAGCCCGTGAGTGTAACAGGATCTAAGGAGATGAACTTTCCCAGCGAGTTACCTATTTCTTTGCAGGCATCGAAGTTCTAGAAGTGAAGCGGGAGACCCGGGAGGAGCACCCATAGGTGTCTGAGCTGAAAGTAGTCGGAATCGGGGCTGAAGGCCAAACGCCAGCACTTAAGCATGAGGCTGCTTCCTCCAATGATCCAGAAAGAGGACAAGAGCAGTGAGGCATCTTCAGGAGAGCGACAGATGAACCCGAGCCAACCCTTTTTTAGGTATAAAATTTCCGGGCAATAGCCCAAGATCGGGGACCACTGCGAAGTAGTCCAGTCCTCCAGTGATTGGGGGCTCAAGCTTTTGTAAGATATCCGACCAACCAGACCATTAAGTGACATCCTGCAGAGATCTTCTAGACCAACATCATCGCCTAAGACTAGACGTCTGGTTTTTTTGTTTGATTTCCATACCTTGCGACCAGCGTGAACTCCACGGTGAGGGGCTTGAGAGCCTTTTGGAACGGCTGTGGAGTGTGTATTACTGTAGGAGTAGGTGGGGGGTCGATCGGATACAGGAGGTGTAAGGTGTGCGCCTGTAGCAACTGGGTCAAAAGAGGAAGAGGCAGGGCAATTTGAAAAGGTTTTGGAGGGAAAAGACGGTGGTCTATTTTCCAGGGAATCAACTTGCTCGAAAAGCCCAACCTGTTTCCAGATCTGTTCATCAGAGGGGTGCATGAGAGTGTTTGTCAGGGAATCGATTAAAAAATGTGCAGAAAAACCACTAACATGCCCACTGAAAAAACAACACGGAAAGACTGAGTGGGATAAGGGGAGGATCGAAGAAGTGTCGCTGTTGGAGAGTGGGAAACTGGAGCGTAATGATGGATCCGGATCCGTCTCAAGCGGGGCTAAAAGACAAAAGTCCAAAAACTATGGGTCGGAGGCAGGAAAAAAGGCAGTAAAACGACAGGGAGCACGCCTTTCGGTGTAGAGGCTCTCAGTCCAGGAGGTTAAGGGTTAAGGTGAAGGTTGAAGGTTTGGGAAGGAGGACTGTAACCTGTAACCAGAAACGTCCAGACCGCCATCGCTCAGAGGGAGCCGGAGCCACATATCTACTATAAAGGAAGTATAGGATTCACATAATTCAAGTTTGGATCGTTTTATCTATATTGGGAGGGGAAACTCACATGTTTTTACTTTCCTAACCAATGCATACTTATATGATGTATATTTTAGTGGGCATGAAAAATATCTAAGATGCATTTAAAAAAATGATTTTTGACACTTTCATCCTCTACATGGAACCAAACTATGAGTTATGATTAAACAAAGGTCGAGAACGTATTTCATATGCAATTATATAATACAATGAAACTCCAAGAGTAGAATATTGAAGAAATTTACATATTAACATTTCTTTACATATAATATAAATTTTATGAATTTGCATTTGGTTTCACTTCCACTTATATTGCCCATTTTAATAACCTTTTATATTTCTTTACATATAATATAAATTTTATGAATTTGCATTTGGTTTCACTTCCACTTATATTGCCCATTTTAATAACCTTTTATATTGCCCATTTTAATAACCTTTACATTATACATCAGCAATTTTTTTGCTCAAGTTACCACAAGCGCCCCCATAATGCCCAAATTTTAACAAGAAACTTCTAATCCTCTATTGTACCAATATGTTTGTTTCTATGATATATAGAGTAAAATCACTCGTCCATTAACTCTTATTCAAAATAAATGAAATCTTGCTTAGCTCCAGAAAAAAATCTTGACTCATCTTGATAAATAAGCATAACCATTTTGTATTCCATCCTCATTGATGTTTCAATTTCAAATCTTTTGTGTTATATCTCGGTAGGGCTTACATTACTTACAAAGTGCATTATTTTTGCATTCAACTTAACTATGTATTATGATTACATCTTTTAGTTATTGTTATGTTGTGTTGCCTCCATTGACATTGCTTATTGTTGTTTAACATGATTGGTGATTTAACTTTTGGAAAACTTATGGTGATAAGATGGTTAAAAGTTTTCCCAACACAACACTTACTTTCAAGGGTTTTCTACATGTTTTTTCCATTTACTTACTAAGATATTTCTCACATTATTATCTTGTTTGTTGTTCTAGTATCACACCAATATATACTTTGAAACTATATGCTATCCATACATATAACCCCTTTCCATATGAAATATGATTTTATTCTAAAAACACGATCCTGCAATCATGTTTTTTCTTTCCATCTCAACATCGTTTCATCTCCTTTCCAATTCATCCACATTATAAGCAATACTATATCAATACTGTAGAAGTTATCCACCACTACTCAAGAACTTGAACTTATGGAGTACCACTATCAAGCTATGGAATTAGAAACAATATTATATAAAATATAAATTTGTTAAAGGGGGTTTGTTGGGTCGATGAAAGAAGGATATCGTTATTTCTTATGCTTGGGTTCAAGTCTCTCTAGTGACATGTTTTCCAATCAAACTTGTGCGTGTGTACTTGTATTTGTGGTGGGCTCTAGGTGTAAGGCTTGGACAACTTTGGTAGAATAGATGCCCCTCCCCTCTGCATATCTCGCCGATCAAATGATTTGAATTTAAATGTTGTAAGTTGAATACAATAATTGATATTCTCCTAGATTTGGGAAGCACAAACTTGTTGCATCGAGATAAGAGGAAAGGCCACACAAAAAAAACTAGATAACTTTGGATTATATACTAAAACATATAGAAGCCTAACAAAAGTTTTGTTCACTTTGGTACTAATATAGTGAATAGTTTCAATCATATGCGTTATATACCCACTTTCCCTCATGGTTATTATTTATGTTGTGTCCATAATGAAAGTCTTACTACCGCCATGAAATATCCCCAGTGTCATATTTTATTCTACATTAATACTATCCCATATTCACAAAATTGCATCAAAGAGTGACCAATTCAATCAATGCATTTCACTCTTTTTTTTTCTTCGGAAAAGTTAATAATTAAATTACTAAGAAATAAATTTACAATATGATTCTTTAGTTATAAGGTTAGATATTCAACATTTTGACCTATATATAAATAACTCAAAACCAAGGTCTGATATTTGGCTCTAAACCCTTTATCCAAGTCTAAATATTAATTACAAATTTTACATGTCATAGGCCACCTACCAACCCGATTGCTTTACAAATTTCAAAGATAGGAATCCTTCTTCCAAAGCTCCTAGATGATGATTTTGCACGATGTTGTACTAACCTTTTTCACTTTCTTCTTTTTGATTTCTATCCATTTAGTAAATGATTTGAGATTGATGGAGGCTCCATGAATGCCAATTGATTTTCTTTGTATGCCATGGTCAAAGGGACTGGTTCCCTTTCTCGGTGTAAATGATCTAATTTCATCCTTCTCTCCATACCCTTTAGGGGGTTTTCAAATTAGTTAACAAGTGGTGAAGGGGGTGACTCAGTTGTCATGACTACACCCATATGCACATTGCACCCCTTGGAGGGTGGGATAAGCACTTTTACCAATGATACAAACTTTTATCTCTTTACATCCTTTTAGAGAAACTCCTTGGTGTTTTATTATTGGGCATTCCCAATAGCTAGGTTTTTTTATTTTTCCATTTTTTTTCGCTTAAAAAATCATGTCCTAACAATTGTTACCCCAAAATATATAGTTAATTTTATTGTTAGACCAAGAGTAGTGAGGTGCTCTACCACCCACTATGGGGGAGATTTTGTCACGTAATGTTATGTTACATTACGTGACAAAAAAATTAAATAAAAAAATATTACAAAATGAGCTAGATCACTAAATGGGGAAAGCCTATATATAGTTTGTTGACCCTATATGTGGCCCAACTAATTTCTATAAATAACTGGCAAATAATTGGAAGTTCATTAATAAGTGCGACACACATCATTTTGCCTAATTGTTTACCATATTGTATAAGATAGATAGGGGTCCTACTAGGATATTTTTCAAGTGAAGGCTAACGCATGCTATGTCCCTAAAAATTTAAAATGTAAATGTTACACACATGTTTGATCTCGATTTCGTAAAGGCAAGAGCTCATCTATTTTCATCACAAATATTGCTCTTCAAGTGACTTGATCCTGGTGAAATATTGGGGTTTCTTTTTAAAGTATAATGGAGAAATTGTTATTAGTCCCTGCTGAAGGCGTAGAGGGACTATAGCGATCGATAATTCATTGACTTTATATTAGTTTGTCGTTTGACCACAAATTTTTGCATACTTTCTAATGTTCGACATAGAGAACTAAAAGCATTATTTTTTATATAATAAAAAAAACTATATATGTTATGATTTGATTGGATGATAGATTTGAGGTCTTATTGCCAGCTTTGCTATTCCTAATGAATTATCTGTTGCCATATCCAAATTTTTATCATGTATGGTACTTTTTTTATTTGTACTAATCATATTGAAATGTTTAGATATCCAAGGTTTATAGTGATCGATAATTCCAAAGTTTATAACCTTGTATTGTGATTTATTTTTTTATTTGTGCTACTATTATTATTATTACTCCTTTGTATTTGTATTGAAATGTATTGACACTTTTTTTGAGGTGCTTGAATAGGCCTGACAACTTAAATGTTTACATGACGTGAGGTCCTCAAACAGGCCTCACAACTTAAATTTTTGCATAGCGCGAGGCCCTTAGACAACCTGACAACCTTAAATGTTTATCTAAATATGCTTCTCGGAGTACATTTTTCCTCGAAATTTTCCATACAATGTTGCAGTGAATTTGGACAATATTGTTGTCCACCGACAGTTGAATAGGCATTGTATGTTTCATCCTTCTTCTAGCCTTGGAATGCAATTTCATCATCGTTGAAGCTACATACATTGTTTACTGGTTCAGTGAGTGCTTCTTCTTTGCTGGTTCGTCGATTGCTTGTTGTTGTGGTTTGGTTCACAATTCGACCTGCGCTTTTGCCTTTCATCATTTCGGAGTAAGTTTCCATGCCATAGTTGCATTTTCTATTCCTTGTTTGTTGTTCAGTGTTTGCAGTTTGCAAGTAAGAATGTTTGCTTATTTCTACTGGCATGCTCGTCATATGTTTCTAGTTCCTTCTGTGCTTCGGCTGCAGTTTCGTAATCGTTGGAGATACATATGTTGTTTACTGGTTCGACGACTGTTGCTTGTTCATTGGTTCATTGGTTTTTCGGTTGCTGGTTGTGTTTGTTTGGATCAAGTTTACGATTTGGGGCACTGGGGCTGCAGTTGGGCCTGTTCGTACTTTCTCGCTAATTTGGTTCTTGCTGTTTTCTTTTGTTTACTTCGGTTTTGCAGGGTTGGGGTCCTGCATCGACAGTTGGAGCTATTTTTTTTTTATGTATTATTATTATTTTTGGGGCACTTTATGGTGTTCAACCCTTGCACCCATGAGTGGACATGCAGTTGTGTTTTTTGCCGTGTCTAGCGAGGTCGAGATCTATTCTGTTGTGAGATTTTGCTGGTACTTTAGTGTTGACATGATAGAAAATAGTTGCATGAAAAATAGTTCGAGAAGTACATGTGCAATTGCAATATCCATTGTTTTTTTGTTAAAATAAAACATATGCAGGCTGCACTTATAAACCATGTATGGTGAAATGTGCCCATATGGAAATACATGTTCTTTTTCCTCTACACAGACTGGTGCAACCATGATACAATTTGTCTTGTACTTGAGATATGATATGTACAACAAAGATATTGCAAAATTATATTTCCATGTCCGGAAGCATATCTGGGTGGTTTTCCACGGATAACCAAAATCTTGTATGGTGGGCACAACAGTCTGTGTAGAGGATAAAGAACATGTATTTCCATGGGTGGAAGCATATTTGGATACTTTGCCATGGAAAACCAAAAATCGCTTAGCTATCGCCATGCAATTTCGTAATATTTTGTGGCTTGTAATATATTTTGGGTAGGGAAAAAAATTATATATTTACAACTATGGATGGAGAAGCGCAAAGGTTCATGTTTCTGCCTATCTTTTATTCTATTCATTGAGTCTCATTTACTGTATGTACATAGTACTTGTTCTCCGGTGCATACCAACTTCCATTCATGTTCATTGTATTTTGTGCGTTCCCACATTCAAACAAACATAATAGCTGGAGAAAACGACGAAGTCTTGACTGCATCGGTTGAAGAGGAGATAGAAAGTACATGCTTGTATTGTTATTTCATATTGCGTTGTATTGTATTTCATTTATTGTCTGTATATTTATTCACCTAATTTATTGTATGTATATGTTGCGTACCTTCCTACATAATAACTTATCTTCATTACATGTTGATCCAGGGGATCAAATTTTGCTCAAAATTCAAAGTGCTTGGAATCGCTTCAAATCGAACGAGTGCGTAGGCCTCATCGTCACGAACCTAACACAACTCGTTTGGGTTCAAACGGACGTCAGATAAAAGAGATATCGCGTTCTGTTCAAATTGTCAAACATGCAAAAAAAAATGTGCTGACTGTACAGTCCATACGGATGCAGACGTGGCAGGGCCGTACGACATGTGGCAGGTGTTGGTTGGCAGTCGTGTGGATGAATTGGTGTCCGACACGTGGCATGTTTGTGGCGAATGGATTGGTGACCCGTGGCCCAAGCAAGGGCCACCAGGTGTCACCTAGACAATGGTTTAAAACTTGTGTAGTTGGCAGGACTCGACCCCGTGACCTCCGGGCAAGGGGAAGAGCTTCGGGAAGGGCCGCCCAACCGACGTGCCCACCAATGGTTCTTAACATATATATGGGGTTTAAATTATTTGAATGGCATATGTTTTGAATTGGGGCGCGGTCCGGGCTGGGGCTAAGCCCCGACCCCCAGTCACATATATATACACCATATAACCACCACTGCGCACGCATTCAAACCCTGCGCGCTTTGCCACTTGGCGCTTTACCATAGTTTCAAACCTTGGCCCCTTTTGTGTGCGTGTCCGGTCGTATGGTAAGCCACATGCCCAATGGTTTGGCGGTTAGGGGCTAGGCGCGCCCTAACTGCCTTACAGTTCGCATAGTTTTGCGGTTGCGCCCGGTGCTAGGTTTTAACACAAATATTAGCGCAGAGGCTAGGTTGAGGACGCAGAGGTGCATTTTGGCGATCCAGAGACAACAAGTTTGAAGGGGAACTTCCAGGAAGCCTATCTTCTTCAATTTTTGGCCAAATCAGGTGCCGAAAAAGCCCAGCTAGGGGTTTTTGGACATTCTGAAGCCATTGGAGCCATC
>ML785697.1:439914-472484 GCA_009831015.1 Picea engelmannii | reverse complement strand
TTTAAAAACCTTGGCTTTTGTTTGGTTGATTTTATAAACCCGGTCTTATATTTGGGTGATCCTTGTATCCATGACCATGTTTCTAATGGTAATCACGGGTCCATGAGTGTCCACCAAAACGGCTATTGATGATCTATACCAACATAATTAATGTCACACATCGATTTTGTTGAGATAGATCACCCACAATGGTTTGGGTAGTCTTGGTATCACTTCTAGACCTTTTTTTTTTAATCTGTTGAAAGACTATTGTACTAACAAAATGTTCAAATTTTGGATATTCCAAGTTTTGTAGGAATTTTATTTCCTATGTTGTAGAGACTAAACGAGGTCTTAAGAGCAAAGGAATGCAAGGCACTATAGCTCACCAATATACCTTGAGGTTTCTAATAATAGTACTAGGTTATTGGGTTAATCTTTCACAATGCTAACAAAGGAAGATCAATTGTACCCTTAGTTGTACTACTCGATTCCTAGGTATGCAAGAGTGATCTCCCTGAGTGTTGTGCTCAATGTACTATAATGATAAACAACTAAAATGATTTTGTAGGGAGTTTTCAAGTATACCTAGGGGGCTTTCGATATACCATAGGGTACATGGAAGATGGAATTCATGAATAAATTTTGTGTAATGTGATAATACTTGTTAAGTACCTATACATGTGTAAAATTGTGTCCAATCAGGTGACCCCACATGTATTCCTCGTGTGTATTCTTTTGAGCTGCAATTTGACCCACTAAATGACAGATCTATGTGTTTAGTGTCAAAACATATCTCTACCACTCCCCTCGAAAAAAATAAAAATAAAAAAATCATGGTGCGTGTTAGCACAAGAAAGTGCTCTAATATTACATGCGGTGTACTTATATAGAAAATATAGAGAATTTAAGAGAAATATGCGACAAAATGTAGACTACAGTAAATAAAAGAGACAAACCAAAATATAACACTTGTAGAAAGAAAACCCTTATATTTATATTCCAAAACGAGTGCAATGTTCATTGGCATCTTCAAGGAGTCAACCTCCAAATGAGTAGGGCTCTAATACAATAATAATCCTCGACAAAACATTATATATAGGGTCATACCTCAATAAATAGTTTCTCACTACCAAAACCCTAATCACCAGTGGTCCGACCTGAATGGGTATTAACTAACTTGTAGGTCTTATTCGATAAGAATGACACTTTACATTAATTAACCACACACTAGCTAACTAGTGGCCCTTATTCAAATAAGATGACCCCATACATTAATTAACTAATTCCTAAGTACCCTTAAGTAAAGAGATTAGGGTAAGACCCTAACAAATACATAATTTCAAAAAATATGAAAAGTGCATTTATCTCTTAAAACTAGGGTGCTTGGTTGGCTAGTCCTCAACAATGAATTGAGATAAAGAATTGACTCCATCACTTTGGATTTATAAATGCTTGTTACATTATGCTTTTAAAAAACTAAAAAAAAAAACTAAAAAAAAAACATGAAATAGGTAAACATTTCCTATGGAGATATAGGGTAGCCCTACAATTATGCAAATGAAAAGTAGTTGAATATTCCATAAACTTTGTAGCTCATATTTATTAGAAAAGGGTTATATTAGGGGGACCATTAGTTTAGAACACTATATCTCAAATACACATATTCTTCTTATGAAAAAGGCATCGATGGGAAGCCTTTAAACCATTAATGGCAATGCTACCATGTTATATATATTGAGAAAAAAATAGACTTAGATATAAGATTTAGCTAATTATTATAATACTAGAAAACACAGTGTTAAAAAGGATTAGACTCCATTGCAATGCATATCGAATCATAAAGTTTGGATCGTTTTATCTATATTGGGAGGGGAAACTCACATGTTTTTACTTTCCTAAGCAACGCGTACTTATATGATGTATATTTTAGTGGGCATGAAAAATATGTAAGATGCATTTAAAAAAATGATTTTTGACACTTTCATCTTCTACATGGAACCAAACTATGAGTTATGATTAAACAAAGGTTGAGAACGTGTTTCATATGCAATTGTATAATACAATGAAACTCCAAGAGTAGAATATTAAAGAAATTTGCATATTAACATTTCTTTACATATAATATAAATTTTATGAATTTGCATTTGGTTTCACTTCCACTTATATTGCCCATTTTAATAACCTTTACATTATACATAAAGCAATTTTTTGCTCAAGTTACCACAAGCGCCCCATAATGCCCAAATTTTAACAAGAAACTTCTAATCCTCTATTGTACCAATCTGTTTGTTTCTATGATATATAGAGTAAAATCACTCGTCCATTAACTCTTATTCAAAATAAATGAAATCTTGCTTAGCTCCAAAAAAAAAATAAAAAAATCTTGACTCATCTTGATAAATAAGCATAACCATTTTGTATTCCATCCTCATTGATGTTTCAATTTCAAATCTTTTGTGTTATATATCGGTAGGGCTTACATTACCTACAAAGTGCATTATTTTTGCATTCAACTTTACTATGTATTATGATTACATCTTTTAGTTATTGCTATGTTGTGTTGCCTCCATTGACATTGCTTATTGTTTTTTAACATGATTGGTGATTTAACTTTTGAAAAACTTATGGTGATAAGATGGTTAAAAGTTTTCCCAACACAACACTTAATTGCAAGGGTTTTCTACATGATTTTTCCATTTACTTACTAAGATATCTCTCACATTATTATCTTGTTTGTTGTTCTAGTATCACACCAATATATACTTTGAAACTATATGTTATCCATACATATAACCCCTTTCCATATGAAATATGATTTTGTTCTAAAAACACGATCCTGCAATCATGTCTTTTCTTTCCATCTCAACATCGTTTCATCTCCTTTCCAATTCATCCACATTATAAGCAATACTATATCAATACTGTAGAAGTTATCCACCACTACTCAAGAACTTGAACTTATGGAGTACCACTATCAAGCTATGGAATTAGAAATAATATTATATAAAATATAAATTTGTTAAAGGGGGTTTGTTGGGTTGATGAAAGAAGGATATTGTTATTTCTTATACTTGGGTTCAAGTCTCTCTAGTGACATGTTTTCCAATCAAACTTGTGCTTGTGTACTTGTATTTGGTGGGCTCTAGGTGTAAGTCTTGGACAACTTTGGTAGAATAGATGCCCCTCCCCTCTACATATCTCGCCGATCAAATGATTTGAATTTAAATGTTGTAAGTTGAATACAATAATTGATATTCTCCTAGATTTGGGAAGCACAAACTTGTTGCATCGAGATAAGAGGAAAGGCCACACACAAAAAAAAAACTAGATACCTTTGGATTATATACTAAAACATATAGAAGCCTATCAAAAGTTTTGTTCACTTTGGTACTAATATAGTGAGTAGTTTCAATCATATGCGTTATATACCCACTTTCCCTCATGGTTATTATTTATGTTGTGTCCATAATGAAAGTCTTACTACCGCCATGACATATCCCCAGTGTCATATTTTATTCCACATTAATACTATCCCATATTCACAAAATTGCATCAAAGAGTGACCAATTCAATCAATGCATTTCACTCTTTTTTTGTTGTTGGAAAAGTTAATAATTAAATTACTAAGAAATAAATTTACAATATGATTCTTTAGTTATAAGGTTAGATATTCAACATTTTAACCTATATATAAATAGCTCAAAACCAAGGTCTGATATTTGGCTCTAAACCCTTTATCCAAGTCTAAATATTAATTACAAATTTTACATGTCATAGGCCAAGTACCAACCCAATTGCTTTACAAATTTCAAAGATAGGAATCCTTCTTCCAAAGCTCCTAGATGATGATTTTGCATGCTGTTGTACTAACCTTTTTCACTTTCTTCTTTTTGATTTCTATCCATTTAGTAAATGATTTGAGATTGATGGAGGCTCCATGAATGCCAATTGATATTCTTTGTATGCCATGGTCAAAGGGATTGGTTCCCTTTCTCGGTGTAAATGATCTAATTTCATCTTTCTCTCCATACCCTTTAGGGGGTTTTCAAATTAGTTAACAAGTGGTGTCGGGGGTGACTCCGTTGTCATGACTGCACCCATATCCACATTGCACCCCTTGGAGGGTGGGATAAGCACTTTTACCAATGATACAAACTTTTATCTCTTTACATCCTTTTAGAGCAACTCCTTGGTGTTTTATTATTGGGCCTTCCCAATAGCTAGGTTTTTTTATTTTTCCATTTTTTTCGCTTAAAAAAGCATGTCCTAACAATTGTTACCCCAAAATATATAGTTAATTTTATTGTTGGACCAAGAGAAGTGAGGTGCTCTACCACCCAATATGGGGGAGATTTTGTCACATAATGTTATGTTACATTACGTGACAAAAAAATTAAATAAAAAAAATATTACAAAATGAGCTAGATCACTAAATGGGGAATGTCTATGTATAGTTTGTTGACCCTATATGTGGCCCAACTAATTTCTATGAATAACTGGCAAATAATTGCAAGTTCATTAATAAGTGCTACACACATCATTTTGCCTAATTGTTTACCATATTGTATAAGATAGATAGGGGTCCTACTAGGATATTTTTCAAGTGAAGGCTAACGCATGCTATGTCCCTAAAAATTTAAAATGTAAATGTTACACACATGTTTGATATCGATTTCGTAAAGGCACGAGCTCATCTCTTTTCATCACAAATATTGCTCTTCAAGTGACTTGATCCTGGTGAAATATTGGGGTTTCTTTTTAAAGTATAATGGAGAAATTGTTATTAGTCCCTGCCGAAGGCATAGAGGGACTATAGCGATTGATAATTCGTTGACTTTATATTAGTTTGTCGTTTGACCACAAATTTTTGCATACTTTCTAATGTTCGACATAGAGAACTGAAAACATTATTTTTTATATAATAAAAAAAACTATATATGTTATGATCTGATTGGATGATAGATTTGAGGTCTTATTGCCAGCTTCGCTATTCCCAATGAATTATCTGTTGCCATATCCAAATTTTTATCATGTACGGTGCGTTTTTTATTTGTATTAATCATATTGAAATGTTTAGATATCCAAGGTTTATAGTGATCGATAATTCCAAAGTTTATAACCTTGTATTGCGATTTATTTATTTATTTGTGCTACTATTATTATTATTACTCCTTTGTATTTGTATTGAAATGTATTGACACTTTTTTTGAGGTGCTTGAATAGGCCTGGCAACTTAAATGTTTACATGACGCAAGGTCCTCAAACATGCCTCACAGCTTAAATGTTTGCATACCGCGAGGCCCTTAGACAACCTGACAACCTTAAATGTTTATCTAAATACGCTTCTCGGAGTACATTTTTCCTTGAAATTTTCCATACAATGTTGCAGTGAATTTGGACAATATTGTTGTCCATCGCCTGTTGAATAGGCATTGTATGTTTCATCCTTCTTCTAGCCTTGGAATGCAATTTCGTCATCGTTGAAGCTACATACATTGTTTACTGGTTCGGTGAGTGCTTCTTCTTTGTTGGTTCGTCGATTGCTTGTTGTTGTTGTTGTTTGGTTCACAATTCGACCTGCGCTTTTGCCTTTCATCGTTTCAGAGTAAGTTTCCATGCCATAGTTTCATTTTCTATTCCTTGTTTGTTGTTCAGTGTTTGCAGTTTGCAAGTAAGAATGTTTGTTTATTTCTACTGGCATGCTCGTCATATGTTTCCGGTTCCTTCTGTGCTTCAGCTGCAGTTTCGTAATCATTAGAGATACATATGTTGTTTACTGGTTCGACGATTGTTTCTTGTTCATTGGTTCGTCGGTTGCTAGTTGTGTTTGTTTGGATCAAGTTTACGATTTGGGGCACTGGGGCTGCAGTTGGGCCTGCTTGTACTTTCTCGCTAGTTTGGTTCTTGCTTTTTTCTTTTGTTTACTTCGGCTTTGCAGGGTTGGGGTCCTGCGCCGACAGTTGGAGCTGCTTTTTATTTATTTATGTATTATTATTATTTTTGGGGTGCTTTATGGTGTTCAGCCCCTGCACCCACGAGTGGACATGCGGTTGTGTTATTTGCCGTGTCTGGTGAGGTCGAGATCTGTTATGCTGTGAGATTTTGCTAGTACTTCAGTGTTGACATGATAGAAAATAGTTGCATGAAAAATAGTTCGAGAAGTACATGTGCAATTGCAATATCTGCTGTTTTTTTGTTAAAATAAAACATATGCAGGCTACACTTATAAACCATGTATGGTGAAATGTGCCCATATGGAAATACATGTTCTTTATCCTCTACACAGACTGGTGCAACCACGATACAATTTGTCTTGTACTTGAGATATGATATGTACAACAAAGATACTGCAAAATTATATTTCCATGTCCGGAAGCATATCTGGGTGGTTTGCCACGAAAAACCAAAATCTTGTATGGTGGGCACAACAGTCTGTGTAGAGGATAAAGAACATGTATTTCCATGGGTGGAAGCATATCTGGATACTTTGCCATAGAAAACAAAAAATCGTTTAGCTATGGCCATGCAATTTCGTAATATTTTGTGGCTTGTAATATATTTTGGGTAGGGAAAAAATTATATATTTACAACTATGGATGGAGAAGCGCAAAGGTTCATGTTTCTACCTATATTTTATTCTATTCATTGAGTCTCATTTACTGTATGTACATAGTACTTGTTCTCCGGTGCATACCAATTTCCATTCATGTTCATTGTATTTTGTGCGTTCCCACATTCAAACAAAAAGAATAGCTGGAGAAAATGACGGAGTCTTGACTGCATCAGTTGAAGAGGAGATAGAAATGTACATGCTTTTACTATTTCATATTGTGTTGTTTTGTATTTCATTTATTGTCTGTATATGTATTCACCTACTTTATTGTATGTATATGTTGCGTACCTTCCTACATAATAACTTATCTTCATTACATGTCTTCCCGCATACTAACTTCCTTCATGTCCATTGTATTTTTCCTACATTCCTACATTTAAACAAACATAATGGCTAGAGAGAACGATGGACTCTTTGGCATGGATGTAGACGAGGAGTTACAAAGGTGGATACCTGTACTCTTATTTCATATTCCAATGTTCAATATTTCATTTACTGTCTGTATATTTGTTGTGCTTGTTATGCTGCTTTGCACCTTTTTATTTATTTTTTATTATTTACATGTATGTATATACTACGTATCTTTATGCCTATTCTCATGTGAATCGTATTCTGTTTGTGTTACATTGAAATAAATAGAATTGTTTTTCTTTCTTTTACATGTCTGTATTCATACTAACTTGCCTTCATGTCCATTGTATATTCGACGTTTCTACCTTGGAAGAAACAGGTTGGTTGGACAGGAAGATGTATTGTTCTGTGCAATAACAAAGGGTTCTGTGGTACAATCTTCGAAAAGGTATACCAATTGTGCTAGTAAATTAAATATACAAACCGGGTGGGGGCATATAATATTAGACTAGAGAACGATGACTTAGAAGCAATGGGCCTTTGTGCCCTCCCCATTTTTAATTTTTCCATTTTCTATTATCCCTTTTGCTTTCTAATTTCTCTGCTTAGTGGTCTTTCTGAAAATGCCTTGGTGCGTTGGTTGGCGGACTAATGGGTTCACATTTATGGTCACGCTTCTACCTTATTCCATACTTACCCACTTTGTCGATTGTGGGTTCCGGGCTGGCGGGTTCAAGATTGCTCCTTTGGCTTCCAGGGTTCCATGATATACAGATTGGCCGTCGTGCCCCGCCATTACACATTTTTCTAGTCAAAAAATTAGAGGAATACAATTTGACCCTCGGGTCCTCATGTTTCCCGAGTATATCCCTTGACACCCTATTTCGTATTCCATCTCATTCCACCCTGCATGTGACATCAAGAGCTATTATGGACAGTATACAATGCATATGCTTGTTTATTCCTTCTGATGTTCATCTACAGATGCTTGCATCAGAAAAAGTTGGACTAGTGACATGGCCATGAACAATCAGTCATCCCAGACATCAGTAGACCGACAAGGCCAAAGGTAAAGATGCATACATTATGTTCCTAGTATGTTTACCAAAGAAATATCCTCGGCTATTTATTCATCTATGGCATGGTGAATATGATGATGTCATCTACAATACATGGTTTGTAGTTCAAAAGAAGTATCAACAAGTACAAGTGAGACGCCGAACATAACACATGTTCCGCAGACTAAGAGGTGTGGTTGCAAAACTCTGGCTCCATAGTTTATCGAAGATATGTGTCTACTTGTAGATTTATGCTAGTGGTAAAAGAATACAAAAAAATAATGCACACTACCATTCACTTTAGTTTTCCTATTCAAAAATTGTTACCAGGTCTAGACTTGTAACACCCAAAGTACTATCAATAGAGGGCTTGAACAGCCGCCGAACTGGAAAAGTGTTCATCGGGGACATAATGGTCATCTATAACACCTACTTGGACAAGGCAAACAAAACCAGATCCATTATGCATGCTGACATGACAGACAAGGAGGCCATGATGACAGTCACACTAACTATTCCTACACAACTTGTCTAGAAACATGCAGAAAAGATATTGTCGGGTAATGGGATATCCATTACAAATGTTAATATATTGCCCAAAACAGTATATGACCATGGTGATTGTGATCGGATTATTTTGCTCAACGAAACAAGTATTGTGGAAAAAAATCTCGTTGTTTGTTCAGAATATCGTTTCATCCCGGATGCAACTATCATCCAACTTGCACAGAGCAACGATATTTACCCAATCAAAACCATTGACACAACTGTCACACTGGCGAGAAAACTTGGCTCGCAACACATCCTCAATAAAAAAGATGGAGAGTCGGACAACGACAAAGCAATGGTACCGTTTTCCATATCCAATTGTGTCCTTTACTTTCACATGTGCATGTATCTTGGGTAAGTTACACAAATATTGCATTGTTCCATGTTGCAGCTGCAATTGTTCGATACCTATTCAAATTTGTTTTCGTCAATGGAACAACAATTGCATAAAGGGCAGTTTCCACTTATGCTCTTCAAAAATATAACAAAGAAAAGGGATGTTAGAGAAAGGATCTTTCACACAACCCAAGCAACATTTGTAACAAAGTTGCGAGCAAACATAGTATAGGATCTAAAGAAACTAACTAGCTCTACAACTGTTGTGCATATACATCTACAAAATCATCCTCACTTTGCTTATACAAATCACCATCACCAAACTTTTGCGGCTTGTTTTTTTTTTTTTGAAGGCGGGGGGCGGGGGGTGCAGTTGTGTATTATATTGTTCAGTGTATTAATTCCTATGCTTGCATTTCTAGGTTGAAGGTGTTTTGGTTGCAGTGAATGCGTACTCGACCCCCTTTGAGCATGTATGTGTGAAATGCAACTCTCCTACTTCTGCTTCCTCTTTGATAAGTGATGATACGATTGATTGTCTGCGATGCAGTGAAAAATGTCCATATATATATAAACATTGCCTCAATTATTCTATCTGAACCGTGGGCAACACAACCGTGCATTGTACAATTAGGCAACCTCTGTTACAAGATGTGCTTCCTAGGTTAGCATAATTGTCGTATGAAGCATACCTATAGAAAAAGGCAAGCAGTGTCTACATGCTGCGTGACTTTCGTATACACAACAAATTTACCTTAAATGAGGACAATGCCGTATTACATATCGGCTGAAGAAGAAGAAAAAAAAACATATCAAGCTTTGGCAAGAAACGAAAATATCTCATGTGTCTTTGTGATATTTCTTCAACACCCAGATGAATGTTTGTCGGAATCGAGTACTTGAGAATCTAATTACAAATGCAATCGATGTTGCTATTTTGATGTTTTCTTGCATCTCCCAGTAAGAATTTTGTAGCGTGTCTCTGCAATATTTCTTCAACACCCAAATACTTGGTTCTTGGTTGTATGCTTTGTCTGTCAATTTGTATATCGCGGAACTCCAAGTGTTATTTGGAGGACACAGAACAATAGAATTTCAATTTTTTAGCCAACTATCCCGCAAGTCCGCATGTCAATTTGTATAGCGCTGTGACGCAAATGTAGTATGTGGCTTGTTTTAGCACTTTTCCTTGATCAATGAACTTGGTAAAATTAATCTCCTGGAATAATTTGAAATAAACAAATATATACTCTGTGAAGTCGAATGGTGCTATCATATCAACAAGAGGCCATTAAACTTCAAATTGGTCATTGTTATACTTGCGGTGATAGAATTTAAAAAAACTTTGTTTTGTTTCCTTCATTTTTCTTAAAATAAGAGATTTAACATCCTTTAATAATTTTATGTAATTAAATTGTACAATATCAATATTTAATATTAATAATTTAGTATTTGAAAATAATGTTTTTAGATAATGTTAGATAGTTGATAGGGATGACCATCCGTAAACAATCGCAATCTTGAGCCCGCCAGTCCTGGAGTCTGTCTGTCAATTTGTGTATCGCGGAACTCCGAGTGTTGTTTGGAGGAAACAAAACAATAGAAGTGCAATGTTGAGCCAGCCAGCCCGCAAATCCGCCTGTCAATTTGTATATCGCAGAACTCTGGGTGTTATTTGTAGGACACAGAACAATAGAGGCCCAATTTTGAGCCCGCCAGCCCGAGAACCTGTGATCTAAAAAGTGGCTAAGTATGGAATGAGAGATCCGTACATGCTCTATAAAATCTCATGTCCATACTTTATAAAAGTACATATTTAGTATGTATTACTCGTTTCTCGGAAAATTTCTAGGTGCGAAAGTTAGCGGATACACGTGTTCAGATTTCTACTTACTTTTATATCATCAACCCGAACGACCGCTTCCCTATTTCATATTGTACAAACTTTTTGGATCGCGAGTTTTCGAATAGGTGAGTTTTTCTTTTAAATAAAATATTTGACATCCTTTCATAATTTTATGTAATTAAATTGTACAATATCAATATTTAATATTAATAATTTAGTATTGAAAATAATGTTTTTGGATAATGTTAGATAGTTGATAGGGATCACCATCCATAAACAATCGCAATTTTGAGCCCGCCAACACTGGAGTTCATCTGTCAATTTGTATATCGCGGAACTCCGAGTGCTGTTTGGAGGACACAGAACAATAGAAGTGCAATGTTGAGCCCGCAAGTCCGCCTGTCAATTTGTATATCGTGGAACTCTGGGTGCTATTTGTAGGACATGAAACAATAGAGGCCCAATTTTGAGCCCGCCAGCCTGAGAACCCGCGATCCAAAAAGTGGCTAAGTATGGAATGCAAGATCCATACATTCTCTATAAAATCTCATGTAAAGTACATATTTAGTATGTATTACTCGTTTTTCAAAAAATTTCTAGGTGTGGAAGTTGGCAGATTCACGTCTTCAGATTTCACTTACTTTTATATCACCATCCCGATCGACCGCTTCCCCATTTCATATTGTACAAACTTTTTTTCTCGCGGGTTTCCGAATAGGTGGGTTATCGGATAGGTGGGTTCAACATTGCGTTTTCATTGTTCCGTCGCCTACAAACAACACCCGAACTTCCACGATCTACAAATTAGCAAACAAATTGAAATAAAAGAATATATACCATGCGAATTCTAATGGAACAATCATATGAACAAGAAGACATTAAAATTCAAATTCGTTTTTGTTATACTTGCGGTGAAGCTAACAGTACAAAAACTTTACTTAAACATCCAAAAATTGATTTTCTTGTAACTTTTGGACGCTTCTCTGATACAAACAAATACTTGAAACTATAAACATCGCTCGATGTATCTATTCCTTGATTGAAGAACCTGTTAACATGTTTAATGCACTCCATAGTTACTA
Organism: Picea engelmannii; assembly: GCA_009831015.1. Classification (NCBI taxonomy): domain Eukaryota; kingdom Viridiplantae; phylum Streptophyta; class Pinopsida; order Pinales; family Pinaceae; genus Picea; species Picea engelmannii. The sequence continues at coordinate 460,667 of ML785697.1, read as the reverse complement.
TTAATACAATCAATGGTGCTTTCTTACAACAATTCCCGCTTTCAAAAATTGCCATCCGCTTTCTCTTTTGCCCTCTTCTTTCCCTTTCTTTACTTACTCGTTTTTTGGAAAATGTCTAGGTGTGGGATTTTGCGGATTCACATCTTCAGATTTCCATTGTTACTTTTATAACACCAGCCTGACCGAGCGCTTCCCCGTTTCATATTGAACAATTTTTTTGAATCGCGGGTTCCCGCATAGGCAGGTTCAACATTGCGTTTCCATTGTTCCGCCACTTGCAAATAACACTCGGACTTCCGCGATTTACAAATTAGCAAACAAATTCCCCTTCATCTCATATTCTTTCGCTTTCTGTTTACTTGTGCTTTTATATACAACACCCGAAATTCTGAAATATCCAAATTGCCCTCTCGACATTGCGCTTCCACTGTTCCCCTATGCACAAACAACACCCGAAAGTCCGTGATATACAAATTGATGACATAAATCTATCACTGAGATACAATTTGACCATCGGCCCCTCACGTCTCCTGGGTATATCTTGTGACCCTTTTTCTTGTAACCCACCCGACTGCTTTCCATACTTGGGCATTTCTTGGAATCTGTTTCGTGGGTTGGCAGGTAGACGAAATGTACAATGTTTGGTCGCTCTTCACCATCACCGCTACCTTCGTACTTCTTTCCAGATATGCAATTATTAAGATTTAATACTAGTAGTTCATCGTGCATGAACCGTTAAGATTGTCATTAATGTTCGGAAGGCCGGAGAAGATTTGTCATTAATATGAATTAAAACAAGATTTGCAAAGAAGAGTGTTATTCTTTCCAAGTATTCATTTCAAACATGATGCAATCTCTTTCGTGCACCGGTCGGTTGGCGCCTTTAACAAATCTCTAATTCTTAATCGCTCTTCGTTGTCACTGCCACCTTCACACTTTTTTCTAAATATGCAATTAATGAGCTTTAATGGTAACAACTCATTACACACGAACCATGGAGATTGTCATTGATCAACGAAATGCTCGAGGAGATCTTCCATTGATACGCATTAAACCAAGATTTGTGGAGGGTTATATTATCCCTTCCCAATTTTCATTTCAAACATCGTTTGGAGCAAATGAAAATTCTCATTAACTTGTGCCAGCAGTTCTGTCCAGATACAGTAAACACCTTCGGGCATGATTGCCAGAGGTTCCATTATTCCAGGGCATATTCTTACTACTCATCTCCCTCCGCTCAAGAGAAAAAAAGGAGATGGTCCCTTGGTACACCGAGAGATATATTTCAAGCCAAAGAATTCCAAGGAAACCCTGCCTGCTCAGAGAACCTGCTCAGTTGCATTGATGGCTGGCGCAGAGGTTGATGCCATGGATTCTGATCCAGAAGAAGATGATCTGATGGACGATGATACAACAATGGATGATGGCAATGCATAGACTATTCCCACTCTTGCACCCAAATTGAAATCAACCATAACAGGCGGAAATTCCCGGCTCAATGATGGTGGTCCTGACAACACCAAAAGAAGGAGTTTCAGAAAAGAAATTGACATTGGATGCAATAGCCACTTTGCAGCTCGAAAGTAGGAATTCCAAAGGTCCAAATTAGTACGTTCTGGGTGGAATACTTTCACTGTAAGGAAATGATATGTTGATGCTCCCAGAGATATAGTTCAAGCTAAAAAACTATTCAATTGCGGAACTACTGTGCTGTTCTTTGGATATACAATTAACATCTTCGGGAATGAGGACCAGAACCCCCACTGGTGCAAGGCATATTTCTACTAGTCATCTCTGGAATTGCACGTGCAACCTATGTCCCTGAAGTTTTTCGACTGTGGAGAGGCGGTTTCTTGGTGTGTCCTAACTTTTAGTTAAGGGCTATTCCATTTGCCTTGCAACATTTTTCGTCTTCTTCCTCACGGGAAGCTTCTGAGAACTATCAATTTTACCATAGGATGATCCATCGAGGATAAAACTGCAAGGATTTCCTAAAAAAAAGGCATGGTAATCAGTTTTGTATGCATGTTGAAGAGCATCTCGATGGCTCTTTCATGTTGTGGATCCCGTGCCTGTGTTTGTGGAAGATACGTTCAATGTTTTGGCCCAAAGAACTAGGTCCAATTTCTAAGGATAGATGTACAATGCTCAATGTTCTTTTTTTTTTAAATGGATTTGCTATTAAATTTTTTTGCCTTGGAGTCTTGGTTGCTTCTTCTTTTCTGGATTTAACGCCTCTTCTCATTGGCATGGTTTGGTAGTCTCGTAGTTCTTCGATATTGTATTTGCTTAGGTAATTTGTTCTAAAATGAAGAATCTAACAATTATATGACAATGTACTGTGTCGATCCATCATGATTTTATGCAAACAAAAAATGAATTACACACAGTTTCAAACCAACGTTCAATTTTATTTGTAATGCAGATAGAACATAGCAATACCAAACCACAATGTTGCAGCAAGATCGTCATTCTTGTTTCTAGACATGCAATTATTAAGCTTTAATGCTAACAATCCATAATGCAAGAAGTTTAATACTTAAATTAATATGTTACAGTCATGGAAGAATGTATCAAGAACACACTTACACCCACAAGTTGCAATAAAATCTAATCTTCAACAAAGCATTTGCTGACAATTACTAGAAAATGATGGTTTTGCAACAATGGGGCTTGTTTGAAACCAATTCGCTCTTACGAAAATTGCCCTTCGCCTTTCTATTTTCCCACTCTTTTATCCCCTGTAGTTTCTCTTTCTGGTTAATTTAATTGTTTTTTTTTTTTTTTTTTTTTTCCAAAAATGCCTTGCTGCGCGGGTTGACGGATTCAAACGAGCGTTTCCCCTTTGTCTAAATTGCACTTTCCATTGTTCTGTGACCTGCATATAACACTCCGACTTCTGCGATATGTAGATTTAGTTTTGGACTCCCACATCATCCCCTCCTCCGTGTTACACATTTTGCACCAAAATGTTTCGATATATACAATTTGACACTCGGGGCCTTATGGCTCCTCGGGAATCTGCCACCCTATTTTGAAGCCCGTCCGACCGCTTTCCACACATGACAATTTCTTGACATCTCTTTGGCGGATCGTCGAGTTCGCAGGTTCAGGAAATTTAAAATTTCTAGATGTTGTTTCATGTGCCCGCTACCTTCATATTTCTTTCCAAGTATATGCAATATGTATACAACTTATCCAACAACACACATAAAAGATCTTTCCAGGAAATGGAATATCTATTGCAGATTTAAATATATTGGACCTTCTTTTCCCTCTTCTATACTTGACCAAATTGTTGTTTCTTTTTCCCCTCTACTCTCTCTTTCTCTTAGTCATTTTTCCGAAAATGCGACTCTGACCAACCAATAGCCATTTGATGCCTAGGCACTTTTCAGATCGCGAATTACCGGACACCCGAGCTCTATATTGAACTTCCATTGTTTTGTCAACTGCAAACAGTACTTAGACCTCCACCATGGGTTTCAAAATATGCTGACAAGGGTTCCCTCATGTACAACTCCCTCATTCCATACTTGGCCACTTTTTGTATCACGGGTTCTCGGGCTGGCGGGCTCAAAATTGGGCCTCTATTGTTCTATGTCCTACAAGTAGAAGCCAGAGTTCCACGATATACAAATTGATAGGCGGACTTACGCGATGGCTGGCTCAACATTACACTTCTATTGTTCCGTGTCCTCCAAACAACACTCATAGTTCCGCGATATACAAATTGACATACATACTCCAGGGCCGATGGGCTCAATATTGTGATTGTTTATGGATGGAAAAGTGCTAAAACAAGCCACACTCCGACCAACCAGTAGCCATTCGATGCCTAGGAACTTTTCAGATAGCGAATTCCTGGACACCCGGGCATAATATTGAACTTCCATTGTTTCGTCGCTTGCAAACAACACCCGGACCTTCGCCGCATGTTTCAAAATAGGATGACAAGGGTTCCCTCATGTATGGCTCCCACATTCCATACTTGGCCACTTTTTGGATCGCGGGTTCTCGAGTTGGCGGGCTCAAAATTGGGCCTCTATTGTTCTGTGTCCTACAAGTAGCACCTAGAGTTCCGCGATATACAAATTGAAAGGCGAACTTGTACGCTGACTGGCTCTACATTGCACTTCTATTGTTTCGTGTCCTCTAAACAACACTCAGAGTTCCGTGATATACAAATTGACAGATGGACTCCAAGGCTGGCAGGGTCAAGATTTTGATTGTTTACAGATGGAAAAGTGCTAAAATGAGACACATACTACATTTGCGTCATAGAGGTTATATTAAAAGGCAAAGCATGTCCTCTATAGTTGCGTGTCCTACAAACAACACCCAGAGTTATGCACTATACAAATTGATAGGTGGACTTGCGGGCTGGCTGGCTAAAAAATTGCAATTCTATTATTCCGTGTCCTGCAAACAACACTCAGAGTTCCATGATATACAAATTTATAGACGAAGCATACAACTAAGAACCAAGTAAACTCGTGGATCGTATTGTCAGTCGTTGTTTTTTGTGCCCGCCATCTTCGCACTTCTTTCCAAGTATATATCTTGGAAGGAAATGGGATATCTATTACAGATGTGAATATATTAGCCCTTCTTTTCTATCTTCTATGCTTAGCCAAATATCCGTTTCTCTTTTCCCTGAACTTTATCTTTCTTGTCACTTATTCATTTTTTCGAAAATGTCTAGATGCGTGGGTAGGCGGACTTGAGGGTTCATGTTTGCACTACTGCTCTTATATCATGACACCGATCGATCGCTTCTCCATTCCATGCCCAGTCACTTCTCCGACCGCGGAATCCCGGTAGGCGGGCTCTAGATTGGACTTCTATTGTTCCATGACCTGCGAACAGTACTGTGACTTCTGTGATATACAAATTTACAACCAGACTCATATCATACTGTCTTTCGTATCACAGTCTACCTATCATGCCCTCTTCCGTGGTATACATTTTGCATTGAAAACTTCCGAGACATACAATTTAACTGTCGGGTCCTCATGTCTTCTGTGGAACTATTGTCACCCCATTTTGAAGCTTGTCTGTCCGCTTTCCATACTTCTCCATTTCTTCAAATTTATTTCGCGGATCGTTGGCTTGGCGGGTTCAAGAAATATCCAATTCACAATCGATGTTTCCTGTGCCCGCACCCTTTTGCAATTAGAAATTACCAATTATATATAAGATCGTATTTCTAAGTATGCAATTAGCAAGCATTAATGCTAAACCAGGATTTGAGGAAATCTCCCATTAATATGCATAAAACCAAAATTTCCAGATGGTTATATTATCCCTTCCGACTGTTAATTTCAAACATCATGGAATTTCATTCGTGTGTCGTCGAGTTGGCCCGTTCACGAAATCTTCAATCCTCGATTCCGAAAACGAGTCTGACCGACCGTTTCCCTATTCCATACTTAGCCACTTTCCTGGAATTTCACAAATATACAAATTGGCCGCTGAACCACCCCATCATGCTCTCTTCCGTTTTACACGTTTTGCAGTAAAAAATTCTAATACATAAAATTTGATCGTGGGACACTTGCCTCTCTTGAGTATCCCCCGTAACCCTATTTTGAATCCCGTCTGATAGATTTTCAGACCTTTCCATTTGTTCCTTGCTCTCCCTCATCTTTGTGACCTTGACACTTGTCTATAATAAAAAAATGTTTATATATATATAGTACATTTTTCACTCAAAACTTTCGAGACATACAATTTGACCGTCGAGTCCTCACGTCTCTTGTGGAACTATTGTCACCCCATTTTGAAGCGCGTCCATCCGCTTTCCATACTTTGCCATTTCTTCAAATTTATTCCGTGGATCATCAGGTTGGTGGGTTCAAGAAATATCCAATTCCTAATCGTTGTTTCCTGTGCCCTCACCCTTTTGTAACAAGCGTTAATGCTAAACCAGGATATGAGGAAATCTCCCATTAATACGCATAAAACCAAAATTTCTAGATGGTTATATTATCTCTCCCAACTGTTAATTTCAAACATCATGGAATGTCATTTGCACGTCGTCGGGTTGGTCCATTCATGAAATATTCAATCCTCGATTCCGACCGACCGTTTCCCTATTCCATACTTAGCCACTTTCTTGGAATTTCGTAAATATACAAATCGGCCGTTGAACTGCCCCATCATGCTCTCTTCCATTTTACACGTTTTGCAGTAAAAAATTCCAATACATAAAATTTGACCGTGGGACACTTGCCTCTCCTGAGTATCCCCCGTAACCCTATTTTGAATCACGTCCGATCGTTTTTCAGACCTTGCCATTCGTTCCTTGCTCTCCTTGTCTCCGTGACCTTAACACTTGTCTATAATAAAAAAATGTTTATATATATAGTACATTTTCACTGAAAACTTCTGAGACATACAATCTGGCCGTCAGGTCCTCACGTCTCCTGTGGAACTATTGTCACCCCATTTTGAAGCGCGTCTGTCCGCTTTCCATACTTCACCATTTCTTCAAATTTCTTCCACGGATCGTCGGGTTGGCGGGTTCAAGAAATATCCAATTCCTAATCGTTGTTTCTTGTGCCCGCGCCCTTTTGCAATTAGCAATTATAAATTATATATAAGATCTTGTTTCTATGTATGCAATTAGAAAGCGTTAATGTTAAACCGAGATTTGAGGAAATCTCCCATTAATACGCATAAAATCAAAATTTCCGGATGGTTATATTATGCCTTCCGATTGTTAATTTCAAACATCATGGAATGTCAGTTGCGCGTCGTCGGGTTGGTCCGTTCACAAAATATTCAATCTTCGATTCTGAAAACGAGTCCGAGCGACTGTTTCCCTATTTTGTACTAAGCCACTTTCTCGGAATTCTGCAAATATACAAACCGGTCGCTACACTGCCCCATCATGCTCTCTTCTGTTTTACACGTTTTGCAATAAAAAATCCGATACATAAAAATTGACTGTGGGACACTCGCCTCTCTTGATTATCCCCTGTAACCCTATTTTGAATCCCGTTCGACCGCTTTTCAGACCTTGACATTCGTTCCTTGCTCTCCCCTGTCTCCGTGACCTTCACACTTGTTTATAATAAAAAAAAAGTTTTCATATATATATATATATATCTTGTTTCTAAGTATGTAATTAATGACATTTAATTCTAACAACTCATCGTGCAGGTACTGTATAGATTGTCATTGATGGGCAAAAGGATCGAGTAGATCTCCTATTAATACACATTAAACCAAGATTTGCGAGGGGTTATATTATCCCTTCCAAGTGTTGATTTCAAGATCATGAAATATCGTTCGCACGTCGTCGGCTTGGCACGTTCACAAAACCTCCAATCCTTAATTGCTCTTCGCCGTACCGGCCACCTTCTCACTTCCAAATATGCAATAAGTAATCTTTACTGCTAACAGTTCATCATGCACCACCCATACAGATTGTCATTAATCAACGAAAGGCTTGAGGAGATTTCCTATTCATAAGCATTTAACCAAGATTTTGCAAAGAGTTATATTATCGTCTCCAACTGTTCATTTAAACCATCGTTTGGAGAAAACCAACGTTCTCATAAACCTATGGCATCATCTCGATGACAGTTCTGTTGAGATACAGTGAACATCTTCAGGCGCGAGGACCAGAACTTCTAGTGGTCTAGGGCATATTCTTATTACTCAACCCTTGCTGTCTAGAATGAAGTAATTTGGACCTTTGGGATTTCTCATGCAGGCTGTGTCCCTGAAGTTTTTGACTGTAAGGAGCTGGTCTCTTGGTGCGCCGATAAATTTATTTCAGACAAAAGAATTATTCCATTGCGGGGCCGCTCTTCTATTTATTTTTCACCTCAGGTCTTCCGCCAGATGTTAAGATTGTCGGATCCAACATTGACGTTCAGAGGAGAAGGTTGCAAACAGTTCCTAGCAAAGCATAATAACGGGTTGGACCTCTTGCCCCATTATTGGAAGACTCGATTTTAGTTCTTGAAGATATCACAAGCTTGAAGGTTAGTTCATTTAGAAATCCATTCCGCAAAATTGCCTGGCTTTTTACAAGAATAACGGGACAAGAGTCCACAACAACTGTTTCTTATATGGATCTTTATATTTGTATTTCACAGTCAAGGAACAAACCATTTTTTATTGGGGCAAGTTAATTTCCCATGAAATCTGTTCCCAATTGTCAAGCTTCAAAAGGGAAAAGAAATTTTATATGTCATCCTACTTAGTTTTTGTGATAACACATTGCTGCCAGTTTCCAAAACTGTCTCTATCCAAGAATGTCAACTGGGAATTCGACCCAGTAATGTTCTAGTACCAGGCTTTGTGGAAGCACAAGGCCTCCCATTTTTTTTATGAGGTTTTTAATGACTTTGTGTCTGTTTTCAAAGTTTTGTTGTTAGAAGATGATGCTCCTCGCATATCTGAACAGGAAACCCCTTTTTTGGATAGGAAGGGGACACTTGAACATTTGGATAATTACACTGTGATAAGGATTTTTGGCTCCAGAGACAAACCTGCTCTCCTTTCATGTCACATTACATACATAATGTTTGCTGAAGAAGTAGCACGACAATACAACTATTGGTTGCATCTATTCCAAGAGAAGAGAAAAAAACAGTTCATTCCTCTGCCTTGGAAGTTGGGGACTTCGTGTTGAAGAATGTCAACAAAATTGACGAGATCGCAACGCATTCTAGCAACTTCAACCTGAGATATGGTGAAATCCTAAGAGGGTTCAACCCTGATAAAATTTTTCTACAACATTTACAAACACCTGGCTTCGACAATTGTTTTTTCAAAAAACACCTATCCGAAAATAGAGACACTGGCGACAATGCTCCTTCTTCTGATGCTGGCGACCTAGACACACTACAAAGCAACACTAAATTGTAGAGGCAACAGGGAAAATGCCACGATGACAAGAGTTTTTAATCAACGAATAACACTCCAAAAAGTATGACATCCCGGAGAATCGCTCCAATGGCCCACCACAACAACAAAGCAACTCAGAGTTCTTCAAACGGAGGAGGATATAATGACCCTACTCACTCTAAAATTGATAGTTCTCACAAGCTTCCAGTAGAAAAGAAGAGAAAAAACAAATGTGGGACAAGCAGAAGAGCCTGAAATTCAGAGTGAGAACATGGAACTTGAGCCTGATCTAGATAGCATACTCTACTACCTTGATCATCCCGGAGATGCCATCCAACATAGTCGTCTAATGGACATATCTGATACCAAAATTTTTGACGAAGATGAATCCTTCGTGTTCCAGAGCACTGTTTTTTGACAGCTAGTCCAAAAAATTGGTTATTGAAAAAAAATGTAAAAAATAAGAAAGGAAAATCTTGTTCAGAGGTTAACCTTGCGAACATGCGGCCGTCCAAAATCTGTTAATTTCACATAGTGAGTGAGGATGCACTTCATGATTCCATTGGAGGCATCAAGACCAAGAATGCCAGATTGAAGGACCGAGTCAAGGAATTGGAACAGGCTTTGATTCCTATGCCATTGCTTGCCAATCCTTTGGAAATAGCCATTCCTGCCACCCCTGCAGCCAAGTTAAAAGGATCCTCCAGCCTCCTCGCATCCTATAGAGGATATGTGGAGAATAATATCAAGAAAAGAATGGAACTAATTACTGAGGTGTGGGAAACATCACAAACCATGACTTCCCTGGGAACCAAGGCACATAATTTGCTCGAACATTTTCAAGCGGAGTTAAAAGATGAAGAACATTTCTATTTAAACACGGTCCTTCCTTTTGGCACCATTGTCAACAACATGAAAAAAACAAGAAGAATACAAGAAGATCTTCCATCCAAAAACCGGATTGGTCAATTAAATGCATGTTGGAAAGAAAAAGTGAAGAACTTGCATCTCATTGTTCAATCGTGTGAACAAGCCATATCAAAGAAAGAAAAATTATTCACAAGGTTGTCCAGAATAGACTTAGCCAGAAGGACCAATGACTTCCAAGATCCCAACTTAATCATCAACTCCTTGCCCTTAACCAGGCAAGAATTCGATAAACAAGTTGATATGTTTAAGGCGTCGTCTTTGGAAAAGTTTTACAACATCCTTGAATATGGTCAAGAACACGTCCATGACTGGCTAGTCGACTATTCAGTATAGAATGAGGAAATTGACCAGGCTCTGCGTAATCTTTCTATTGACTTCGGGGAATTAGAAAACAAACTTTTCAACATAAAAATCCGGAATGAGATCAACGTCGTCCCAATGAGAAGCTACATTGAAGAATGGCTCGAAAGGGAATTGAAGCAGGCCACTTACAAAAGGCAACATGCAATTGCCATGATTCCAGAAGCCGTCGATGACATCAATGAAAAGACATCCGCAAGAAAATAGCAAAAGGGGTCATATGTACCATCATTGTAAGTATACTAATCACATCCTGCTTTGTTTATCAACCCAATTATTCCACTTTTTTTAATAGAAATGTCTAGCCAAGGACTGATACCTTTCAATTTTATTTTTTTTAGGTATTGCACTCTACCGTCGCCCACTTCTTCTTTCTACAGTCCTATTTCTTGTACATATTTCTCTTATGGTCCGCGGGATCCCCAATCCCATTCTATATGAAAAACACATTGAAATTTCCAGGAATATGTAACAGACTTTTATTTTTTTTATATATTTCAAATAAAACTATTTTTTTATCTCCTTTTATATTTATGTCCTCATACATTTTTATCTTTCACCAGTCTATATGACAAATGCACTTAAATTTCCAGGAACTTGTAACTTATTTAATATATTTCAAACTAAACTGCTTTTTTATCTCCTTTCATATTTGTGTCGTCATAAATTTTTATCTTCCACTATGCACAAATTGTATTTTGTTATATACTTTCAAAAAATAAATGGGGCTCTAGAGGCCAAGTTTCATTTACTGCATGGATACCACCTGTGCTTCATGCTGCTTGCCACATCTTCGCCGCGGTTTCCATCTGCCTCTGCTACTTTTTCTGATCCCAATTCAACCCGACAGGGACTACGCTGCCACACAACCTTGTTTAATGTTGCGTTCATATCAAGTTATTTTGGGTGAATGAATTGCATTAGTAAGAATGTTTTTTTTTTTTTAATATATGGGTCAACTTTTCTTGTTAAAAAACCTTACATTCATAACACAAGAAATGTATTGGGTGGAAAAGTTGAATGTAGGACGTGATGAAGGACATTGGCATTAATGAAGACGTGATTGAGTCAGTGTGCGCATTTAGAATGGACTGCTTGGAATATGGTGCTCTTGGGTTTAGGGTTGATGAGTTGTTGTTTTCGTAAGCTAGTAGTGGAGCTAGAAAGTTGCCCTTTTCCTAGGTAGTGGATTTAATTTTGAGCTCAGTTTTGGAAGATGATAACCAATTCAGAAAATGTTTTAAAGAGTTGAATTAGGAGGTCAATAACATGCAGTTTCAAGGAATATTTCTTCCATTGTTTAGTGCATGAGTTGAGGTATGCAATCTCTATTTTTTATCGTGGACATGATAATGATACGTAGTTGAAACTTCATTCTTCAAGTTTGAAGTGGCTCATTAATTCCCTTTCATTCCCATCACTACAATTTCACTCTATTTTGAATGTTCATACTGAAAATCTACCTAGGTTTTTCGCTCGCCATGATTACCTACTCATTGTTTTGATTTTTTTCCCTTACATCATGTCTAAATTTTATTGTAAATAAATAGTTTCTCTCTCATAATATTTCTAACTATTTTCTTTGCGTTGATTCACATTTAAGTATGAATAGAGTATGGGTATTATTCCTCTTTTTCTTGTCACCTCCATACCTTGTATGTTATATGTATCAATCCCCATATGAACTATGTGCAAACCAATTCTTTCAAAAAACCCGTTTGAAATAAAAGCTTGCATGTATTACCACTACATATTTTTTAATAATGAAATGCAAAGGGTTTTTACTTCCTACCATTTTTTTCCAAAGAAAGAAAGCATAAATTATATTCAAAAATGAAAATTTACAAATAGTAATATGCATGTGAGAACATCCATTTAGTCCCAAAAAGTTCTTACAGAAGCCGAAACCTATCTGTCATGATACATAGATCAGTAATATATATATGTTGACTGCTAGACATTCTGAACAAAACCAAGAGGCTTGATGGAATTACTTGTAACCACATAATGAACTACCCCTTAAGGAGGAAGAGAAGAAAGGAAACCAATATGTGTTTGATGTTCGCCTTGTCCAAATTTTTTGATGCACTTATCTTGCTCTTTGAGAGACTTTAAACAATATACAAAAAAGGAATAAATATTCTGTTAAAGAATTTTAGTCCCGCTGAACCCTTTGCTCAATAAAGGGTCTATTATAGTTTTCTTGTCTTTGGCCATCCAAAAACTCTAAGATGTGCCACTGCCCATGAGACATAGAAGTGCCCTCTTTAGATAAGGAGTCTGTTGCTTTGTTTATTTCCCTGTAGACATGGGTGAAAGACGAATTTGTAAATATCTCTGTAATTAAAAAGACTTCTTCAAGAAGAGAAGCAAGAAAAATGTTGTGGCATCTTTTTGTTTTCCTCATCCAGTTGATAATCTCCAAAGAATCCCTGAAGATCTGAAGTTCTATTATCCATTTTTCCCCAGCAAAAGAGAGAAGAAGCTTTAAAGCCATAAGTTCTACATAATTATTTGATCCATGTCCCAATCCCCATTTTATCTTATAAAAATGAGTTGAAGAAAGATGGATGACTCCCCCACCCCCACAACGAACTCCGAGGTCTTTGGAAGCCCCATAGAAAAAACCCCAAGGTCTAGTCTAGTTTTTTCTTTCTTCCATGACATGTCTAGGGGCATGTAAAACTTTCTCTTGAGGAAAATGTGCTAAGATAGCAAGACTTTTGGCTACAATAATATCTGGAAGGGTGTCTTTTGCCTTGGAAATAACCGAGTTTCTGGAAATCCAATTGCCCCAAGTGATGAGATGGGGTAGTGCCTTAATCCTTTTGTTCTTAGGATTTTGAACCCATGAATTCCAAGATTCTTCTATGGAATTTTCTTTCCAAGATTAGGAAGAACCCATTACCAAGGACACAATTCACCAAGATTGGATAGAAAAAGGGCATCTTAGAAAAAGATGAAAATAAGCTTCCTCCTCTCCCTTACAAAGGGAGCACCAACCTGACCCTTCTAGACCCCTTATCTTCATCCTATCCCATGTGGGGACCTTCTTCCTTAGTATACACCACATGAACAATATATCCTTTTGAGGGCATTTAAATTTCCAAATCCCCTTCCACCACCAATCAAGAACTTATTGGATTCGTGCAGATGATAGATAAGAATAACCCTCTTTCGGAGAGTATACCCCAAAGGGATTGAGATGCCATATGAGGTCATCCTCCTGATCTTTTATTATGATATGGCTTAACTTAAGTGCCCTGATAAAATCAATACAAGGTGCAATGAAGGGTTCCTCCAAATTCAAAGCTTGTGCATCTTTCCAACCTTGGTTCCAGATTGAAGAGTTGTGTTCGCCTGTAATCTGACTTAGATGAAAGATGCCTCTCTTGTGAAGTATATCTATTAGATTTTGGGGAATTAAATGCTAGCCAGCTGCACCAACCCATGGATCCCTTCCCAACCTGAGGAAATTCCCTCTGCCAACCTTCGAGGCCAGGCCCTGACTAATAACCTCAAAATATTTTACCAAAGCTTTCCACATGATGGAACCAATTTGGTGACTTTTTTTTTCTGGGTTTCTTATCCAATCCTCCACTGAAGCTAGACAAATGTATTTTTGTTAGATGACCTTTGACTAGAGGTTGTTGGAAGAGATAAGTCTCCACCATGTCTTTGCAGCCAGAGATGTAGAGAAGAAGTGAATATTTTTTAGACCCCATCCACACATAAGATTTGGGAGGTCTAGGGAATTCCATTTGATCCAAGGCATCACAAAACATTCCCTATGGCCTCCCTAAAGAAATTTGAAACATAATTTCCTTATTTTTTCCAGCATTCCTTTTGGGATCCAAGCCATAGATAACCAGTAGACTGGGATGGCCTTGAGTACCGATTTAACCAAGATTAGCCTGCCTTCTCTGGATAGCCACCTGAAACTCCAAGATTTTAACCTTTTTTCAAGATTTGATAGTAACCAATTCCAATATGCTTTGGAGTAAGAATTTGGTTTTAGATGAAAACCCATATATTTTAATCCTTCATCCAATAGTTTTTCCGAATAAGGAAAAAGACCTTTGTAAAAATGATTTTCTTCTGGTTGCATTAGGTGAGTGGAGAGAGTAGATTTTGAACTGTTTATAAGAATTCATGTAGCTTGACTAAACAGATCTAGGATGGAGCGTAATGTTTTAGCATCTCCCCTTAGGCCATTGTAGAAAATTAGAACATCATCAACAAACAAAAAGTGAGTGAGGGAAAGAAGGTGGGAAAGGGGAATACCTAAGAAGGATCTGAATCTTTTGGCTTCCAAAAGAGCCCTACTTAAGCCTTCTACCACTAGTAGGAAAAGAAGAGGGGATAAAAGACATACCTGACGCAGTCCCCACTCGACTTGAAAGAAAGGAGTGGTTGCTCCACTTATGAGAACTGCAAAAGAGACCATGTTGATGCAACTCATGATCCAGTTTATAAAAGGAAGACCAAAACCTAGATGAGTAAGAACTAGTCTCATGTAAATCCAACTGACTCGATCATAAGCCTTTGAGAGGTCTATCTTCAACACTGCCCCTTTTTTATTCTAGGTCTTTATGATGTGCGTGACTTCCTATGATACATCAATAGCTTCATGAATCTATCTTCCCTCCAGGAAACCAAATTGTTCTTGAGAAATTGATTTAGAGAGGATGCCTTTTATTCTTTTGCTTATTATTTTAGCAATAATTATATATATACAATTGCATAAAGAGATGGGTCGATAATCATCCAGACTATCAGGGTCATCTTGCTTAGGGATTAAGGCTATGAAGGTGGCATTGAAAGTGGGGTGAATGAAACTATTGATTCTAGATTCTTCAATGACATGAGGAGGTCTGAACTAAAGAAGTCATATAGACCAACAAAGAAGTCCATAGACCAACCATCTGGTCCCAAGATTTTGTCTTTTTCAAAAATATGAAGAACTTCTTTTAATACTGCCTCTGAAACTTCTGCCATAAGTTCTTCATTCTCCTACTCTTCAACGGAGCTTGGGAACATAAGTGCCATCTGTATTACTGCATCAATGGAGACTCTACTGTCAACAGAGTACTGAGATTTCAAATGGGACGATCCCAATCTTGCCATATCTTCAAAAGAGGTTTGGAGTATTCCCGACTGATCTTTGATACCCCATATAGTATTTGTCATTTTCCTACCTTTTGCATAGGCTTGGAAGAATTGTGTATTCTCTTCTCCATTGTGTAACCAAAGTGCCTGACTTTTTTGTCTCCATTCTTCTTCTCTAGCTTGAAGAAGAGACCTTATAATTTCCTCCAGGGACAACAGTGAATATTTTTGTTCTGGAGAGGCAAAGCCTCCTTTGGTAGAGTCATATAGTGTTTGAAGGTCAACCTCTGTCTGGATTAAGTCCATTTCTATTTGTTTCTTCCTCTTTTTTTCCCAGGCTTTAGTAGATATTTTTAGTTCTTTAAGATTCCTTGCAGATTGAACAACTTCCCTTTCTGTGTGATCCAAAGGCACCCATACTTCCTTTACTATCTTTTGGAAGCTCTCTTCTTTTATCTAGGCCAAATTAAATTAAAAGGGGCTTGCCGGTTTTTTTGAGACTCCTGCTAGTTCAAGAAAAATTGAGAAATGGTCAGATTCCCATCCTGTACCCGTCCATTGTCTAAAAAGGAGTGGTTCTTCCACCAAAGAAATGGAAATCAAGAACCGATCCAGCCACTTTGCAATGTAATCCTCTCTCAGTCTCTTATTTCTCCAAGTAGGACCTAATATGATAAGATTCACATCGATTATCCCTGCAGCTTCTAGTTTGTGAACAAAGAAATCTGAGAGGGAGTCGGCTTGGGACCTTTGTCCCCAAGATTCAACCTCCCTTATGGAAAATTTTAAGTCTCCTCCTAGAATGAGAAAGGGATATTTTAAGAAAGATTTTTCTAAAAGAGCATTCCAGAATTGGGGATGATCGTGAGAAGTCCCGTAGATGTTTAAGATGGTAAAGGATCTCCCCAACTCTTCAATGGAAATTTGCATTCCTTGTCCCTCGGGAAAACCCCAAGAGTTTTCAAGATTTATGTTTTTTGGATTCCAACCCATGGCAAGCCCACCCGAGCGACTAGTAGCATTTGATCCGAGAAAATACCAACCTTTTTGAGTTTTTTCCGCAAAACAAATGACCACTTCCTCTTTCCTGAAGTAAAACAACATCAGGCTATGCAAGCTCCAATAGACGTTGGAGGGAGAGACACTTTGAGGGGCTCGCCAACCCCCGATAATTAAAAGAGAGCTATTTCATTTGGGAAACCTTGTCGGGGAAGGATTTTCTCTAAGTGCCCCAAAAATAGAGAGTTGACATCCAACTGCCACATCCATGGATGTTTGAGATTGTGCTTTTGATAAGAGGGATTTTCTTCCTCTCCCTTTTTGTAAATCCTGAGAAGGATTTAAACCCAGTCCAGTAGGAGGAAGTGAAGGAGTAGGAGTAGAGGGGATTGACCAGAACCTCAAGTTGTAACAAAAAGACTCTTCGTCAGAGAGTAGAGAGGAGTCTTGACTTTGGGAAGGGGGAAAAGGGTCAGAAGGGGACGAGGAAGCAACAAAGGAAAGAATAGATAGGGGAGGACTTGGGGGAAAATATTACGACAGATCCGAAGCCAAGAGCAAGGAGGGAAGATTTTTCAACATGTTTGAGTCCAAAAAATTATGAGTAAACGACTGTAAAAACTTGAAATTTACAGAGAAGGGAGAGAGTGGAGGCATACCCAAATGTGCTTCAATGCCATTTTTTAGCTGGGTCTCAGGTAATGAAGGGGATGGGTTCTCCCCC
Organism: Picea engelmannii; assembly: GCA_009831015.1. Taxonomy (NCBI): domain Eukaryota; kingdom Viridiplantae; phylum Streptophyta; class Pinopsida; order Pinales; family Pinaceae; genus Picea; species Picea engelmannii. The sequence continues at coordinate 443,680 of ML785697.1, read as the reverse complement.
ACGATGCCAAAACACCTCCTTTGTTGATAAGGAAATGTGGTCCCTTAGCCTCCGATGGGCCAAAATATCTGACTTTTTTGTAGTCACCTCTTGCTACGCCCTAACCGCGACCCTCGATTGAGAAGAAGGTGACACCATACCTCGGCCCGAGCGAAAATAATATGGGGACTTTTGAGCTTGGCTCGGTCTCTGCACAAAACAAATCTTCACGGGAAGGGAACAATCGACTACCCTGTGACCGTGCTTATGGCATGTGTGGCATTTGAAAGGATTGCCTTCATAATCCAATGGCTGTCGGAAAGTGTTTCCATCATGCATGAGAAACACAGTGTCGGGAAGACCCTTTCTGATGTTAAGGGAAACTAAGATCTGAGCCATTGACATTTTTTCTGGAAGTGGAGAAAGACACATCCGATTTCATAAAGGAGCCCAGAGTGTTGCTAATTTTTTCAAAACATTTCCAGCTCCAACATTCCGGTGGAGCCCAGGAAGACGAACCCAAATTGGAAGCTCATTGATCCTTTCACGGTTAGTGTCAAAGAAAGGGGTCCATCTTTTTGGAAAAAGGGGGGTCGAGTCTATGGACCATGGTTCCCCAAGAATTATACACACATCTAAAGTTGAATGGAATTTGAACATAAACCAACATTTTGCAGGAGAACAAACTGAAGGTAATTTAATCACGACTGAAAAATCTCACATTTGCACACCCCACCACAACCTTCTTTGCAATAATAGGTACCTTAGGTAACATGACATCGTCTCCTAATGCCAAAGAGGGTGGAAGAGGGTCTAGAGAGATATCAGGTCAAGCTTTTTTCTGCTTCTGGACCAAGGGGTCACCCACACAAAAAACCTGCTCGTGAAAGCTAGGGTTTAGACTGTTGGTTTGGAGAGGAGGAGGGGGGCACGTGGGGGATCACTTCCAGTGGGGTAAGGTGAATAAGAGAGGGCCAAAAAGTCGTTTAGATCCAAAGTAGAGGGAAAACCCAGTTCCAGGAGGGAGGAAAAAGTGGAGCAATAAGGGAGAGAACATGGAAGCAGACTCACCAAACTGGGTAGAGTAAAAAAAGCCCCTAAGTTTTTCGGTTGATTAGGAAAAGAGAAATGACCAATATCCTGAAACGCTTGGATTTTTGCAAACCCTAGATCGGGAAGGGGAAAGGGACCCTGTGAGAGAGGAGAAGAGACAAAACTCCACAAGTTTGAGGGGACCTCCGAAGGAGAAAGAGGGATATTCCCCCTAAGAAAAGGGTCGACATTCAAAGCACCTAGAGAGCCACCCAAAGAGAACATCTAGAACCCCGAGGAAGCCTATCATGCTGGGTCCAACGAGAGAGCGGTCCTCACACAACCGACCAGGGGCGATGAATCCGACAAACCAATGCTAGAGAAAGAGCCACCTGGAAAATTACAAATGAGTTGTCCGCTAGAGAGGTCATAACCATAATCTACCAGCTCATCCATTCTCTTGACCACCAATGCTCCAGAAAAAATCTCAGAAAAAAACAAAAAAAAACTTAGTGCCAAGGGAGAGTTGCGAATTTGATAAAACAAGACCTAGACCACCTGCGGCTAGGGTTTCCATAGAGAGCCATCATATATGGCAATTTCATGTTGTATTATATGTTCTTACATCCTACCATTACTCTATTATACATGAAATTTAAAGTGATTTTGAATAGCAACCGGGTATACATGAATACTCTAATTTCCCATATTTTTCTAAAGACTTATTCCCGCTGTTGCTCACAAAAATCTATATATACAAAATGATATATGCATGTTGTTCCAAACTTTTGAAGGGTTGAAAAATAAATATTAAAAAAAATAAGTTTTCTCCTAGCAAGTTTGCATGTATTGTTCCATCTTCTATCTCTTTAGAACTCCAATATTCCATAACTAGTGCCATGATTAAACTGCTTGAATGAATTTTAATGAAATGTTGTTTATTTTTGTTTACATACATTCAAAAGTGGGTAGTGTGTTTGATATATTTTATGGATGGGAAATGTTATTATTGCATGTTTCTAGATGATCTTTTCTAGTAGAGGATCAAGGGGATCCCATAGGGGACAAGGGAGAAGACCTAATGTTTTTTTTGGCAAGGAATGAATAAAATAATAAGGTTTTCTATTGTATTTGATGCCAACTATGACGAGTTCAATAATTTGGCACAAAATGGGCACCTTTTCTTGGGTGGAAACCAAGATTTTCCTTAGCCCTTGAGACCTATACATGCACCTCTACAACCCCACCTGAGTATAGTTGATATCCCTCTGTATCCACAACCTGGCCCAATTAATGATGGATGGGAAACAAACAAGGACAAACTTGTTTCAGGGATGCTAAAAGGACCAACATTTGTGAAAAACAACCCAACCCGAACTTGTTGCTGCCTCTATTGCTAATTTAGCTATCTCTTTTGCTCAAAATCAACCATATATTGATATTAAATCCTCTTCTTTAAAGTCACCTACAAATGAAAAAGGGAAGAATACAATGAAAGAATCATTAAGCTTTGAAACCTCAAAACCTACTTATGTCCACTATAAGGCAAGTACAAAGGAGCTACAAGGAGAGGAGAAGAGGGAAATTTCTCATGTGGACATGTTTCTTGAGATATCTTAGTACTGACACTTCATGCTTATGATAAATATGATGATGTGGATACAAATTTTGTTGGTTGTGGAGCCTGATTATCTTCCTGATTCAGAGGTCCTTGCTTTCAGCTGTGTTTATACCCCATGAAGTATTCACACCCCAGAAGTATGTACACTCTTCCACGCGGGGGAAGTATGTACCCTCTGTGGGGTCCGGGGGGGGTATCCCCCTGGCCGGGGGGTTTGGGGGCAAGCGGGCCCCCAGAGAAAAAATTGCCTTGTAAAAGTATATTGTAATTTCATTGTAAATCTGGACTGTTCATTATAAGGTCACAGATATAACGGTAGAGATTATGTTAGGGTTTTTTTCCCTAGAAGACAACCCTCTTTTATGAGGGAAATGTATTGCGACTATGGATGATGGTGAATATTGTATTCTGAGAGAGGAGATTGTGAGAGAAAGAAGAGGAAGTTACAACGGGTTTTGCTGTAGGTTGTATCCCTTCATTTGATGGATAATAATAAAGGAAGGACCTTTCAATTTATCTGGTGGACATAGCCCACACTGGGTGAACCACGTAAATCTGTGTCTTTCTTGTATTGTGTGTCTTCTGTGTTTTGTTTCTGCATTTGTTTTATTTTATTTCTCTGTGGTCCTGTTTTTATAACAACTGGTATTAGAGCGTAAGGTAACTTGTAGTAAAAGAGGGTTCTTGGTTCGAGTGGGAGCAATGTCGGAAGATGGAAAGTTCAGGGTCAAGAAATTTAACGGCCAAAACTACCAGTTATGGAAGATGCAGATGGAAGACTATTTATATCAAAAGGATCTATTCCTACCATTGAGTGGAGTAGCAAAGAAGCCGGTGACCATGAAGGACGAAGAATGGGAGATTCTTGACAGAAAGGCTCTAGGAATGATACGGCTGAGCCTGGCAGCGTCGGTGGCTTTCAATATTTCAAAAGAAAAGACAATGAAGGATTTGATGGATGCATTGGCCAAATTGTATGAAAAACCCTCGATGTCAAATAAGGTATTTCTAATGAAGAGATTATTTAATATGAAGATGTCAGAAGGTGGGTCTGTTGCAGATCATTTAAATGAATTTAATACAGTTACTAATCAACTAAGTTCTATAAAAGTGGACTTTGATGATGAGGTTAGG
>ML785697.1:367891-417189 GCA_009831015.1 Picea engelmannii | reverse complement strand
CATAATAACATCCAGGCTAAAGCCCATCCAAGTTCTATACTGGAAATATATAACATCTAGCATAGATTGCTATTAGATCAACAACGCTGAGGCATCCATGAAGAGCCAAAAAACAAATGTGAGAGTCCATCAAGGAGTAATATCAGTTCAAAACTAGAAGTCCTGAAAACTATAACTACTATCTCGGACCAAAATACATAATTAGAAAATGTCCAAATGATTAGTTGGACCTATTCCACCCGGGTCCCACCGATAGTAAGTAATTTAACCCTCCAGAGCCAACAAGGCCTCTTTGGATGACTTATCTGCTTCTTTGTTGAAGTCCTTGTAAATGTGGTGGAAGCTGATAACCTAAAAATTCTTGATAAGCGCTTTTATTCGAATCTTCCATCCTTCAATAGAGCACACCTTGAGTTGTCCTCTGTCATTTAGCCAGTCAATAATGACCCTGGAATCTCCAAAAGCTTGTAACTTCGGAAGAGAAAGATGGAAAACTAGTGTAAGGGTCGCCCAGATACCCAAGAGTTCAGCCTTCGTGTTAGTACCTCCTCCCCAGTTAAGATGCCATCTAAAAACTTTGGAGTCAAAGGTTTTTAAAAAGCCCCCTGTCCCACAAGAAGATTTGTCACTTTGTGTTGCTCCATCAAAGAAAGCAAACGATGAGCCCTCAGTAAAATGTATCAATATTTCTCTAATCGACACTTGAACTTGAGGTCGACGTCGAGGCTTATAAAGACCAATAACTTTGATAATCACAGTATGAATAGAGGGCTGAAGACTCTCAAAAGTAGCTCTATTTCTCTCTTGCCAAATAAACCAACAAGTTATAGCTGCTAGAGATGGGGAAATAAGTTTATCATTGTGACACTTTAAAAAACAGTCAGCAAGATCTTTACCTGCCCATGTCCCTTTAATTTTCAAAGAGATAAGGATTCTATCCCAAATCCTCTTGGTGAATAAACAGTCAATAAAAATATGTTTAGAATCCTATGAATGAATTATGCACAAAATGCAGAGGCTTGGACCTTCCCACCCTTTGTTTTGTAAGAAATCCCAAGTTAATTTTTTTTGCTCTAGCGCCCTCCACATGAAAAGTTTAATCTTTAATTGAATATCCCACTTCCACACTTAGTTTACATTGAGCCATCGACTGATAATTCATGGTGGAATTAATGGCCGCGTAAGCATTCTTAACGATTAAAATTCCTGTCGAATTCCCTCCTGTCCAAATTAGTTGATATGGAGCGTCACTAATTGATACACTATCTCCTGAGATATCTTTTCAGAAGAGATCCCATTCATCTTCTAACTGACCCCACAGTCCCATAGTAGAACTTCTGATCCAGTAATCGGAAAGTTCACCAGTTTCCTGAGCTATTTGAGCTTGAACTAAGACCGTAATCTTTTCCTTGTGAAGAAAATCAATAAGTTCTTGCGAGAGAAATGATCTTCCACCCAAACCTAGGATGTGATCTTTACCTATGGCAATAAGATGCCCTGAGCCCGAAAACCAACTAATCCAGTGCATTAAGATGTGAAATTTTTTTAATAAGTTATTCCAAATCCTAGAAACTGCATGTTGTTTAAAAGTGGGGGATTTGAGCCAATTAATAACAGTGGATCCCTTTAAATATTTCTCCAAGATAATCTTATGCCAAATCCCGTCCCGGAAGAGGAAATTCCAGAGCGTATTAGCATTCAAAGCCAAGTTGAAGTGAGACAAATTATGTAATCCCCAGCCTTCAAAGGATTTAGGACAAGATAATACCTCCCTCCCATCTATAGAGATGGTAGTGCTTTGACTCACTATGTCCATTCCACAAGAAATTGAAAATTAATTTTCGAATTTGCTTGATGATAGTTAGAGGAATGAGTTCCATGGACATCCAATAATTCGGTTGGCTCTCCAAAAACAATTTAATAAGAATCTAGCTTCCCCCCAAGGAAATCCACTTATAGCACCAGTGTCCTATCTTTTTCTCCAATTTAATAATTAACCATTTCCAGTCCGCCACCCTTTGTGGTCCAGTCTTCAAATGATACCCCAGATACTTAAAACATGTCTTTAATTCTGAAAAGGAGAAAGGAAGAAAGGTTTTGAAAGGAATGAGCTATGGATTTGTTAAATCATTGAACTGCACAATAGTCTTTGTGGAATTAACTTGGAGACCAGAAGCTTTGAAAAATAATATAATGAGTTTGTTAATCTCCCTCCATTCTTGAAGATCAACCTTGGTCAAGATTAAAACATAAATCTACAAAAAATAAATGCAAAATATTTGTCAGTTTAGAAACTTTTATACCAGATAGCTTCTTTTCCCCTTTACTCTTCTTTAATAATAGGCTGAAGCCCTCCATAGCCATTATGAATAATAAAGGGTATAATGGGCATCCCTGACGAAGACCATGGCCACTTCATAAGAAATCTATCGTCTCCCCATTGATTAGAATAGCAAAGGTGGGGGATGAGACATAACTCATAATCCACTTAGTTAATTGAGTGCCGAAACCAACTTGGATAAAAACCATCCGGAGAAAGTCCCAATATATGCAATCATGTGCTTTGTGCAAATCCAATTTTAGAACTAAAGATTTCATATTCTTTTTTGATAAACTATGAAGACATTCATGGGCAGTGCCAATGGCACCCTGTATCCTTCTACCTTTTAGAAATCCAAGCTGTTCCTCTGAAAGATATTGAGACAAGATAGGTTTTATCCGATTGGCAATGACTTTGGATATCAGTATATAGCATAGATTACACAAAGAGATGGGTCTATAATCCCCGAAGGATGAGGGATTATTTTCTTTAGGTATTAATGCTAGAAAGGTTGAATTTAAGCTACCTAGGATAGATCCCAAATTCCTTGATTCCTCGACCATCAACAATAGATCCTCACCAACCAAATAAAAAAAGGTAGAGAAAAATTCCATTGTCCAGCCGTCCGAGCCTAGACTCTTATCTCTTTTAAACATAGCAAGGATTTCTTTTAATTCATCAAGAGTCATAGGCTCAAATAAGATACTCACTTCCTCTCCCTGAACCATCCTAGGAAAAAGAGTTGTAACTTCCAATTTTTCAGTTGTAAAGGGATTTGAACGAGCCTTGGAGAAATTCCCGAAATATTGAGTAGCTGCAACCTTAATTTCATTATGTTTAGTATGACTAATACCATCTTCATCATTAATTTTCCAAATGTGTTTGTGAATACGTCTCTGATTTGCAAACTGATGAAAAAATTTAGTGTTGTTGTCCCCGCTCTTTATCCAAGTCGCCCTGCTCCGCTGATGCCACTTCTACTCATTGTACTTTAGCAATTTATTCCTTTCACTTTCCAATTGCCCAAGAATAATTTATCTATCTGTTTGTGTATAATCGTCCACATAATTTATACAAGTTTCCTTAATCTGTGTTTCTAGGTATACCATATGCTTCAACAAGTTGCTCTCTCTTTGAGTTGACCATTTCTTTGTCTGAGATTTAAGATCCTTTAATTTCCAAACCAATTTGCGTTGACAACCCGATTCTGACAAATACTTTGGATCCTTCCAAAGCTTATAGACTAACGATCTGTAGTCAGCTTCAAGTAAACAAAGCAGATTTAGCTTAAATGGAAAAGTTTTGTAAACTGACAAACGACCCATCTGAAAAATTATTGGAGCATGATCCGATATGAACGCATATTCCACCCAAGAGCGATAAAGACCACTGGTAGATAATAAGCTTTCTGAGACAATACATCAATCCAAACGCTTTGCAATAACCTGTGACCCTTGACGGCCATTTCTCCAAGTTAGAACCAACTTGTCTGGTCAAACATCTACAAGAGTTTTTGATTGGAACATTAACTTGTAATAATCTACCAAAAGACCCGTAGAGTTAGTACCTCCCCAAACTTCATCTGGCGATAGAGTGATATTGAAATCACCAGCAATGATCAACTTATCAATAGAAAGTAATCCACTATCAGCTACCAGATCCCATAAAGCTCGCCTATCCGATCAAGGCCCATAAATATTTAGTAGCGATAAACACTTCTGAGTAGCAATGATTTTCCCTATCAGCAGAATACCTCCACAAGAAAGAACATGATTTAAAGCAAAGAAACTCGGATCCCAAGTAACTAATAAACCACCTGAGGTGCTGAGGGAACTTACAACACACGACACCCACGTAGGACGAAATTTACACATAAATTATCTCGCCTTTTGTTCTTTCACAAGAGTCTCTTGCAAAAAAATTATATTCGGTCTGATATGATCTAGTAAACGACAGTACGCGGTGGCTTTTAGGGTGCCTCCTATCCCTCTAAGATTCAAGGATAGAAGGGTCATTATTTCTCCCTTGCTAGGGCTTTCAATGCTCTAAGTGCCCTACTATCTAAAATAGTAGATCCATTAACACTAGCAGATACAGTCCCTCCACCCAGTTTTTTGTGCGAGCTTCGGGTTTTAATAGGGGAGTGCTCTATGCCTAAGCCTCTAGACCACGCAAAATCCTTTCCAATTCCTTCCGAAAGGGGAGCAAAAGTACTGGTTAAATCCCCTCCAGAGGAATCTTCAAATACAGCTTTACCCAAGTACACATGAAGAGTAACAATGGAGTTTTGGTCTTGAATAAAAGGTAGGAGCGAGTCAAGGACAACTGACAAAGATGCTTTACCTTTTTCAGATTCCCTACACCCAGGTATAACAGGATCAAACTCCGATGACATAGATGAGGTCAAAACAGTCAAAGGCTGAAGGGGATTGGGGTCAGGAGGTCGAGTGGCACGAGTAGGTGAACTCATTGGAGTAATAGGATGAGCCGCATCAAAGGAAGAAACGACTGGTGGAAAGACCGAAGGACAGACCTCTGAAGAAAGCTCTGGACTACCATGCTTATGAGCTAAAAAAGAGTTCACTAAATCCTCATCTCTTTTAGAAAAATTAGTCGACCTCAAAAGCCAACCAGAAGAGTCCACAACATCACGCTCCCAAGAAGATAAAGAATCATAAAGAGATGGACAGTACAATTTAAGCTTACCTGAAAGAGAGTTTACTGGCTCCTGCTGGAAGTCCTTCTCTGTCGGATAATGTAAGCCTTCAGAGCCAAAAATCTCAACCTCAGGGGAGGAGTCCAGTACATTCCAGTTACTTTGTTCTTCATCCGTCTCTTCAAGTGACTCCAAACCCTTACAGTCTTTGTGAAGATGGCCTGTACAACGACAACGAATGCATCTAAAAGGAATCTCCATGCACTCTAGTCTGTGTAGTAACCGGCGTCCACGCCATTCAATATCTATTAACTCAGGTAATCCGCCATGGACATCCACTTCTACTAAAATCTTTCCAACCTTTCTAGACAATGCCTTTAGAGCCTCAGAATCCAGAGTAATGAAAGTTCCCAAGGCTTCACCAATAGCCTTAAGAGTTCCTTCGTTCCAAAAGTGAATGGGCAGTCCTGGTAAAAGGACCCATAGATGTCTCTTAGGAAAATAATCATAACTAGGGTCAAAGGAGACACGCCATCTCTTGAGCATGATACTACTCCCTCCAAATAGCCATCGGGAAGCTAGTAAAATATCAGTGTCTTCTGGGGAACGACAGATAAAGCCCAACCAACCTTTGGCAAGGTATAGTACCTCCAGAGTATATCCTAAGGCTGGGCTCCAGTAATGTTCCATCCAATCTTGAAGTGGCTCCTGAGTAAGATAGTGGTAGGACACTCTACCAACTAAATTGCAAAGCGCCATATGGAAAGTCTCTTCCAGTCCTACGTTTGAGCCCAACACTAACCTCTTTGTCACCTTATTTGGCTTCCAGAGCTTACGTTTAAGACCCTTAGGAGACGGGTGAGTAGAGACTTTGCGCTGGAAATTTGTCTTACAAACAGTATTTCGAGAATCAAATCCCTCCCTTAGAGTAAAACCTATCGACGCCAACCCAGAAGCATCCTGTTTGTCAATATCAGGTCTCGGAACAGAAAGCAGCTTATCAGAAAAAAAAAATTGAGACTTTTGGAGGCGATACTCCAGGAGAGTGAGGCGAAGAGTTAAAAGAGACACTGCGTCCTGGAGAAGAAGAAGCATTTCGAGCAACAACCTTCCCATCAACCTCGACTGACGATCCCATAAGTGTCCTGACAATATAGTAAATAGGACAAGAAGCCCACCACTACAGTAACTGACACCTAGACCTCACTAAGCCTTAAAAACACTGGAACAATTACCAAAAATAGTAATGTGGACGAAGAAGAGACTGCCCTTGGCTCAGATGCAAGGAACATTAAATCAAGTATTAAAAAGGATTAACGAAAAACAATAAAAAATCTCCAATGGATTAATGAGGACCCATGCTATCAAACTTCTTGTGAGATCTTGAAAAGACCTAACTAAATAAATCAACAACTTTTTAGAAAACCTCTAAAGGAGTGGTAATACCCAAAAACGTCAAGAATCAGGAAATCCAATCCACCAGGTTCCAAAGTAGTCCTCATACCTGTCACCTGGTCCTATTTTAAGCTTAGTTTTGGAATACGGTAACAAATTTAGAAAATATTTTAATGATAATGATACGTAGTTGAAATTTCATTCTTCAGGTTTGAAGTGGCTCATGAACGCCCTTTCATTCCCATCACGACAATTGCCCTCTATTTTGAATGCTCATACTAAAAATCTACTTGGTTTTTTTTCTCTCACCATGATTACCTACTCACTGTTTTGATTTTTTTCCCTTAAAGCCATGCTTATATTTTATTATAAATATATAGCTGCTCTCTTATATTGTTTCCAACTATTTTCTTCTGCATTGATTCACATTTAAGTATGAACAGAGCATGGGTATTATTCCTCTTTTTCCTGTCACCTCCATACCTTGTATGCTATATGTATCAATCCCCATATTAACTATGTGCAAACCAGTTCTTTGAAAAACCTGTTTGAAATAAAAGCTTACATGTATTACCACTGCATATTTTTTAATAATGAAATGCAAAGGGTTTTTACATCCTACCATTACTCTATTATACATGCAATTTAAAGTGAGCTTGAATAGCAGCTGGGTATACTCGAATACTCTGATTTCCCATATTTTTCTAAAGGCTTATTCTCACTCTTTCTCACATAAATCTATATATACAAAATGATATATGCATGTTGTTCCAAAATTTTGAAGGGTTGAAAAAGAAATATGATAAAAAATAAGTTTGCTCGTGGCAAGTCTACATGTATTATTCCATCTTTTATCTCTTAAGAATCCCAATAATCCATAACCACAACCATGGCTAAACTGTTTAAACAAATTTTAATGAAATATTATTTATTTTTGTTTACATACAATCAATAGTGGGTAGTGATTCAAATATATTTTATGGATGGCAAATGATATTATTGCATGTTTGTAGATGAGCTTTTTTTAACATAGGAAGGGGACAAGGGAAAAGACCTAATGCTTTTTGGCAAGAAGGAAGGAATAAAATAATAAGGTTCTCTGTTCACTTTGATGCTAACTCTGAGGAGTTCAATCATTTGGCATAAACTTGACACCTTTTCTTGGGTGGACAACAAGCTTTGTTGTAGCCATTGAGACTTGTAAATGCACCTCTGCAATCCCACCCGAGTATAACTGATATTCCTTGGTATCCACAACCTGGCCTAATCAATGATGGATGGGAAACAAACCACAACAAACTTGTTGCAGGGAATGCTAAATGGTCCAACATTCGTGAAAAATAACCCCAACTTGAACTTGTTGCTACCTCTATTGTTCCTTCAACTAATTCTTTTTCTCAAAAGAAACCATACTTTGAGATTAAATCCTCTTATTAAAAGTCACCTGCAATTGAAAAAGGAAAGAATCCCATGAAAGAATTCTCAAGCTCTGGAACATCAAAACCTGCTTTTGTCCACTCCAAGGCAAGTACACAGGAGTTACAAGGAGAGGAGAAGAGGAAAATTTCTCACGACTGGAGTTACAGGAGTTACAAGGAGAGGATAAGAGGAAAATTTCTCATGTGGAAATGTTTCGTGAGATATCACATTACTAACACTTCATGCTTATGATAACTATGATGATTTGGACAAAACTTTGACTTGGTTTGACATTTTCAAATTTTGACTATTAAAGATATTATATTTTTGAAAAGATCAAGTTTTATATTAGTGATATTTGGAGGGACAAGGCGGTAATATTATATATATTAAGTTTGTCGTTTATATTATGACCACACGTGGTGAATCATTTATTGTTTCACAAAGTATATTTGAATGTTTAAGTGATGTAAGTCCATAAGCCTCAAGTGGTATTAGTGGGACCCTTGTCTATCTTACGAAATGTCATTAAGTAATTCCCAAATATTTTTTATTTCATTGATTGTATTTTCTCCCTTATTTCCCAAAAGTATTTCTTATATATATATATATATATATATTAAAGATTGTTGAAAGTTGATTAACCGTTTGAAAATAGTATAAGAAGAGGAGAGATTGATGAAGAAGGAGAGGAAAAATTGTGAGAGATATGTTAAGGATTTGAGAGACATTATGTAATTTATTATTCATTATAATTCATTCCTACAAAGTTTTTCGAGGGTTGAATAACATTGTTGTCACCAAGAATTTCTTTAAAAGTGACAAGGAAAGGCAAAGTGAGGCTAGTTTGATCTTATGTTAAGGTTATTTATCTTCTGCATGGTTTTCTTTTTAGAAGTGTTGATTCTGTTCAGCACTAATCAACGCCATCTTTTTGTTAGGATATTTAGACACTTAGGAGTTAGTTAAGATCTACTTGGTCTAATATGTCGTTAGGTAAAAGTGTTTTTCTTTAGTATGCATTAGTATACATTTGTAGTTAGGAAATCCGATGGTCACAATATGTTCCCGACATAGAGTGATTCGACAGTTCATACTCTCCTCGATCTTAATGGCCATTGATCCGTGGCTTAACACCCGATTGGTCCATGATCTCTATTTAAAGAGCATGGAGGTTCATTTGCCTATGATCGATTGTGAGAAACTCTCTTGTAAAATCTCTCTGTAATCTTTTTCTTTGCATTAATAAATTGTTCCAAGTGGCCGCGTTGGCTGGGGCCGTGGATGTTTCCCCGTAGGGGTTTTCCTATGTGAAAACATCAGTGTGTTGATATTTGATCTGGTTATTTGAGTGGTTACTGAAGGTGTTTGTCCTCTTTTGGAATGCCTGTGTTGTCGAACATGGTATCAGAGCCTATTTGAAGACCCGCTCCTATTGTAGATCGAGATCGTGAAGCCGAGTTGCCTCATCTCCATTTTCTGGAATTTCCGTACATTTATGAGATGATAAGACTATTCCATTGCATTTGGAGCACCCGTTTCATTCAGGAACACTTTTCGTTTCACTCGAAAAGGTTTCTGTTTTCCCAAGATACGACCATTACAGTAAAGCCTGAATACGCATTTTTAAAATTTCTGCAAAGTTTTATTTTGATTTTATTTCGGTTTGTATTTTTTATTTCCGGGTTGCTACTCTTTTAGATCTGCGTATGCTCTTTGCCCCGCGCCCTATACGATCTCGGCAAATCAAAAACTGATAGGAAAAGGTGCATCTTCCGGGTAAGCTAACCGAGATCTAACCCTTGTTGTCATCTAGAAGTGAAATTTTTTTCTTGTGTGAAAAGAGTTTTTTTTCAGCACTTTCTCCAAGACCATCTTCCACAACAACAACAACAACACCCCCAATCCTCCTTCTAAACATTACAATATGTTTTGCTAGACCATTTGGTTAAAAATTGCCTTATTAAGTAAGAGGTCTTGACTTCAAGTCTCTCTTTTGTTACCTTTTTGAAAAAATTTATGCTAAAATTGTAAAATGTATTTCACTTCAAGTATAAAAGTGAATCACTATAAGTAGCTTTAATATTTTATTTTAGAGTTATTTATTTTGCATGCATCTTTTCTGTTATAAAGTAACTTCATTGTAAAAGTGATTCCCACTTCTCTTTATAAAAGTGGGTGACTTCATAAAACAACTTACACTATCACGTGGTCAGTTGGTTACCGTTTATGTCTTTTTTTAAAAGGGCATAACTCTCACATCGAAAGTCCGTTTTCAGTGCCGTTTTTTAAAAAGCGCATATTTTTTCAAGCTCTTTCCATCCAGATCATCAATTTCAGTTTTTAAGTCCATATTATCTGCATATTTAATATGGCTTCTACAAGTAATGTCTTTCTTACCAGCAACAACTACTTCCAATGAAAATCTCATATGAAAGATTTATTAAGAAGTAAAGGCTTGTACCAGATTACCTTGGGAAATGAAAAAAAACCCATTGATGTTGATAAGAAATCCAAGTGGGATAATAGGAATGACGAAGCACGTGGACTAATCAGAATGTCCATCTCTCCTAATTTAAGGTACCACCTTCAAGAAATTGATGACCCCGAAGAAGTTTGGGACAAGACCACATCTGTGTTTGGTAAACTCAATATTATTCGAGCACAAAAGTTAGAAAATCAAATATTGACCTTGAGTCCAACTGATTTTTCTTGCCTTGGAGACTATTTATCTAGGTTCAAAACACTCAGAATTTTATGTGAAGAATGTAAGATAAAAATGGAGGAAGACCGTTGTATCTATCTTATTATTTCTAAGCTAGGTAGTGCATATTCTGTGTTTGTATCTACATTTTATGCCATGAGAGAGGCTCTAGGGAAAGCTTATGAAAAACCCACTCTTGAGTCCTTTTGTGCTTCTTTGATTAGAGAGGAAGATAAGCTTATACAACTTGGAGTGATCAACACTGCAGGTACCTCTAACAAAGCCTTAGTTTCCCAAAAGAAAAATAAACCCAAGTATCCCAAGAAGCAACATCCTCGCTACAACAACAAGCAATATAAGGGTCCCAAACCCGCTCAGATAGCTTCAGCTCCTAATGGTGACAAAGGAGCAAAAGATAAAAATAAGAATACTAACAGAAAATGCAACTTTTGTGATAAAGATGGTCATGATGAGTCCAAATGTTTCAAGAAGATGGCAGCGTTAGAAGCAACGATGAAGAAGCACAACATCAGTATTGATTATACTTCTTCTTCTTCTTCTCATGGACATGCACTTTCTGCTTATGGTTTCTCCTTCAACACACCTTCTCCTTCTACTTCTGATAAGTGGCTTATTGATTCTGGAGCATCTTATCATATGGCTAAGGATAGAGATATATTTTCTACTCTAAATGAATGTAACACCAAGAAAATATTTGTTGGCGATGATAGATCTCTTAGTGTTGAAAGATCTGGCACTGTACAAGTAGAAAATGGCCATTTCAATGATGTTTTATGTGTTCCAAGTCTTTCTTGTAACCTTCTATCAATATATCAAATCACTCATTCAGGTGAAGGTAAAACCATAGAGTTTTCACCTCACCAAGTTGTAATCAAGGATCTAAAAGATCTTAATCATGTTCTTGCAACTGGAATCGTTGATGATATTACCAGGTTGTACAAGTTTGACAACTTTGGGTCATCATCTTTTTCATTAGTTTTTGTTGCTCATAGAGATGACTTGAGCAAACTTTGGCATGAGCGGTTTGGTCATCTAAACTATCACTCATTGCAGCAATTATGTAATCAACAGATGGTGACTGGTATTCCTCTTGTTTCATGCAGAGATGGTGTTTGTGCCGGTTGTGTTCTCGGCAAACATCATTGGGACAGTTTTGAAAAACGTGCCTCTTGGCACACCTCGGGTCCTTTGCAACTTGTTCACAGTGATTTGTGTGGTCCACTTTCTTCTCCTTCTTTTTCTGGGTGCAAGTATTTCTTAATTTTCATTGATGACTTTTCTAGACGTACTTGGGTTTACTTCTTAAAACTTAAGAGCGAATTTTTTGACAAGTTTTTGGCCTACAAGGCCCTTGTAGAAAATCAATCTGGCCATCAAATTCAAAGGTTAAGAACAAATAATGGAGGCGAATATGTGAACAATAATTTTACAAATTACTGCACTACACAGGGAATCCAAATGCAACACACTGTTCCATATACACCACACCAAAATGGTGTTTCTGAGAGAAAAAACCGCACATTAAAAGAAATGGTTAATTGTATGATCCAATCTAAGGGATTAAGTCTAAAGTATTGGGCAGAAGCCATCAACTATGCAAATTACATAGTAAATCACACTCCCACAAAGGCTCTTAAAAATATAACACTAGAAGAAGCTTGGACTAAAATTAAACCAGATGTAAGTCACTTCTATGTATTTGGCAGTATAGCATGGGCTCACATTCCTGATGAGAAAAGGAAAGCATTGCAGCCTAAAAGTAAGAAGTGTATATTTGTTGGTTATTCTGAAGATGTCAAAGGTTACAGACTTCTTCAATCACATTGTAATGAAATTATTATTAGAAGAGATGTTAAATTTGATGAAAATCTATTGGCCTGCGAGCCTAATTCGACATTTGTGCCTTCTTTGGCCCGCGATCCTAATTCGACGGTTGTGCCTTCTTCGGCCTACAATCCATATTCGACGTTTTTGCCTTCTTCTGATCTGTTTTCTTCTTAAGATGATGACAATGAGGATGAAAATCCACCTCCGCTTGCTCACCCTCCTCCAAATGAGTCCTTTGAACCTGAACCAACACTAGTAGTCTAATTTCACCGCTTCCTAGATGGGTCCGTTCAACAGGAGAAGCAACTGGTGGTCTTGTCGGTGATCCTTCAAATCAACGTCGAACACATTCACAGTTCCAGTGAGCCTCTTCTCTTTTGGCTCAAGTTTCAGAGACTCTTGATCCAAAAACATTTGCAGAAGCTTCAGGTCATCTAGATTGGGATATAGCAATGAATGAAGAGTATCGTTCTTTAATGGAAAACAATACTTGGGATCTTGTACCTCTTCCAAAAGGAAGAAAACTTGTCAGATGTAAATGGGTCTACATAACTAAGTATGCATTAGATGGAAGTGTTGAAAAACATAAGGCTCAGTTAGTTGCTAAAGGATTTTCCCAAGTTGAAGGAATTGACTATAATGAAACCTTTTCCCTTGTAACCAAAATGAATTCCATCCACCTTGTTCTTTCCCTTTCTGCCTCACATAAATGGGAGGTCCATCAGATGGATGTTAAATCTGCCTTCTTGCATGGCGATTTGAAAGAAGAAATCTACATGGAACAATCTCCTGGCTATGTCCAGAACGACTCTAGCCTTATTTGTCGCCTCAAGAAATCTCTTTATGGTCTCAACCAAGCTCCCTGAGCTTGGTATGCCAAAATGGACAGCTTTCTTATTGCCATTGGATTCTCTAGATGTCATTCTGATCCTAATGTCTATACCAAGAAAGTAGGAAGCCATCTCATAATCCTTGTCCTTTATGTTGATGACCTTATCCTTACTAGTAGTGACCCAAAACTTTTAAACCATGTGAAAACCAGCCTTAAGAAGAAATTTGAAATGACCGACTTAGGATTTTTGCACTATTTCCTTGGCCTCCAAGTTTTGCAAACCAATGAAAGAATTTTTCTTTCCCAGTCTAAGTATGCTTGTGACCTTCTTCGTCGCTTTCACATGGATGATTGTAAACCAACCCCTTCTCCCTTCCAGTCTGGAGTCAAGCTTACTTCCACCTCTACTTCTCCTGAAGTTGATGCCACCTTGTGCCGCCAGTTAGTTGGTAGCCTCTTATACTTGACTCATACCCATCCTGATCTTTCCTTTGTTGTTGATCTTGTTGCTCGGTATATGCAAACACCCCATGAAAGCCATTGGAAAGCAGCTAAAAGGATACTTCATTATGTCCATGGTACAGTTCAGTTTGGGATACATTACAATTCAAGGGGGACTCATTTATTGGTTGGTTTCATTGATCCAGATTGGGCAGGCGACCCTGATGATCGGAAGTCTACTGCAGGTTATATTTTTAGCCTTGGTTCAGGACCTGTCACTTGGGCCTGTAAGAAACAACATGCTATTGCACTTTCTTCAGCAGAAGCAAAGTACCGAGCAATGGTAAATGCAATTCAAGAATCCTTGTGGCTTCGATTGGTCCTTTCAGAGTTTGGATTCCAACACCAGCATTCAACCAACCTTTGGTGTGACAATCAGAGTGCCATCAAGCTCGCTAAAGGCCCAGTTCAACATCAACGTAGCAAACACATTGAGATACACATGCACTTCATCATAAAGCTAATTCATGATTAAGTTATTGAAGTGCTCTTTTTCCCTACAGAAGATCAAGTTGTAGACATTTTCACAAAGTCTCTTACAGAAGCGAAGTTTTCCAAACTTCGATCTATGTTAGGAGTTCAGGAAGTTGTCATTAAGGGGGGATAGACTCTAATGCCTCCTTCCTTCTCCTATTGTGTCACTATTGTAAATCCTTCAATCCTATCCCAAGTTGTTCTTAAGGGGGGATGTTAGGATATTTAGACACTTAGGAGTTAGTTAAGATCTACTTGGTCTAATATGTCGTTAGGTAAAAGTGTGTTTCTTTAGTATGCATTTGTAGTTAGGAAATCCGATGGTCACGATATGTTCCCGACATAGAGTGATTTGATGGTTCATACTTTCCTCGATCTTAACGACCATTGATCCGTGGCTTAACACCCGATTGGTCCATGATATCTATTTAAAGAGCATGGAGGGTCATTTTCCTATGATTGATTGTGAGAAACTCTCTTGTAAAATCTCTCTGTAATCGTTTTCTTTGCATTAATAAACTGCTCCAAGTGGCCGTGTTGGCTAGGGCTGTGGATGTTTCCCCGTAGGGGTTTTACCACGTGAAAACAACGGTGTATTGATCTTTGATCTGGTTATGTGAGTGGTTACTGAAGGTGTTCGTCCTCTGTTGGAATACCTGTGTTGTCGAACACTTTTGCACCTTTTATTGTACTTGGTTACTTTCATGTGATTCAAATTACATCTTAATCTTCTAGAGATCTTTCTGGTCCAAATTCTCAAAGGAATTCAAAAAATTCATTTTATCATTTATTTATTTATTTTTTGGGATTTTTTTTGAATAAAACCAAAAATTTTAAAACTTTAAAATTCAATTGTTGAAGCTTCATGGGTATGAAGTTAACAGAATAGGATAGGGTTGAGTCACATAACTAATCTCAAAGGAATATACTCACAACAACACAACTCAAAGGAGATACTCAAAGGAAGATACTCACAATATGAATAACTCGTGGATCTATTACAAAGGATTTTACCTCCTTATATATCATTGCTCATTAAGCAAATAATTTCCACTTATGAATGTGGGTTAGATCGCTTTACATAAAAAGTGAACATTAAAATATTCTAAAGTCATAAAGTTACTTTATTAGATAGTAAGCCTTATATCCTAACATCCCCTCTTAACACTTAAAATATCGAAAGAAAAACATACTAATTGGAAATAAAACACACTGACTGAAAACTAAAACATCAGAACCAAACATTCTTCATAATATTCTTCTTTGAAAATAGTTCTTGGACCAGGTAGAGATTCATTAAGCTACCTCATAACTCTCGTAAAGGTGTAGCTCCCAAGATGAATTCCTAAGTTCCCATATTCTACCACCCCGAACTCCCAAATTACAAATCTCTTAAATTATTAGACAACCATCCATGTCGATCTACATCCATAATGCTCCATCGAGTTGTCTCATAACCCTCGTAAGGGTAAAGTTCCCAAGATTCACAAACTCTTGAACTATCTAGGAAACCACCTATGTTGAGTTGTATCTACACTAGATCCATTCTTGTCTTCAAAGTGTGGGCTTCTTAAAATGCGTAGAATATCCTTTCTTCAGTAATATCATCACCACTATCGACATCCAGTGGATCTTCAACAAAGGATACATTAACTACATGTGGTTCGTCTTTGAATTTTCCCTTGAGAAACTCATTAGCTTGAAATCTACAATTCCAAGCTATGTGACCCATTTTCTTGGAATAGTAACATTCCATCTTCTCCTTGTCTTTAGATAATATGTTACACATGTTTCTTGAGTGTAATGTAGCCTTATGATGAATATCACCATTTGTAACACATGCAATGGTTCTCTTTTCTTCAACTAAGAGAGTTGAAATCATGTCTTCTAGAGTTTGATAAACCATGCTAGTGATCCCTTGATTCATCTATGCCAGGAACAATCTCTAGGTCTTCACACTTGCATAGACTTTGTGGCTCTCAGACTATTGAATTCACAAGAGTAGAAACCTTGTCTTTCAAAGGCTTAAGACTCTTGATACAAATTCAAACTCCTAGACTCTTCCCTACTTTGAGACCATATTACAAAATGAGCTCGATCACTAAATGAGGAAATCCTATATAGGGTTGAGTCACATCACTGAACTCAAAGGAAGATACTCACAATAACACAATATGATGTTATCAATGAATAATTGGTGCATCTATTACAAAGGATTTTACCTCCATATATATCATTGTTCACTAAGAAAATCATTTCCCATATTACATAGTAAGTCTTATATCCTAAAAAAATCAAATAACTATGTGCGTGCATATGTACTTGACAACATCTAAAAAATTAAACCAACGTAGATCCATCTTAAACCCAGATCTCTCAAGCATTGAGAGGGATCAAATTTCTTAAGTTGTAAATTTTGTAATCAATTAATATGAAGGAATTAATACATGACATGGAATAAAATGATACAAAAATTTACACCTTAAAGAGATTTGATCTCTCTCGATTATTGATAGATCCAGGTTTAAGATGCATCTATACTAGTATTAGGAATTCTTAAACTTGATTATTCATTTAAAATAATATGAAAGCTGGTTGGGTTGTGGTCTAATAGTAGATTGGTGTACATTTACCATAATTGTCAGGCTAGGTATGGCAGTGAATGAGGAACTCCAAACTTGATGCTCTGTTATTAACATACACATATACAAATGCAAATTTGAGTGATGTTTGGTATTCACCTTCCATGTGATTCTTACTATCACCTATGACTCTTCATATTTATTGTTGTTCCAGAGTCTGTACTTAAGGCTAAAAAGTACAGGGTCTAGGCATCCGAAAGTGAGTAAAAGATAAAAAATGGGAAAAAATCAACCCTCGGGAAAAGGGAAGCTAAGGAAGATTTCTAAGTTGTATCTGACTCGCTTCCAATTGTTCCTGGATGCTTATATCCCATTCAATTGTGGCCCATGAACGTTCGAGTTCGACCCGGGTGATGGCGGTTTTAAGTATGGTGTCAAATAGGTTAAGAGCGATTCTAGTTTGATCTGATAGGCCGGGTTCAATGTTGGGCTGTCTTGCAAAGGGTACAGTCATGGAGGAACATAAAATGAAAAGAAAGTTCGAGGTTTAAAATGCCACTTCAATCTTTTCTTTAACTGTATAAAAGAGAACTTTCAAAATCCGATGTTAAAGATAGAACACAAACCAAAGGCCTTCTCCCGTAACTGAGTTAACTTTTTAAAGAATCATGTATGAAATGTGAGAAAACATTAATCCGTCAACAATGCGAGGCTCCTATCAAGGGAGAATCTCGCCCTGTAAACAGAAGAAGAAAAAGGCAAGAAGCAATCTGACGAAGCATAAAATATAGAGATCTAAAAAGTTCACAGGTCTTGTACCTGCTAATTGCCGATACAGAGGAAAAAATGCAAGTGATTAGACGACTAAAAAATTGGTCACCACAGTAGAAGTTGCACTAAATTGTAGCTAAGCATTCATCAGAAATATATGCGAAATGAAATTTAATGTAAGATAACAGAGAAAACAAAACTCATATCTCAGTCTTCACGGAATCAGGAATCTTCGGATTGCTTTGCATTAATTTTCAAAGAAAGAAAGTCTCTCTTATAATCGGCCAAGAAAGGTCCAACCCCTATTCTCAATTCAAAATGAATATTTATACAAACTTCTAAATGATAGAATCTCAATCGTTCTAGAACTTTTCGGTTACAAAATGGGAAATTTATGCGTTTCACTTCTTTGTCTTTGTCCTCCTTCCTGCGGGCAGAGCACCTTCCTTTCTTTACTCTTTGGGTTCTAAAAATGGAACAGGTAGACATCTGTCATTATTTGACACCAGAAGCCTGCCCTCTCGCCTGCTCGGTGCAAGTGATGCACCTCTTCACCAACTGGGCTATCAACCTGGAAGGCTCTGCTTGGTCGCTCGCTTCAAGAGTGTAACAATTCTTCGCCAGTTGTGGTAAATTCTTTCCTACCTGTCGGTCCTATGTGATGATGGAGAATAATTGTAAACTTGGCTGTACTAGCAATTTGTCCATTTGGGTCATATCAACCTGGTTGATCTGGGATATCTCCACTTGTTGCTGCTCCATGTTTTCTTTGATGTCCAACAGATGTTTAGCTATATTGATTTTGCCCAGTGTCCCAACACTGCTCTCCTCATCAAGATCTAGCAAACCTTTACTTATTAAAGAGAACATTTCCCCACAAAAATTCTTTACTTTGTTAGCTCTCCCCCTGCTTTCCAATATGTTCTGCTCCCAGACCTTTAGCAGGATATTACCTCTGGTTTGTTCCGTGATGGATAATTTTGAGGTGTTGACCGTCTCTATCTTCACTGTAGCTATAACAATGTCTTGGAAAGCGACCCATGCTGCCCCGACTTCTCTTTCTCTCGAAGAAATGTTCTCTAATATTTGCTCCATCGTCTGGAAATGGTTCTTAATGGTTTTCACCTTTGCCAGTAAGTTTTGTTGATCCTTAAGTACCTTATGTCGGATTTCGACGGCCTGCGATATGAACATCTTTATGTCTACAACCTTCTTCTCTACCACCTCCAATTTCAACTGCAACTCTATAATCTGTTGGCCTTGCTGGCTTACCTGTGTTTGGCTAGTTTACGTCGACTGGTGCACCTGCTCGAGGTCGGACCTGAGCTTCTCGATTTCATGCAGGTCGGTTGTTCGGGCTTCCTCAAGGCTCCTGCTCACCTTGTCCCTGACATTCTCTTCAGCAGTAGCTACCTTAGCTTCCAATTTACTGATCAGGAGGTTCTTTCATTTCAACTGGGCTGTCAAAGTCCCAAATGAGTAATGATTGGCTGTAGCATAAGCCCCTAGCGTCCCTGCTATCTCCTCTACAAATTTTTCTTCTTTCGCAGCCTTCCCATCTGTCATAATTTTAATTTTTTTAGCTACTACGCCCTCTTTTTGATAAAATCCTTGCCTTACCATGGCCTTTCTTTTCTTGTCAAAGAAAAATTCATTGGGAGGCAGCTCCTCTACAGAAATAAGCGTCAGTTCTTCATTGAAAATCCATCCCTCATCAGGATTCCCCTTTGTGAACTGCAAGGGTGTGACAATAGCAATCGGACTGCCGATTTGCTTGGATGTTTGTTTCAGGGTGATTTCTGTAGCCGATTCATTTGGCACGAGCGAAAGTGAGTCGCCCGATCCCTGGGAAGGTATCTTTGCTTGGCCTTGGGCCTGCTTGCCTGGCGCGCCCTTTTCGGGGTTTCCTTCCTGCTTCTAGGGGACTTCGGCTCCTAGCTCTGAGGTTCCAGCCTCCCTGGTTTTCCCTTGATCCTTCTCCCCACTAGGACTCGAGTCCTTTCCACTTTTGGCTCCTGTCTGCTTCATAACTGGAAGCTCTGGGGCTTCACCCTGTACAATCAGGGGGAGACAACTCCGTCGATGTTCCCAAAATTTCAAAACTTCAGCCATGTCTATAGGTGGCAAGGCTTGAATTTGACTTAGGACTTCCACGAAGGACCTCGCGCCTCGGAATATTTCGTCATGCGGGGAATCCATGTGTTCATACCTCTTCAGGCCACAACTTGCTAGGTGATTTCTCACAACCTTACTAGGGTCATGCTTCTTAAACTCAATGTCTACCAGCTTCATTTCTTCCAGAGCCACAGTCTCGGATTTGGCGTGGCCAAAATTTAACAAGGAATATGCACTGATACAAATACGGAAGGGAGACCATACCTTTTTTGATACTCCTTTGAGCTCCTTGCTTATTCCACCGAGCACAGACTGTCTGGCAATCTCATGGCACAATAGCTTATCTGGCAGGAATAGAGGGAGGGCATATGGAGGGACAAAGGTGCCGAAAACCTTGATATATGAAAATTCCTCCTCTAGATACCAATCTGCCATGCTGCTTAGGCTGGTCGCGACGCTATCTGATATCCTGGGAGGCGGCTGACCAAAAATGGCGACATGCAGTGGCACCATTACCTAGTTGAAGATCTTGTAGATAAATTCTTTGGCCTTATCCTCCCAAAGCTTCGAGTGGTATACATGGATAGGCTCTGTACTAGATGGAGTCCAGCTCTAGCTCATTAGAGGGAAAGGCCTCATGAAACAAATGGCATCCATGATGTAGGCAAACATGAAAAACGAAGTTGCTTTCCCACTCGCCTTCTGCGCTCGATATTTGGTAATTCGACTGGTTAAACTATCCGACAATAGTTTGGCCCAGTCAAGAGAAAGCCCTTCAGCAACTGTATGAATCATAGGCACCCATGGGAGGAAAAAGTGTGTGGTTTCCTCCCTCCCATACAACCTACATGCCATCATTGCTATATACCTGAATGGTGGCTCTAAGGAGGAGACTGAATAAATTCCATTAGAATCCGCCCTGAATTTTGCGGGGTGCGAAACCCAATCCTTGATCAGATCGGATAAGCTTCTGCCATATTGCTCGCATTCCTTCTCCTTGAAACCTTCCAGAAACTCGGCTTTGTACGCGAAGTTTGGTGTGGGTGACAACTGATACATTGCCTGCAAATGTTCTGGTCTAAAAGTCCCAATCGTCACCTTTTTCTCGCTGATAATAGTTCTGGTCGGGATATCCACATGGTCTAGCGCCCATCTGATCATATCATAATAAGGGAGGAGCCATGGTCTTGCCACTATTTTGTGCATTTCTGCCTGAATGACAATTTTGTATCTGGTGGCCAAATCATCCTTCTCATTATCGCTGGAATCATCTGAACAATTCATCGATTCAGACTGAAGAATGTCGGAGATGTATGTCCAGGTTTTGACAGTATGAATACTTTGAGGTGAAGTATCGGAAACACCATCAGAGCCCTGGCCTGAACTTTCGGCAGCCTCCTTGAACGCCTTTCGTGGAGCCATGAAAGAGAATTTTGTACGTAGATCACCCGTAGTAAGAATTGTAAATACAGACATAAGTTATCCCGATGAAAAAAGCTCTGCGTGCAAAATAGAAATAAAATTGAAATAATGAAACAAACCCCTTATCTTAGTCATTTAAAACCTTGGTGTCGTTGCGAACCAAACAGTCAAATCACTTAAAGAAAGATTTAGCAGTAAAAGCGAGATCCTACTATCTGTCACCTCGCCAAAGTCCAAATAAATGCCATAATTGTTTGACGAGTCATAGCACGAATCAACACAAAAAACATTTAAAATTACTCCGCAGATGGTGCGTATTAAAGTTTTCATTGATGCATTGATTAATCCTGCTTAGCTCCTTTAATTAGGTTTGTTTTAGTCTTTAATTTCCCCTTTTCGGCGTTCGCCGTATCGAGAGAAATCACTCCTACTCTTTGAGCCCCCAAAACCCGAAATTGTGATGATGCGATTTAGTTTAGAAAACGTGATCTAACTTAAGCTCTTAATTAACCCATGCTTAATTAATAAAAATCATGACTTTGCGACTCGGGGCTACGAAGGTATAGTTTTTTGGGAGAGTGATCGTCGAGTTGCAAAACCCCGACGGTGCTTAACTAGGGTTTAAATTGACTTACCCCTGACACTAACCTGCGTAAACTTTTAAAACTGTTTTGTGACTTCGCATATCAGAGTTTGGAAACCTTGCGAATTTTAACTCCCAAAGCGCGATAGCATGAGGTAATAAAAGTAATAGACTCGCTTAATGGTTAGGCGACAATGACTTAGGACTATAACAGCTATCGCCACTTCGCATGTCGGGGTAAACTTTTGATTGCAAGAATTACATTTCAACACTTGTAAAAGGCGACTCCAACATAGGCTCCAACTAGGGATCCCGTCTTCCTGCGAGACGGGAAGAACATTAGACCATGTGCCTGTATTGGGTAAATGGAGTCATTGGTTTCTTTCTGCGAAACTTGTTTTAGGAAGGGGATACAGAGGGAAAAAGAGATTTCGTCTTTACCTCTGAAAAGATTTTCAACATTCAATTGCGTTCTAAACTCAGCTGTAGCCCTTTCGATGACTTTATCCTTATCGATACTGAATTTAGGTCTGCTTTAAGATAATCAAAACAATCCTAGGAAATTCAACAGATCCTGTGGATTTTGGCTTGCATCAAACGAAGTAAATTTCATGCTTTTAATCGAGGGGGGGGGTCCTGAACTTGGGATGTAGATTCAGTTTCGTAAAGGCTGGTTACCAGAGTAGAGTGAAAATTATGTATGACAACCTTACAGATATCTCAGATATTGCTTCAGTACCCCGGTGAAGTTATCTGGCCCTTTTTACTGAATTTCCTTTCACCACTTCGAATCGTAATTATGCATTTAAATGCTGAGACGAGGGCAATCACTTACGAATTTCTTTTCATCGTCTTCTTGGACTATATGGGGGCAATCAAATATGAATTTCCTTTCACCATCTGTCTTATATTTTACTTTTTAAAACACAAAGTGGGGGCAATCAGTTTGTATAAGGCATACCAGGGATGGTATCTGTGTAATATTCGCAGTGGAGTTCTGTCAACTTGCTTTGATTACTCGGGACCAACCTTCTCTTAACTTTCAAAACACCTTAGCCCGCAGGGAAAATGGGAAAAATTACTTCCAAGGACCTTCCTTTGAGCAAGCCTCAATCCTTTGAAGACTGTTAAAAAACCTAGAAGAGTCAAGATCAACCTATGCATAACTTTGTTCAATAGGAGACTAAGGAGTTTATGAGGACCGACTTACTTTCCAAGGTCTATTTTCCAGCTTCCAAAGCTAAAACTTAACCTCTTCTTCCCTTGTAGGAAACCCGGAAAGGTGCTTGGATTTTTAAGAAGGTAAATCCAAGGACAGAAAAAGGGCGACGAAGAAAGGTCTGGAATTTCAAAATACAGGGGTCATGGATTAGAACCCGACTCTTGGAACCTTTTGTCTGAGACGCTTTCCTGCTTATTTTAATTACCTCTTATCTTTATCTAGGTGAAACTCTTAGAACCCAGAGTAAGAATTTGTTCTTTTAATAACATATCATACTTATGAGACCGTCACGACACTTTAGAGACCTTCGTTTGAAATATAGACCTCTCTGGAACTCGTACCTTTGCCTTACCATTTCGTTCTCTTCTAAAATAACGGAAAATTTTTCTATCACCTGTTTCCAGCGAATTGATTCTCAGATATATGACCGTGTGTTTAGTCCTTTCTCTTGTTTGGGATGCAAGCCGAGATCCTGCAAGGGAACAACACGAAGAGTATCAGGGCTATAAAGGAATTGAAGGCGTTGACAATTTTGTATCCCTACTTCTAGAAAGACACTGACTTATTTTATTTGTGATGAAAGTAGACTTACCAAAGAAAAATTGTGAAAATAAAAAACAAACACAAATTGATATATACAGTGAAAATTTTGGAAACCATTTATTGCATATAGTGTTTTAAATAACGCCCGTTGACAGGGGCGTTGAGGATTTTACCGTCCAAATCCTCTAATAGAAATGATTTTTTCCCTTCAGGAGCTGTGACTTTGAACGGTCCGTACCAGATATGATCGAATTTACCATGTTTTGCCGAGTCTTCCTTCCTAGCATCCCATTTCAAAACCAAATTGTCAGGGAGAAATTCTCTATCCTTGGCCTTACGATCGAATAATGCTTTCATGTTGTCCTGGTATTTCTGCAGCCTTTCGTCCACTTCAGCTCTATGCTGTTGAACTTCAATCAGTTGGTTTATTCTTCTCATGACATGATTTGGTTCTTCTTTCTCATCTTTCCAAAGCTTCATTACGGGAAGCGCTAGGTTTATAGGTAATACTGTGTCGGTCTCGTTTACCATTTGGAAAGGAGAAGTGGTGATAGATTTTTTTGTACCTATCCAATTCGCCCAAAAAGCGTATCTCAAATGCACATGCCAAGATTTTTTGTTTTCGCTCAACACTTTCTTAATTATAGAGATTAGACTCTTGTTTGAAGACTCGGCTAGCCCATTTCCTTGGGGATAATATGTCGTGGAATGACCGAGCACGATATTGTACTTTTGGCAAAAGCTGACCATAGCCATAGATTTAACTGCCTGGGAGTTATCTGTGACTATCTTTCGGGGGCAGCCGAATCTAGACAAAATGTTCTCTTCTAGGAAATCCATTACCATCGAATCCGTTTCCTTTCTGGTTGGAATAGCCTCCACCCATTTGGTGAAGTAATCTGTAGCAGTCAGGATCCATTTATGTTGAGCGCTTGAATGAGGGTTAATTTCGCCTATAAAATCTAGTCCCCATTGTTGAAAAGGGGCTTCCATTTTGACCGACACCAACGGTAGCGCTAGGAGTTTGTGCTTGCCTGCAAACAATTGGCAAGGGTTACAGGCTCTGAATTTGGCGTTGACGTCTGGGAATAGTTTGGGCCAATAATATCCTGCCTTCAGGATATTATAAGCCGTTGCCCTCTAGGCATGATGTCCTCTGCACACTCCTTCGTGAAATTTGTTTATGACCTTCTCTGTTTCTGATTCAACTAAACAAACCAACATGAAGCCTAGTGGGTCTTTCCAATACAATTGGATTTCAGATATACAGTACTTCACCGCATGCAGCTTTAGCGTCCTGGCTTTAGATTTGGATAAGTCACTCGGGCATTTCAGGGTCAGCAGGTAGGACACTATGTCTTTATACCAATCTGATGAGGCAAACTTCTCTTCGATTCTGATGGCAATTATTTGTTCATCGAGCTTGTCCATGTCCACGCACTCTTCACATCCCTGTAGGCCATTTATCCCGAGGGATCTGAAATTGGATTCGGCTAAGAGCTGAGCTAAACCTTGTCCTTTTACTAGTCTTGTCGGTTTTATCTCCAGATCAAATTCTTGAATTTTAGCAAGCCACCATCCCCTTTTTCCATCACTGTCGGACTGAACCAAAATGTCTTTTACGGAACTGGTGGGTACGTACGCAATTACCTTGGAATGTAGCACGTAGGTTCTAAAATCATTTAATGCCTTCACCATAGCATATGCTTGCTTTTCCATTATATCATATCTGAGTTCAACATCTCTAAGACTTTTGCTAAAAAAGGCTATTGGTTGCTCGAAACCTTCTTCATTTTTCTGGAGGAGTACCGCGGCAAGTGTGTGTTCAGAGGCGAATGAGAAAATCAGAAAATATTTTAGATAATCAGGGCTTGCTAGTACGGGTGCCTCGCTTATAACCTTCTTGATGCGTGCAAATGATGCTCTGGCTTCTACTATCCATTTCACTTCCCTGTTCTTCTTTAGCACATCTATGATCAACTTCACGATTTCAACAGAGTTTGGGATAAATCTCCTCAAAAAATTTATTTTTCCTAAGAATGATTGAATCTCTTTTACATTCCTAGGGATATTTATGGTGTCTATAGCTTCAACCCTCTTAGGATCAATTTTAATTCCATATCGAGACACAATATGACCCAAGAGTTTACCTTCTTGCATAGCAAAGTGAGACTTTTTGGGGTTTAAAGACAAACCAAACCTGCGACATTTCTCAAACGTCTGCTTGAGGTGTATCAGATGATCTTCATCGGATTTAGAAAAAACGGTCAGATCATCAAGATAGATAACCACAAATTTGTCCCTTTCGTCGATGAAAGCGATATCCATAGCACGTTGGAAAGTAGCACCTGCATTCATTAAACCAAAAGGCATCTTGTCATACATAAATGTACCCCAAGGGGTGGTGAAGGTTGTTTTTTCTTTATCGTGCTCATTGACAACAATTTGATTGTACCCGAAAAACTCGTCGATCATCGACATCCTATTTTCCCCAACTACTTTTTCTAAAATGTGATCCATTTTGGGCAGAGGGTAATTTTCCTTGAGGGAGGACTTATTTAGATTTCTAAAATCAACACACAGTCTGATCTCCCCACTTTTCTTTCTATCTGGGACAAGGTTTGCTACCTAGTCAGAGTATCTCAGTGGTACAATTATTTTTGCGTCCAGGAGTTTTTTGACTTCCCTTTCGACCACGGGAAATAAAATAGGATTGATTTGTTTGAGTTTCTGTCTGAAAGGTTTGACACCAGGCTTTAGGGGTATCTTGTGTTCAATCACAGTGGTGTCATAGGTTCTTAGTTCTTCGTATAACCAAGGGAAAACGTCTTTATACCGCCCGAGTAAGTCTTACTTGATTTTTACCTCGGGAGGAAAGTACTTTGATATTTTTACTATCCTAGGCTCCTCTTCGGTCCCTATGTCGCAGTCTTCAACCTCTTCAGGTTGGGGTTGCAAAGCCTATTTTAAGGGCATATCATTTTGGTCGAACAGTCTCTCCAGAGGGATTAGTCCCTTTGGAATCTGATTGTTCTTTAAAACTAACATGCGATGATTAGTGATCTTTTCCTGGAATCCCTGAGGATCCTCTCCCTCTTGCATGATCCATGTGTGGTCGTTTTGGTTTTCTTGGTCAATGTGAGTTTCGGTGAAGTCGTCCACCATTTCGAGGAACTTCCTGATTTGTTCGTCATCCTCAAACACTTTCCAGTGTTGGATGTTGTTTGGTATGGAAGGTCTGTTCCTCACCTCTATGTGGTACGTTAGTTTGAAAGTTGTAGGGGGGGCAAACATTGAGGTTTCTTTGGCTAATGAATCGGCTTGCAAGTTTTCAGCGCGTGGGATGAAATGAACATTTACCGACGAGAAGAAATTTTCTATTAAACCCCAGGCACAATTTCTATAAGATCTCAATCTTGGGTGTTTGGCCTGGTATTGCCGATTTATCTATTTCACTATCAACTTTGCGTCTCTGTATACTTCCAAGTTTTTTATGTTCAGCTTCCTGGCAGCTTCCAACCCTAAGACTAGGGCCTCATAATTACATACGTTATTGGTGTAGTCTATATCCCACTGAAGCCTGTAAGAGAAAGGAATCACAAATTCATTTTCAGGTGCTACAAACAATACTCCTGCACCTGC
Source organism: Picea engelmannii (assembly GCA_009831015.1). Lineage (NCBI taxonomy): Eukaryota > Viridiplantae > Streptophyta > Pinopsida > Pinales > Pinaceae > Picea > Picea engelmannii. Next base: position 390,160 of record ML785697.1, on the reverse strand, counting down.
TCCTTCATATGACAAGGCACCGTCAAAAAACATTTTCCAAATTCCAGTGCTATACATATTTTCGTCTATCTTTCCTGATTCATTTTCATTTATGTAATTGTCTTTTGTATAGCTATTTACACAATCATAAAAAGACAAAATACAATTCCCTAGATCTTGATCGGCAACATAAATAGGATAATTGTTAGGATTCTGTGGGTCACTCACTGTGTATGCTAGCCTCATTTCCCTGTATAGCTGAGTAAATTGCCCACCAAACACGGGAATCATGGCGTAGGTCATGTCTAGCTGAAGAGACCCCCCAAGTTTGGCTCCCCATGACCTATATATTAGCAATCCATACTTCAGAGGTATATCGACGATAACTACATCCATCAGGACGCTTTTCACCGGAACCTGTGCAAGAGTGACTACTAAATCTTTTATCATACCCATTCACTTAACTCTCCTTGAATCAAAAGAGTAGAGGTCTCCATAAGGCCTGGTGATCTCGAGGCCTAGTCTACCCATAATAGACTTGGGCATTACATTATACGAGGCTACAAAATCTAGCATGCAGTTATGCAACAGTCGATCATGCACATTTAGGGTAATATAGAAGGGAGCGATGGTGTCTCTGGCACCCTCGAAATGTGGACCAAAAGTGATATTAGGCTTATCATCTTCCAAGTTTATCACGTCAGAGTGACTTTCTGGATCTGAAAAACCTATCATTTTGGTTATCTGCTTTCGATACATGAGATTCTTTGCTAATTCGACCAGAGGGATTGGTATTTTGATCTTATTTATCTCATTTTCAAGGTTGAAAGCTCCACTACCTTTGTCCGTTTCTCTGGTCGAAACCTCAGACTCCTTCTTTTCCAACTTATTTGTTTGTGCTGATTTATTTCCCATGAGTTTATTTACCGGTATATGTGATTAAGTTGTCTTAATTTATTTTGCTTGGGTCTCAGCCTCTTTTACTTTGGGATTCTACGAATCTACCCCTTTATTTTGCTATTATGTATCTCGGTCTCCTTTGGGACGGGCTCGTATATTTCACCTCTTGGGAGAATTTTCTTGGGTTGAGGAGTCGACGCAGGTTTGTTTCTAGGCCTCAGGTTATACTTAGGTTGGACCTCAGCGATTATAGGATCGGTCACTTCTTGATAGACAGAAACATCAGTGTTGTTTATGTCATCATCTTTATTTGACGGTTGTTGAGTGTCCAAGGACTTCTCGTAATAGTCTTGAGTTAAATAAGGCTGTGTGCATTCATCACCCAAATTTGTCACGTCTTCTTCCAGATCCTCAAAATCTTGCAGGTCGTTTCCTCCTATAAAATTTTCATTTTTTAAAGGAGTTTGAATTTTCTAGTCTTCATTTTTAATCTATCTTTGTTGATTTTGAGGGTTGGGGTTTCTTCTGAATTCCCTCTTAACGAAAGGATCTGCCTTGGATTGATCTAGCTCCATTTTGGAAATCTTATTTGATAACTCTTTAATTATCCTGGCCATGTCATCCATTTTATCATCTGAGGATCTACTAGGCCTGAGGGTCCCGCTTGTTCCCTAAAACGTTTGGTTTCTCGGTTTCCCGTTTCTACTTTTGTTTTTGATTTGCTAGAAGCCATCATGTTAGATTCGATCTCTATGGAATCATATTGCATTCGGGTCAGGGTAGCCCCTCTCCTTTCTCTCAACAGAAGTGCGAAATCGGGTTCGAAGGCTCCCACAAAGGTTACCTTGGCTGCGGGTTGGGATGGTCTAACTTCGGCTGGGATTTTATTATATAACTTGTTAAACCTTTGAATGAATTCCATAACAGTTTTTGAATTTTTGTTTTCTTAAAGACCCGAACTTGGTCAAATAGTACAAATGGTATTTTCTTTCACCCCATTGTCTAAGAAAAGCATCTTCTAGGGCATCATAGGATAATATCGAACCTGCGGGTAGACTTCGAAACCAGGTTCGTACCTGTCCTTCGAAGGTCTAAACAAATAACCTCAAATATACATATTCGTGTTCAAGACCAAGGATATCTGTGAACTGATCAAATAAATTTATATGTTCTGCCACAGTCAGGTCCCCTTCCCCTGTAAATTTAGGTAAGTTTTTCATGTAGTTTTCAGGGAGGTCATGAAGAGGGACATGCAGGACCAGAGGTGCATATTTGGCAGCTACTTTAGTGAAAACCCTGGGAGGCAGGGGTGGCCCTTGGCCCCCTCCTCCTCCTCTTGGAGCTCCTCCACCTTCTAAAACCCCTCCACCTCCCCCTCCTGCGGCTGCCATCGATACTATTGGATAGGAAAATGGTGCATTATACAAAGGGTTCTGGAACACTAAAATCGAATCTTTAGCTTTTTCGAGAGACGAGAAAACTGAAGAAGGGGGAAAGGGATGCAAGGGCTTGGTTCCTCAGATTTGCAAGAGATGTAATCAGGGGAACCTGCGGGAATGGAATCTGAGTGTATGGTATACTCTTCGAGACTCTGGGAGATCGGGAAATCTAACTGAAGAGTCGGTGGGATATTGCTTGCTATTAAAATTATTGAGGGATTTTCACCTTTGTGTACGCTAGAAGTGGTTGGATGAATTTTGTTTTTGATTTCAGGGAGAGCTAAAGTTGGGTTGAGGGTTTTAGGGGGGGATTCATGTGAAGTTAGAGGTTCAAAAGGAATCTTATCTTTGGGTTGTGTGTGCCTAAGTTGGTAGACCGTAGTGGTTGGCTTAAGGGAACCTCTTGTTTTAAGTATTTTTTCGGGATCAGAAACGGGTGTGGTCTGTTTACCATCTGAGTTTTGTCTGGTGTTCCTTTGATTGGATTCCAGCTTACTTAAGCGTGGAGTCGCCAAGTGAATGATAAAGGAAAAATCCTTTAGAAGGTGTTCACCCTTTGTTCACCATCACAGGGTAGAAACTGGAAAAAATGTTGTTCTCCCAGGGAAAAGGTTTCGTAACTTCGGTCCCTGACAACGACGCCAGAAAGATGTTGTTCCAGAGTTTGTACTTAAGGCTAAAAAGTACAGGGTCTAGGCATCCGAAAGTGAGTAAAAGATAAAAAAAAGGGAAAAAATCAATCCTCGGGAAAAGGGAAGCTAAGACAGATTTCTAAGTTGTTTCTGTCTCGCTTCCAAACGTTCATGGATGCTTATATCCCGTTCAATTGCGGCCCATGAACATTCGAGTTCGACCCGGGTGATGGCGGTTTTAAGTATGGTGTCAAATAGGTTCAGAGCGATGCTGGTTTGATCTGATAGGCCGAGTTCATTGTTGGGCTGTCTTGCAAAGGGCATAGTCATGGAGGAACATAAAATGAAAAGAAAGTTCGAGGTTTAAAATGCCACTTCAATATTTTCTTTAACCGTATAAAAGAGAACTTTCAAAATTTGATGTTAAAGACAGAAGACAAACCAAAGGCCTTCTCCCATAACTGAGTTAAATTTTTAAAGAATCATGTATGAAATGTGAGAAAACATTAAGCCGTCAACAATGCGAGGCTCCTATCAAGGGAGAATCTCGCCCTGTAAACAGAAGAAGAAAAAGGCAAGAAGCAATCTGACGAAGCATAAAATATAGAGATCTAAATAGTTCACAGGTCTTGTACCTACTGATAGCCGATACAGAGGAAAAACTGCAAGCGATTAGACGACTAAAAAATTGGTCACCACAGTAGAAGTTGCACTAAATTGTAGCTAAGCATTCATCAGAAATATATGCGAAATGAAATTTAACGTAAGATAACAGAGAAAACAAAACTCATAGCTCAGTCTTCATGGAATCATAAATCTTCGGATTGCTTTGTATTAATTTTCAAAGAAAGAAAGTCTCTCTTATAATCAGCCAAGAAAGGTCCAACCCCTATTCTCACTTCAAAATGCATATTTATACAAACTTCTAAACGCTAGAATCTCAATCGTTCCAGAAGTTTTCGATTACAAAATGGGAAATTTATGCGTTTCACTTCTTTGTCTTTGTCCTCCTTCCTGCGGGTAGAGCACTTTCCTTTCTTTACTCTTTGGGTTCTAAAAATGGAACATGCAGACATCTGTCATTATTTGACACCAGAAGCCTGCCCTCTCGCCTGCTCGGTGCAAGTGATGCACCTCTCCACCAACTGGTCTATCAACCTGGAAGGCTCTACTTGGTCGCTCGCTTCAAGAGTGTAACAATTCTTCGCCAGTTGTGGTAAACTCTTTCCCACTTGTCAGTCCTCTGCGATGATGGAGCATAATTGTAAACTTGGCTGTACTAGACATTTTTCCATTTGGTTCATATCAACCTGGCTAATCTAGGATATCTTCACTAGCTGCTGCTTCATGTTTTCTTTGATGTCCAACAAATGTTTATCTATATTGATTTTGCCCAGTGTCCCATCACTTCTCTCCTCATCAAGATCTAGCAAACCTTTACTTATTAAAGAGAACGTTTCCCCACAAAAATTATTTACTTTGTTAGCTCTCCCCATGCTTTTCGATATGTTCTGCTCCCAGACCTTTAGCAGGATATGACCTCTGGTTTGTTCCACGATGGATAATTTTGAGGTGCTAACCATCTCTATCTTCGTTGTAGCTATAACAACATCTTGGAAAGCGACTCGTGCTGCCCCGACTTCTCTTTCTCTCGAAGAAATGTTCTCTAATATTTGCTTTATCGTTCGGAAATGGTTCTGAATGGTTTTCACCTTTGCCAACAAGTTTTGTTGAGCCATAAGTACCTTATGTCGAATTTCGACAGCCTACGATCTGAACATCTTTATGTCTACAACCTGTTTCTCGGCCACCTCCAATTTCGACTGCAACTCTATAATTTGTTGCCCCTGCTGGCTTACCTGTGTTTGGCTGGTTTGCGCCGACTGACACACCTGCTCGAGGTCAGACCTAAGCTTCTCGATTTCACGTAGGTCGACTATTCGGGCTTCCTCAAGGCTCCTTCTCACCTCGTCCCTGACATTTGCTTCAGAAGTAGCTACCTTAGCTTTGAATTTACTGATCAGGAGGTTCTTTCGTTTCAACTGGGCAGTCAAAGTCCCAATTGAGTACTGATTGACTGTAGCATAAGCCCCTAACATCCCTGCTATCTCCTCTACAAATTTTTCCTCTTTCGCAGCCTTCCCATCTGTCATAATTTTAAATTTTTTAGCTACTACGCCCTCTTTTTGATAAAATCCTTGCCTTACCACGACCTTTCTTTTCTTGTCAAAGAAAAATTCGTTGGGAGGCAGCTCTATAGAAATAGGCATCAGTTCTTCATTGAAAATCCATCCCTCGTCAGGATTCCCCTTTGTGAACTGCAAGGGTGTGACAATAGCAATCAGACTGCCGATTTTCTTGGATGTTTGTTTCAGGGTGACTTCTGTAGCCGGCTCGTTTTGCGCGAGCGAAAGTGAGTCACCTGATCCCTGCGAAGGTATCTCTGCTTGGCCTTGGGCCTGCTTTCCTGGCGCGCCCTTTTCGGGGTTTCCTTCCTGCTTCTGGGGGACTTCGGCTCCTAACTCTGAGGTTCTAGCCTCCCTAGTTTTCCCTTGATCCTTCACCCCTCTAGGACTCAAGTCCTTTGCACTTTTGGTTCCCGTCTACTTCATAATTGGAAGCTATGGGGTGTCACCCTGTAAAATCTGGGGGAGACAACTCTGTCGGTGTTCTCGAAATTTCAAAAATTTGGCCATGTCTATAGGTGGCAAGGCTTGAATTCGACTTAGGATTTCCGCGAAGGACCTCGCGCCCCAGAATATTTCGTCATGCAGGGAATCCTTGTGTTCATACCTCTTTAGGCCGCAACTTTCCAGGTGATTGTTCACAACCTTACTAGGGGCATGCTTCTTAAACTCAATGCCTACCAGCTTGATTTCTTCTAGAGCCACAGCCTCGACTTTGGCGTGGCCAAAATCTAACAAGGAATATGCACCGATAAAAATAGGGAAGGGCAAACATACCTTTTTTGATACTCCTTTGAGCTCCTTGCTTATTCCACCGAGCATAGACTGTCTGGTGATATCATGGCACAATAGCTTATCTGGCAGGAATATCGGGATGGCATATGGAGGGACAGAGGTGCCGAAAACCCTGATATACAAAAATTCCACCTCTAGATACCAATCTGCCACGCTGCTTATGCTGGTCGTGACGCTATTTGATATCTTAGGAGGTGGCTGGCCAAAAATGGCGACATGCAGTGGCACCATTACCCAATTGAAGATCTCGTAGATAAATTCTTTGGCCTTATCCTCCCAAAGCTTCGAGTGGTAGACATGAATAGGTTCTGTACTAGATGGAGTCCAGCTCCAACTCATTAGAGGGAAAGGTGTCATGAAACAAATGGTGTCCATGATGTAGGTGGACATGAAAAATGAAGTTTCTTTCCCACTTGCCTTCTGCACTCGATATTCGGTAATTCGACTAGTTAAACTATTCGACAACAGTTTGGCCCAGTCGAGAGAAAGCCCTTCAGCGACTATATGAATCAGAGTCACCCATGGGAGGAAAAAGTGTGTGGTGTCCTCCCTCCCATACAACCTATAGGCCATCATTGCTATATACCTGAATGGAGGCTCTAAGGAGGAGACTGAATTTATTCCATTATAATCCACCTTGAATTTTGCGGGCTGAGAAACCCAATCCCTGATCAGATCAGACAAGCTTCTTCCATATTTCTCGCATTCCTTCTCCTTGAAACCTTCCAGAAACTCGACATTGTACGTGAAGTTTGGTGTGGGTAACAACTGATACATTGCCTGCAAATGTTCTAGTCTAAAAGTCCCAATCGTCATCTTCTGCTTGTTGATAATAGTTCTGGTCGGGATATCCACATGGTCTAGCTCCCATTTGATCATATCATAATAGGGGAGGAGCCGTGGTCTTGCCGCTATTTTGTGCATTTATGCATGAATGAAAATTTTGTATCTGGTGGCAAAATCATCCTTCTCATTATCGCTGGAATCATCTGAACAATTCACCGATTCAGACTTAAGAATGTTGGAGATGTATGTCCAAGTTTTGACAGTATTAATACTTCGGGGTGAAGTATCAGAAACAACATCAGAGCCCTGACCTGAACTTTCGGCAACTGCCTTGAACGCCTTTCGTGGAGCCATGAAAGATAATTTTGTACACAGATCACCCGTAGTAAGAATTGTAAATACAAGCAGAAGTAATAAATGTAATAGACTCGCTTAATGGTTAGGCGATGGTGACTTAGGACTATAACAACTATCGCCACTTCGCATGTCAGGGTAAACTTTTGATTGCAAGAATTACATTTCAACACTTGTAAAAGGTGGCTCCAACATTTACAATGATATTTACACAAGTAACACAATCCCAAGGATTACATGTCCAGCATTCGCCCCCTTAATCAGAAGGGGTGTTTATGAGTCCAAGCATCATTTTGAACTTTTCAAACTTGTCTCTTCGAAGTGCTTTAGTTAAGATGTCTGCAATTTGCTCATTTGTGGAACAATGTTTCGAGTGAATAATCTTGGCTTCTATGACTTCCTATTGATCAAGTATAAGAAAGGAGCCACACATAAGCTAGCAAACATGCTCTCTCGACCACCATTGAAGAATATTACAGTGGTTAGAGTGATAATACAACTTGAACCATTCACTCATACACTTCTGAGTGAATACTACGAGGAAGATGAAGAATTCAAAGAAGTATATAAGTAATTAAAGGAGAGGTTGGTCATTACCATGAAACGAAATGGATACCACCTCCAAGATGGATTGTTGTACAAGTTAGACAAACTATGCATACCTCAGCGGAAGAAGAGTTCAATTGATGAGATAAGTACACATGTCTAGAGTTGTTGGGAATTTTGGCGTGACAAAGATTGTGGAAAACCTACAACTGTATGTGTATTGGCCAAAGATATAGGAGCATGTGGAAAACATTGTGAGAGTTTGTGTTCTTTGCAACACTAGAAAACCTATAATATCCCTAAGGACGAGCCCTATTGTAATCATGTTTATGAATTGTGATCATGTTTATGAATTTTAAATCATGTTTTATAGGTTGGTGAGCCGAGTATTGATAAGCTAGTGGGCTTATGTGTTTATTAGGCCGGAGATCCTAAGTGTTAAAGGCCAGGAGCCTGTTTTTGTATATGTAATTATGCAGAACATTAATAAAGATTAAACATCCCTGTGTGCAGATTGACCATGAAGAAAGAGTGATGGGGTACTAAGCTTCCACAAGGTGGATAAGGGAAAGGGGGCTGAAAGGTTGGAAAGAAGGGCTAATCTTAGGGGCTTAAGTCCTCGGGAATAATAATTTATTATTATTCCAAAGTGGCGTGAAAGGTATGTTTTGATCCATCTAGTCTCTACGTTCGTCCCCCATTCTACCGCCCACTGACTGAACCGTTTTGAGTCTATGATCGACCTCTGCTTAATTTTCTTGTCACGCACCCTGAAAACTAGAACGATGTTAACGACGCGTCTGATCTCTGTATGCTCCAAACAATTATTTTCTTGAGAAGTCGATACATCCTTTGTCTGAACCGTTTGAGTCTGCATTCAACTTCTGCGTTGATTCCTTGTCACGCACTTTGAAATCCACTGGAAAACCTGTGGACTGATCCGTGTCTCCTATGTGTCCTGTGAACCCATTTTATCCACTCTGAATATCTGAGTTTGTGCTTAATTGTTTGGGTTGTTGTTCTATGTGCTACCTGAACCAAGCTGCGTCTTGGTGGACTATTGTCGTTTTTGGACGTCCACACCCAATTTTCCTATTGTTGTTGTCACCCGTGAGTTAACTGAATGTTGTTGTTGTTTTTGTTATCCTGAACTTGCGGGAATGGAGTTTAAAACTGGTTGAAGAACCGGGTTGTTAGGCCTGTGGTTAAAGAGGCAGGTTTTCAGGCCTATGAGCAACTCTCTCCAGGTGAGAGAGTTTGTTGGGAAGTGGTTTTCTCCCAGAGAGACTCCAACACCAGCTACAAAGCTCTAAGAATTCCTGATCTAGCCTATTGTCGAGACCCAGAGAGGGAGGTGAAGCACCAATGGACTGTGATTGTGAAGGTGTATACTCCCGGGTGGAACATGCATGTGGGGAATGAGAGTCTGTGAGTAGTGGGCGCACGAAGGATCCTGGAGAGAATCCTTCCAGTTTCTCTGTGCAGTTTTCCTGTAACCTCAGCCTAGTCTAGGATTCCCTTGCCTTGGGTGGAGCTTAGTCCCAGCTCGGGGGTGACCCACTACTGAGCATGATGAGCAGCGTGGTCTAAGGCTGGGAGGTTCGTGGAAGGTCTGCACATAGTTGGTGGAGTTACTACAGTTTCAAAGATAAGTATCATTATGTGTTTAATTTCAATTAAAATTCATGTTTGTGATGCTTGCAATATTATCATGTATTCCGTTGCAATTATGAATGACTGTTAATTCCATTATTTATGTATGTTAGTAGTGATCCTGTGAGTACTCTGTATTGTTTAGTTAAATGTGTTAATTTGATTTAATGCAAGTTATATATATAAGTATGAGAATGTTTTTGCGTAGTAGCGTTGTCCAACAGTGGGGTTGATGGTTGAGGACGTTACAAAACCAAACAACCAAAAATTTGGCCTGTACATTCCCTTACTAGTACCAACCATGCCTTCGGAGAGAATCTCCATGGAATTTGTTGGAGGTTTTCCTATGACTCATAAGGGCCATGAGTACTTGTTTGTGGTGGTGGACTTCTTTAGGAAAATGTGTGTGCTCCTCCCTATAAGAAGACAATCTTTGGATGAGATGTAGCCAAGATTTTTTCAGCCATGTTTGGGTACACTTTAGGTTACCAACCTCCATCATATCTGATTGAGACAAAAGGTTTTTGGGTAGGTCCTGGACAACACTTTAGGAAATGATGGATACAAAATTGAAGTATTCCACAAAATTCCATCTTCAAACCAATGGAAAAACCAAGGTTTTTAATGGAACGTTTGTACAATTTTTCAGAGGCTATAATAGAAAACATCCGAAGACTTGGGATGAGAAATTGGTATGCATATAGAATTCATACAACATAGAACTCCATACTTCTACCAATAGGTATCCTTTTGAGACATGTCTTATCTATTTACCTCCCGTTCCGTTTGACATTGTGTGTGGGAAACAATAGGATGGAGAAAGGATATAAGGGGACGAATAGAAGGTGAGCACATTCATGGACAAAATTAGAAAAATACATCTAAGGGTTCAATAGTAGCTTGAGAAGATCCAACAAATGTATAAAGATATACATGACTAGAATAGGGAGGATCACAAATTATGTATTGGAGACAAGGTTTGGCTATATGTCCGCAAGGAACAATTGCAAGGAATGAGAAAGAAGCTCAAGTGTCTAAGATATGGACCCTTTGATACCATTGAATAGGTGAATGAGAACACTTTTAGGCTAAGGATTCCTCCCTATATGTAGATAAAATTAGTGGTAAATGTGGAATATTCAAAACTATTTGAACCCTTCGTGCTGGATCAGGAGGAGGAGGAACACTAGGTTCTTTCGACAATGGAAGATTTTGCACCACACCCTTTGGAAGAGTTAAAAGAAGATACAATCTTGTAACACAAGGAACATATCACTAATAGAGGATGATAAGAGATGTGGCATATTGGTCTCAACAGATAGACTCCAAGGAATCTAAGAAAGGAAAAATGGTATGAGAGGAACCAAATTTCCAGCAGGTTCCTTCATCTATCCTTGGCAACTTTTGGGGAACAAAAGCCTCCCAATGGGGAGATGTGATTCAAATTGGATCTGAACAAGAAATAATTGTCTAAGGCATGAGATTTTATGAGGATTAGCATGGGAAATGTTCAAGGATTTGGATTAATAAGGGACCCGTCTATTGGTGTGAAGGGCCCCATACCATCATGACCGACGTCCACACCTACACTCAATTAAAACCTAAGGCAAGCGACAAGAGATGATTGTAAAAGAAAAAAAATGTATTAAAGAGATAAAGATTCATTGACCCTCTCCATATCCATAAAAGAAAAAAGAAAAAGAAACAAAACAAGGAGAATTGAACTTGGGGAAGTTGAAGGGTTGGGGACAGCTGACCTTTTACCTATCCCCTCGACCTCCCATATGCTAGTTATTGGAGATGGAGGGAGGGTTGTTTCATGAAGAGAGGAAGGAGTATTTTGTCGAGACTTCACTGAGAAGCACCAAGATGAACTAGATAGTTTGTAATCATGCATGTTACTGGATAATAAAATCATGGCCAAAACCATTTGAATGTTGATTTTCTCATTTGGGTTTCCAAGGTAAAATATTGTCTTATGATTTATTTATTTATTTTGCTTCCTTTGTGTGTTGAGTAACTGACTAGTTCAAATTCACTTGTGTAGTTCTATTAAAAATGTTGGCAATCCATTAAATTGTAGTTATACATCTTGTTATAATGGTTATGGGTGAGCGCAAGTTAGTTGCATATTTCTTCTCTGGGAGAAGTATTTATTGATCCAATTTCTGAGTGGTGGCATCCAATTCCAACTGCTATTTGTTTTGCACTGTTGAATATTTTATATGAGGGAAACCCACAACCTTCCTCATAGAGACATTGGAAAAAAATGCTAAATAACACTTTCTCTCTCTTGGAAACTCTCTCCCTTTTTCCTCTAGGCATGTCTAGTTGTTGGATGATTCTCTTGTGATACATTGGTTCTTGTTTTCTAGCATCCTGGAGCAAACCCTAGTCAAGGAAAAAAAAAACCAACACATTAATTTATGGCTTGCTCACTTCTTATGTGTGATCCCTAGGGTAAGGAGAGACCTGCACTCCTTCCTTTTGTTGTCACAACTTGCAACAAATCCCTAGCCCGAGAAAAACCCACGTGCACCTTCTCTTTCTTAACCACAACTTGCAACAAACCCCTAGCTCGAGAAAAACCCACACACACCTTCTCTTGCTTGACCATGACTTACAACAAATCCCTAGCTCGAGAAGAACCCACACACATATTCCTTGCCACTGCCTCGACTTATAGTGAACCCTTTCCACAGAATATCCCCACGTTTGTCTTTGATTCTAGACTCATTGTGAACCCTATCTCGAGGGAAGACTGAGTGCTATTTTTTCTTTTCCATTCTTGTGACAACGTACTGAGATTGGATTCCATCCTCAAGAATATATTCAGAGTAATTATGTTCCCATGGGAAAGTAATGCTCATTCCATTCTCTGAGCATATTTTATGTTGAGTGTCTTACATTGGACATTCTCATACTCTCAATCAATTTCCTAGGCACTCTGAGAATCTCCTTTGCCGACAATATGTTCTTTTGTTATTATGCATTTGTAACATTTTTCATCTATTATCAACATCCTCAAAGAGCACTGGATTATGTTCTCTAATGCCCTCCTCTATCATGACCTATCCATACAATTTAATATAAGTAAGCCAATTAATCATATTTATGTGCAGTCAAATGGGTTGGATTGAACCTATTAGTCGAGCATTGAGTGACCAAGCAACATAAGTGTCTAGGTAGCTCCGCCACCTAGGTATTTTCCCATATTATTCCATACATGCGTGGAGGTGAGTTTAGGATAGATACCTTAGACAATATTATTTACTTTGGGATCTGTGTTGAGGAGGCGGTTGGGCTATGAGCTTTCCATTCATGGATCAAATGGTATCATAAAGATGACTTCAAATATCTAGTGTGACTGATATGATAAGTACCTGCGGTGACTACAAGAGAAGTGGACAAGAGTTGTTGTCATGATTAGAGCGAAGTAGAGCACCACACATGGATGGGGAATATCAAGATGGTAATGAGGATGAAGATCCTAGATTCAATATGGACCTACTTGAGTAGGGCATGACCACACCGAAATAAATTGTGACACTGTTATTGGCAGTGAAATGTAGGGAAACACCATCCATAGAGGTTGGTCATGGTGAACCTAAGAGAGAAGAAAAGAAGCCATAGGAAAAATGTGAGGCTGAACCATAGATGGGAGAATGCAACTATAGTAAGACATATGTACCTTTCTATGTTGAGGCCAAGGTGGACATCAAACCATATGCTGAAGAAGTGGATGCCATCAAACTAAAACAATGGCTACAAAATATGGAGGTATACTTCAGTGTGCATGAAGTAACATGAAAGAAAAAGATTGCATTCGCTTGATTGAATCTTGAAGGCCACACCTTGGCATGGTGGGAGAGGGATGTAGTAAGAAGATAATTAGAGAATGAGCCACCAATCAGGGAATGGGAGGTGTTCAAGGACATGATCAAAGCACAGTTCTACCCAATTGGATACGAGGAGCACTAACAAATAGTATGGCATTATTTCAGGCAGATGCAAGGATAGTCAGTGTAGGAGTTCACCACTGAGTTCAGGAAGAGAGAAATCCAAATGGGAGTCTCTCTCAAAAGTCCTGAAATGTTGATCAAGTATGTGGGGAATTGCTACCGCAAATTAGATGTAAATTGATGTTGTTTAGACCAAAGAAAATTGATGAGGCCCGTGTTCAGGCACAATACCTCAAGGGAGACGAGAAAAAGAAACAGTCAGGCATATACAAGCAAACATAATTGCAAGAGCAAAAGAAGGGAAAGAAAAAAAGAAGTGGAATGAGAAGAATATTGTGGCAACGACACATGAATCAACCCTTTCTTCTAAGCAATGCAAGGGTTGTGATTGAAAGAGACATACTAAGGAGGAATATTGGAAATTGCACCCTGAGAAGTGCCCCAAGCATTTCAAGAAGAAGAGAAAGAATGCAATGCTAAGTGTGGAAATCAAGGAGAGGGTGGACAACACCTCAAGGCTATAAGGGAAGATCAATTGCATCAATCTGAAAAAGGAAAAGGTGTTAGTCAATTGCATCCATAAGGAGGATAAGGTGATGACATAATTGTTCTACATTAAAATCCACATGAAACAAAGCACATTGGATTGTTTGTTTGATCCTGGTTCATGGTCCAATTTAATCTCTACACAATTGGTTGAGAAGCTTGGGCTAGAGACACATGACCATATGCAACCATACCCTCTAGGTTGGGTAAGGCATGTGTTATAACCCTAATTTGCACCAGACATGCTTACCTGACATCAAGCCATCTCAGATTCCTTTTTTTCCAAAGCACTGCTGAACAACTCTTCTTAAAAACCTCTTTTATAAGGGCCCACACACCCTGCTCCATTACTGCACGCGTGTACATGCTAGCTGACCCAAAACAACCTGCGTGTACCTATAAAAGCACGAAAAAAGGAAAGTTTCCGACGAAACACACAACTTTGGGTAAGTTAACTAAACCTTCCAGCCACGCATGGCCGAGGGTTCATCCAAATACCTAGCTTCTTGTAGCCTATAAAAGAAGGGTTAGGGGTCCCAATTGGAGGAAGATAATAATAGTAAAGAAAATCTACTCAATTGCACATTCCCATTGTCCCAACCCTTTAGCCATCCTTGTGCAAGAAGAGATACATAGCAAAGAAGTTGGAGGACAGTTGAAGAGGATCACAGGATCAAGTTCGCGGAGAGGTGGCTGGTCTCGACATTGTAAGTTGATTCATTAAAATTAATCAAGAAATGCTTTTCCCATCCCACTATATGAGTTCTTCATAGTTTATTGAATATATGTTTGAATCTCTAACCCATTAATCTGTACGTAAAATGCATGTATAGTTTGTTGCTTGTTTTGTATGTAGGTCAACCTTGGGAGGAGAGTTTCCAACAAGCGATCAAGCGTGAAGAAGGATTGACATCGAATGCCCGAAACAAGGTATGTTCGTCTAACCATGTATTTGCTTAAAAGAAATGGGGATTAGGTCTGGGACAACGGTAGAAAGTAGGATTCTTTTGGTCTCATCTGCATGCATAATATAACCCTAAATGCTAGTCCATAGGGGGATTTCCCACCACAACAGGAGGATATGGAATTTAAGGTAAGTAAGCAATGCAAATTCAAATTTTCCATCAACCAAAACTATGTTGACAAAGTGGTTGTAGATGTGGTTTCTTTGGATGTATGCAGAGTCATATTGGGAAGCCTATATTTGTACGTGAGAGATACCATCTTCAGGAGAAGAGATAAACAATATAGACTAGTCAAAGAGGGAAGAATATATTCCATAAATGCTTACAAGGACAAAGACAAACTCTCTCTAATCAATGCTCATCAGTCTAGAAGAATCATGGGCAATATGAATAAATTTGTATTGTTGTTCTTAAGAGAAGGAAAGAAACAAGGAGAAGGAAACCGTTTGGAGATGAAGTAATCCTTGGAAGGATGTAGTAGAAAACAACACCAACAACTGTAAAATTTGATAGAATCCTACAGGGAAGTGTTTCAAGAGCCTCAGGTATTGTCACCTAAGTGGAAGTTAAACATGAGATTGAGTTGTTGCTAGAGTCGCCGCCAAACATAGGGTTGTATAGGAAATCCATCATCAAAGTAGATGAAGTGAAGAAGCAACTGAAGTAGTTGTTGGAGCAAGGAGTCATTAGACCTAGTACATTGCCTTGTGGCTCACCATCATCATGGTGCCAAAGAAGGATGAAAGTTGGAGAATGTGCATTGACTACCATAACTTGAATAAGATTACCATAAAGAATCAATATCATTTTCCAGGGGTTGATGACTTGTTGGATCAACTACAACAAGCCAAATTCATCACCAAATTGGATTTAAAATATGGCTATCATCAAGTAAGGATCAAAGCGGAGGATGTGTGGAATACAACATTTAAAACAATACTAGGTTTGTACGAGTGGTTGGTAATTCTTTTTGGATTATGTAGTGAACCTGCAAATTTGATGAGACTCATGAATGATGTGTTATGCCCCTTCATTGACTCTTTTGTGATAGTTTACCTAGATGGCATACTAATCTTTAGCAATACATGGAAAGAACACTTCTCACATGTTACACAGGTATTGAAGATGTTAAAGAAGAATCAACTAATTTTCAACTTGTGGAAATGTGAGTTTGGGAAGACATCCTTGATTTACCTTGGACACGTGATCAAAGGAGGAGAGCTAAGAGTGGATCCAAAGAAGATTGCAGCCATCACACAATGGCCTATTCCCACCAACGCAAAAGAGGTATGGAGTTTCATGGGAGCAACCCAATATTTGAGTGAATTCATCATAAACTTGTCCACAATAACAACACCATTACATGCCTTGAATGCTAATGGGAAGAGTTTTCATTTGGGCAAACAACAACAAAGAGCATTTGAATATTTGAAGAAGAAAAATAGTAATTCCCTGGTCTTAGCTATGCCAAATT
Organism: Picea engelmannii; assembly: GCA_009831015.1. Taxonomy (NCBI): domain Eukaryota; kingdom Viridiplantae; phylum Streptophyta; class Pinopsida; order Pinales; family Pinaceae; genus Picea; species Picea engelmannii. The sequence goes on along the minus strand of ML785697.1, from coordinate 373,943 downwards.
TGTAGTAACCTTTTGAGCTAGAAACTAATGCCAATGGATATGCATTAGGAGCGGTGCTCATGTAAGGAGGGATGCATTTATGCTACCATTCAAAGTTATTTAATGGATCGGTTCTTGACTACCCCACATATGACAAAGAACTAGTTGTTATTGAGTAGGAAGTGAATAAGTGGAAGCATTACCTCCTGGGAAAAGAAACCATTATACACATGAATCATCAGCCCCTTTAGTACCTATAAATCTAGAGCAAGATGCAACAAGTGAGGCATTACAAATGGATGGGATTCTTGCAACAATTTCACCTATTGATCAAGTACAAGAAAGGGGCCATGAATAAGCTAGTAGGCATGCTCTCTCAACCACCATTGAAGAAGATTACAATGGTTGGAGTGATAATGTAGCTTGAACCATTCACTCATACACTCATGAGTGGAGACTATGAGGAAGATGAAGAATTCAAAGGAGTATATAAGCAACTGAAGGAGAGGCTGGTCACTGCTATGGAAAGAAATGAATACCACCTCCAAGATGTACTATTGTATAAGATGGAAAAAATAAGCATACCTCAAGGAAGAAGATTTCAATTGATTAGATAAGCACATACATCTAGAGTTGTTGAGAATTTTGGTGTGACAAAGATTCTCACAAACCTACAATAGTATATGTATTGGCCAAAGATGTAGGAGCATGTGGAAATTGTTGGCATGTTTTACAGGCAGCGTATGCTTGTCATTGATGGCAAGTACAACAACAATGATGGCTTGAGTACAGGTACAATGTGTCAGACGGGCACTAGAAGTATTTAGGGGAGATGCAACAGAGAAATCTCGTGAAGACCAGAAGAGATAGTGCAGAGGTGGACGCAGAGTGCAAGAGTGTGCTTGTTCATTTGATGGCAAACAGGCAGGCAAGGAAGATTAGCAGCGATGATGGCATGGAAAGATTAGAAGCGTAAACTCCATTTCGGAGTTTCAGATACCGGGAGTTGGAGGAGTCAAGAGTTGAGACTCTTCATCACAGGAGTCCTGAAGTTGCAAAATGCAAAACGACGAAATCCCGAAACAGGCACATCAACAAAGACTCCATTTCGGAGTTTCGCAGACTGGGAAATCAAAGGTTTTGGATACTGGGAGTTGGAGTAATCAAGAGTTGAGACTCTTCATAACAGAAATGCCGAAATGCCGCAATGCAAAATGTCGAAATACCAGACTGTTGATCTGACTCCATTTTGGAGTTCTGGATACCAGGAGTTGGAAGTGTCAAAACACTTCATCACAGAAATGCCGAAATGTTGCAATACGAAACGCTGAAATACCGGACAATTGATCTGAATCCATTTCGGAGTTCCGGATACTGGGAGTTGGAGTGTCGAAACACTTCACCACAAGAATGCCGAAATGTCAGAATGTCGAAATGTGAAAAACACCTTTTGGTGCAGGTTTCATATATCAGGAGTTGGAGTGTTGAAACACTTCACCACAGGAATGCCAGAATGTCGTAATGCCGAAATGCAAAAAACACCTTTTGGTGCAGGTTTTGGATACTAGGAGTTGGAGTGTTGAAACACTTCACCACAAGAATACCGAAATGCCGGAATGCCGAAATGCAAAAAACACCTTTTGGTGTAGGTTTCGGATACCGGGAGTTGGAGTGTTGAGATACTTCTCCACAGGAATGCCGAAATGTGAAATTGCCAAATCACTTTATGGATAAATGCTTGGTCACAACTGTGGGCATGTGAAGTAAGGAGCTTGCAAGTTGCAAGGCTCCATTTCGTGATTGGGAGTTGGAAGAGTCAGAGTGACTTGCAACAAATTCACGAAATGTGAAATTGCGAAATGCAGTTTCGAATAAGGCTGTGGTCACAGCTAGTGGTCACATCTGTGGAAGATGGAGGAAGGAGCTAGTGCAACCACGCTCCATTTCATAGATTGCGACTTGGAGAGTCGAGATGCCTCGCAACATGAATTCGCGACATGCGAAATGCCGAAATGTTGAAATGCGAAAACACCTTTTGGTGTAGGCTGTGGTCACCGCCTGAGGCCACATGTGAAAGGAAAGGTGAAAGGTGCCAAAGGCACAAGGCTCAATAGGTTCACAGTGTAACTGCTAGAAACGACTGATGTTTTCTGTCAGAGGACTCGAAGAGACTTCAGGGTGATCACCAGAGAATATGAAGAGTCATGAGGCATCTTCCAGTGGAATGAAGACTATTCATAGAGGCTATTGATAGATGTAAGACCATTGGAGCCTAGAACCGCAATAGAGGGAATGAACTCGAATGTGACAGAGAAGACAAAGAGTCTTGACTGCTAGACAGGCTAAGGAATCTCAGCATAACACCCAGTGATGATGAACGCATGGGTATAACCACCAGAGAAGCTGAAGAGTTGCCATGATGATCAGGAAGAGGACTCGACATGAGGAGAACATGTAGAACAAAGAGAGTGTGTTGATGGTCGAGGGAGTGAAGTGGTGGCAACGTGGAGTGGCAATGGATATCCCAATGGGGAGAACAATGGTGCGGTGAAGAGCATGTAGAAGTATTAAGCATATTGAATGCACAAGGGGCATAAAGACTATAAGAATGTAGAACAAAGAAGAGATGGGGGGTTGTTGAGAGTGATTCAGGTGTGTAGAAGGAGGCAGAGTGTAGCAACTGAAATGCATAGAAGAGGAATGGTGCATTGAATGGACATGGTGCAGAGAGAATAAAATCCAGAAGAACAGAAAGTGTAAGGAAAGTGTGCAGGAAGACACTGATGCAGGTAGAGAAGAGTAGTGTAGCAGAACAGTGATGAGACCGGTAAGCCATTGATAAATATTGTATCACTGTCATAAATTGATATAAAAAGCAAACTTGATATTCCAGGGTGGTAGGGAGGTGCTAGGGAGGACTGTTGTCCTCAGAGGTTCAAGTGGGTTCTTGAACGTAGGGAGTTGTAGCTTCCATCTGGTTGCAGCCAGAGAAACCAGGGTGGCAGGGTGGTGCAAGGGAGAACTGTTGTTCTTTGTTTTACAGGTTGGTGCCTGTGTGACTGGAAGTTGGTGCTTCCATCCAGTTGGTGCTAGAACACTTAGGGAGTTGTTGCTTCCTTGTAGTGTGTGCTAGAGAAACTAGGGATTCGGTGCTTCCTTCTAGTGGGTGCTAGAGAATCCAAAGAGTTGGTGCTCTCAGCAAGTAGCATCTTGCAAAACAGAGGTTGTGGCCTCATTATGAGTTGGTGCTCATAAGTATGATAATGTACAGAATGTAAAGATTACTTATCATATAACGAAGAAGAGGTTTTTACCCTTTATGGGTTTCCTCAGGAAATATCTGTCTCTGTGTATCTCATATGTGTGAATGTTCTATTGCTTACTTCCCTGCATTATTGTGATTGTCATTGAGTGGTCTGTAAAGAGTTTAAAATAAGCATAATTGTTTAAGCACAGTAACAACTGATTCACCCCCCCTCTCAGTTTTCCAACAATTGGTATTAGAGCAGGCCCCTTTTATCTAAGGGTAGATCCTAGAGTTTAAACATGTGAAACCATGAAGGAAATTCAACCAATAAGGCCCCTCTGTTCAATGGAACAAACTTTGCCTTCTGGAAAGTTAGAATGAGAACCTACATAATGGATTTAGGTGTAGATGTATGGGATGTGGTAGATATTGGTTATGTAAAGCCAGTTGTACTAGCTAATAAGGATGACAAGCTAGAATTTAACTTCAATGCTAAGGCTATGAATGCTATCTTGAGTGGGCTTGCAGAAGCAGAATTCGTAAAAGTTATGCACCTAGGAACTTCCAAAGAAATGTGGGGAAAACTCATTAACACTTATGAAGGTAATGAGAGGGTAAAGGATGCCAAGCTTCAAACATACAGAGTACAATTTGAATAGCTGAAGATGAAAGAAGATGAAACTGTTGGAAATACTTTCTGAGAGTTGAAGAACTGGTAAATGTAATGAAAGCACTAGGTGAAAAAATTGAGGAACCTTGTTTAGTTCAGAAAATTTTGAGATCTCTACCAGATAGGTTCAACCCGAAGGTATTTGCTATAGAATAACTTAATGATCTAAAAACCTTGGAGTTTGATCAACTTCTAGGAACATTGATTGCATATGAAATGAGAATAGTTAAAGATAAACCCACCTCCAGAGAAGCATCATTTAAGGATGACAAGAATGAGGATTCTGAGCCTGATGAAATTGAAGCAAAATTTGTGAAGAGACTGAAGAAGGGATTAGGAAAATACAAAGGTAAACTGCCTTTCAAATGTTTCCACTGTGGTAAGATAGGTCATTTTGCAAATAAATGTCCTCACAAAAGAAAGGATCAAACATGTGATGATGAGGAGAAGCACAAACACATAAATTTATTTAAATAGAATAATTTTAAGAAGAAAAGTCTTTGTGTAAACAATGATGATGATCCTTCAGATGATGAAGACAATGACTCCTCTATTGAAGATAAACGAAATGATTTTATGCTTATGGCTATGGAAGATTTTGATGATAAACACATAGGAGGTGAAATGGATGATGAAGAAGTTGTGGTGGATATGGAATGTGAATTAATCAGTGCTTTGGAAGAAATTGACAGACTCAGAATTAAGAACAGAAAGCAAAAACAATTGCTGATACAGTTCGAGAAAGACAATAAACAGCCTGATGAAGACTTTGCCCTACTAAAGGTGGAATTAGAAGAGGCAAAGAAAATTGAAGACATTCTGAAACAATACTTATCAGAAAAGAAGGCAAGATGTGAAGCTCTGAAAAAAGTAGTGAAATCTAGAGAAGAGTTGGATAAGTTTCAAGCCTTGTATCATCAAAATCTGTCAAGTATCAAAGCATCAGAAGAATTGGCCACCATTCTGAATCAGCAAAGAAACCCAAAGCTGAAAACAAGTCTGGGTTATGAAGAGGGATGAAGTAGTGATCAACCAGGCAACAAAGAACCCATCGAGTTTGTGAAATCTACCATCTATGACAACAAAAAACCTGCCGAAACAAAAGAAGATAATCATCTGCCCAGGAGGAGTAATGAAAGATGTACCAGAACTAAAACTATGGATAAGAGAAATAATGTACTCTCTGTTCAAAGAAATCATCAACATAGAAGAAATCAACCTTCTCAAAGAAGACAACCATTTTCCAGGTACCAATGTTTTTTCTATGGATATTGTTTCTTTTGTTCTAACTTTGGTCATAAAGCTGTAAACTGTTCTTTAAAATTAAATTATGAGCAATCAAGACATTCAAGGTATAGATATCTGCCACAACAAAGAATGAGACAACCAAGTAACAAACCACCAAAGACTGCAAATCACTTGATGGATGGGAAAAGGACACAGGTTAAGCATAATGATCGTTATGATCCTTTATTCGATGAACCAGAATGTTACATCTATCATAACTATGGACATAAATCTGTTGACTGTCGCTTAAGGAACTATGAACCATATTTGAATTCCCCTACTGAAAATGTCAAGGTTTGGAAGAAGAAAGAAAGTGACAAGTGTGGATTATTGTTGTCAGCTCAAAGACAAACGAACCCTTGGTATATAGATAGTGGATGCTCCAAACATATGACGGGAGACAAAGGTAAGTTTCTATCTCTAATTGAAAGCAAATCAGGAAACATAACCTTTGGAAATGATGCTCCAGGTAAAATAAAGGGTAAAGGGATCATGAGTTTAAGTAATGGAAAAGAAAAATCTCAAGATGTTCTGCTTGTAGATGGGTTGAAACATAATCTTCTTAGTGTAATTCAAATGTGTGACAGAGGATGTGAAGTGGTGTTCACGTCCAAGGACTGCAAGATAAAGTCTGTAAACTTAGGACAAGTGGTGGCTAAAGGCATAAGGACAGAAAATAATGTATATGTGCTAAAAGAAGATAGAGAAGAGTGTCATCTAAGCAAGCATGATGAAAGCTGGTTATGGCATAGGAGACTTGGACATCTAAACTTTGACCACTTAATCAAGCTCAAAAATCTTGAGGCAGTAAAAGATCTTCCGAGAATATCAAAGCCCCAAGATTCTATGTGTAAACCCTACCAAGTAGG
>ML785697.1:351846-367841 GCA_009831015.1 Picea engelmannii | reverse complement strand
TGGCATAGGAGACTTGGACATCTAAACTTTGACCACTTAATCAAGCTCAAAAATCTTGAGGCAGTAAAAGATCTTCCGAGAATATCAAAGCCCCAAGATTCTATGTGTAAACCCTACCAAGTAGGAAAGCTAACTAGGACACAATTTAAGTCCAAGAGCTCTACTTCAATAGAGAAACCACTCCAACTTGTTCATATGGATTTATGTGGACCATCAAGATAGGAAGGCACAGGGAAAGAAAACTACTTCATGCTGATTATTAATGATTACTCCAGAATTACTTGGGTTGCCTTTCTCAAAGAAAAAGCTGAAGCATTTGAGAAGTTTAAAAAATTTAAGGCTTTAACTGAGAATCAAACAGGTAAGAGGTTAAAGGCAGTAAGATCAGACAAAGGAGGAGAATTTATGTCAAGTGATTTCAAGGAATTTTGTGATAAGCATGGGATCAAGAGAGAATACACAATCCCAAGAACTCCACAACAAAATGGAGTAGTTGAGAGGCAAAACAGAACAGTGCAGCAAATGGCCAGGTCAATGATGAATGAGAAGAACATTGGTCAAACCTACTAGGTAGAAGCAATACACACATCAGTCCATGTTCTTAACAAAGCCCACCTCAGACCACAAAGTGACAAGACACCTTATGAATTGTGGTATGGGAGACCTACTTCAATCAAACACTTCAAAGTCTTTGGGAGTAAATGTTACATAAAGAATAATGATGAGAACCTTGGAAAACACTTCAAAGTCCCACCAGCATTCCTGCTTGAGTGGTTCCTTAAGTATTTGGTCCCACAGTTATCCAAAGACGTCGCGACTTCATGAGTGTTCTCCGAAGAAGACGCCATCATGAGAGCTCAACAGCTTGAGCTCATCTATTCTCAGTATGGTTTATTATACAAGATCTTTCTAGATGCGCCACGCTCAATACTTGATAAAAATAGATAGAGAGTTGGACCACATGCCGATGGTATTGTTGGTTCATCACAAACAAAGTCTGCTGAGCAATTGATGAAGCAGTTGCAACAATTGTCTATACATCACATAACGGCCAACCAAACTACTGTTTTGGTTGCTCCCCCTACTAAAATGTAAGGGGGATAACAAACCCACTGATAATGCTGGCAGGGGCAACACTAAGAAACGAAAGGCGAGGTATCCTTGCAACCTATGTGCGAAAGAACACCTGACCCACCTATGTCCCCGGCTTGCAGAGGCCCAAAAGTTTGTGACACAGCAACAACCTGTTGTGTTAACAAATCCATTTCAACATGGACAAAACCTAACCCAAGCCTCTACAAGTGCAGAAGGGGGAAGTCAAGGACCCTCTCTGTCTTCAAACAATCCTGCATCCACGAATGTATATATGATGAAGGGTGATGATTTCATATCCACTAGAGCGCATGACTATAGTAAACCAAGCACTTCTGAGAAGGGCAAAGAAGACAAACTCCCATCTCTTCCTCTACGGATTGAGAAGAATTTGGGCGAAACAATGACATGCATCCCAAAAGGCGCGTTCAAAAAAGATTCTCACAACCCAAATGCAAGGGATGCCCAGAACTATTATGTGGTGGAAGATTTGTCTCAAACCCCATGTGCGATGTCCACTTTGGAGGTCCTCCAAAGATGCCCTTCCCAAAGGAAAGCTTTGTTAACTTCTCTAGGATCTACCGATACTTGTAATCCGGGTACCATCATGTTAGATACAACCGACTTAAAACCTTGTCTTCCTTACCACGTAGAATTTTAGATAGTAGTGGCTCACCCCATGAAAAATTTTACTCGAAATATTTTCTGCACGGTGGTTGATGAGGGAACCTCGACATGCGTCATGTTGTTGGCATGTTGGAAGGCCATTGGCCAACCCGTTTTGTCTCTGTCGCCTACTCTTCTCACTGCTTTCGACGGTCATTCGTTCCGACCACATGGTATCATTCCCTCTTTTCCCATGCAATTGGGAGGGAAGACCGTGTGCGTTGAGGTAGAGGTAGTCGATGCATCCCTCGACTATAATCTTTTGTTAGGAAGGAGTTGGACTTATGCCATGCAAGCAGTGGTTGCTACAGTTTTCTGGGTCTTGTTGTTTCCACACGAAGACTGGATTGTGACCATTAATCAATTGTCTTTCTCCAGATCTGACCCTTCATTGGGGGTGTCCACGGTCCTGATGATTGATAATCCTCAACCAGGTGTAGTCAATGTAGGGGTTGGTTTGTTCCCATCTTTGATGGGTGCCTTCGATTACCCGCCCCCTCAAGGCGATATCAAGTTCATATCCGACCACCATAAGGTTGAGATTTTCCAAGTTTCGTCATTTTGCACGAATTACTTCACCGATCCATGGATACTTCCTTCCCCATCAACCACGATGGAGGGGACAAGGAATCCGGGCATGTCCATGCCCTTGTCCGTAGTTGAAGTAGTGTACTCTTTAGTCCAGCAAGCTTCAGCCAACCCAGATCCAACTCCTGCACAAGAGTTCGATCTGCTTCTAGAGCCTATTTGGGCTCAAGGTTCTCTCGCTAACACCGATTCATTAGACTTAGTCTTGCCCTCTGGCGAAGAAGTAATTGAAGCAATGACTAGCCCGAACAAACCCTGGGATGATCTTCATCATATATCATACTTTATCCCAGAGTTAAGAAGAATCGAGGCCAGAGAATTCACCTTGACTATGACTGGAGATAGGACTTGTCCTATTAATCCCTTAGCTATACATGAGGTCTATGCTAAGGGTAATATGGAAACCATCGTTGACACCATACCGATCAATATCTCCAGAACCCCTGGTGTCATGGATAATGTTTTCATCAGAGTTGACTGCTCCCCTGGAGAGATTCAAATCTACATAGATCTATTTAAAGAATTTCGTGACATTTTTGCCTGGTGTTACGAGGAAATGCCAGGCATCGATCCAAAAATAGTTGAACATGAAATCACAACTTATCCAGATGCCAAGCCTGTCTGGCAGAATCTTCGTCCAGTTAACCCCAGGAAAGTAGCAACCATTAAAGTTGAGGTTGAGAAACTGCTAAAAGCTAGTTTTATCTATCCTATCCATTTGACCCAATGGGTGTCAAACCCCGTGCCGGTCAATAAAAAACAAGGCACAATTCGTGTATGTACAGACTTCCGTGATTTGAACAAGGCTTGTCCCAAAGATAATTTTCCCACACCATTCATTGACCAGATAATTGATGAATGTGCGGGTTGCGAGGCCTTCTCTTTCATGGACGTTTTTTCGGGATATAACCAAATACAAATCAAACCCGAAGACCAGCACAAAACAACATTCATCTATCCATGGGGTACATTCGTGTATCGTAAGATGCCTTTTGGTCTCAAAAATGTTGGAGCCACCTTTTAGCGGGCCATGTCTTTTGCTTTCCATGACCTCAAACATATATTCGATGCCTATTTAGATGATTTAGCATCTCGATCTCGCAAGAGAACGGATCATCCCACACACCTCTGACTTATCTTTGAGCATTGTCGCTACTTCCCGATTTGCTTGAATCCAAACAAGTGCAGCTTTTGTGTAAAATCAGGACATTTGTTAAGTTTCATAGTGTCAACAACAGGGATCATGGTCGATCCTCTCAAGGTTGAGGAAATAATTTAGTTGCCCCCCCCACGCACAATCCTTCAACTTCAGAGTCTACAGGGCAAGGCGGTTTTTTTAAGACGCTTCATCACTAACTATGCCGAGATCACCAAGGTATTTATGTGCTTACTTAAGAAAGATGTTCCTTTTTATTGGGATGATGCCGCTCAACGCTCTTTCACCGCATTGAAACATGCCCTCACAACTGCCCCTCTGCTCTGGCCACCTAACTATAACAAGGATTTATTATTATATATGGTTGTAGCAAAGTCAACCATTGGCATGGTCTTAGTTCAGGAAGATGACTTGTTCTCAGAATATGTCATCTATTACCTAAGCCGAGGCCTCGTAGGACTGGAACTCAATTATTCTCATATCGGAAAACTTGCGTTGGCAGCAGTCCATGCTGTTCAACGGTTCTTCCATTATGTTTTGTTTCACAAGACCATCGTCATTGCTGTTGTGAATCCATTTCAGTACATGTTGACACGACGGGTAGTAGGCGGAAAGATCAGTAGATGGATAGTCGTCCTCCAGGAGTTTGACTTAGATTTTGTTTCAGCGAAATCCAAAAATTCACTGGTCTTCGCAAAACTTATTTCAGAACTTCTGGTTGAGTCAGGTGATCTTGTGCCTGAAGAGTCGCCTATCAGAGGAGATATGTTTTTGATCACCTCTTCGGATCCCTGGTACAGAGATATACTTATCTATCTCCAGACTTTGAAGTGCCCCATCTCTGATTCTTGTGATGAGCGTCGACGCATATGCCATCAGGCTAAGAATTATCTCATACTCGATGATGCATTATATCCGAGAGGTGTAGACTGCATCCTGTGTCGATGTCTCACTCACGAAGAAGCAATTATCGTGCTTAACGATTGCCATACTAGAGCCTATAGTGGTAATTTGTTTGGGTTGGCAACAACCCAAAATATTCTACGAGCAGGTTACTTCTTGCCGACACTAATCAAAGATTGTATCGAATTAGTCAAGAAGTGCCACCCGTGCCAAATCTTCTCTCGGAAGATGAGGGCACATCCCGCTCCCATGTTTCCTGTCATCACAGTTGGTCCCTTCACCAAGTGGGGGATTGATTATACTACATACAACCCTCCTTCAGCAAGGGGGCACCGTTACATCATCGTAGTCGTAGACTACTTCACGAAGTGGGTCGAAGCTATGCCAACGTTTAAAGATGATGGAGAGACTGTAGCTCTCTTTTTATTCAATCAGATAATAGCAAGGTTCGACGTCCCGAGGGAGATTATCACTGACCATGGTAGTCACTTTCAGAACCAGATGATGACTGCGTTAACATCAAATCTTGGGTTACGATAAGAACATTCATCACCCTACTACCCCCAAGAAAATGGTCAGGTGGAAGCTGTAAACAAATTTCTTAAGACCATCCTACAACAAACAATCAACTCGGCCAAGTCAAATTGACATTCGATGTTATACTCGACATTATGGGCCTACCGAACATCTGTTAAGACTGCAACATTTTTCTCACCTTTCCAACTCGTTTATGAGTTGGAGGTAGTCTTGCCTATCGAATGTCAGATCCCGTCTCTAAAGTTGGCAGTACAATTATTGCCAGACACTTCTCCACTTGAAGAATTGTTAGTATACCTTGAGCAACTCAATGAGCAGCGTCGTGATGCGGCCTTGGCTAACGAGGCTCACAAACATAAGGTCAAGTGTCAGTATGATAGGTCCATTCGTCCTCGGATTTTCTCTGAAGGCGACCTTGTCCTGGTCTATGACCAAGATAAGGACCCCCTGGGGGCAGGAAAATTCAAACCCATGTGGTTCGGACCTTTCATCATAAAATAGGTTTTAAAAAAGGGCGCTTATCATCTGGTTGAATTTGAAGGGAATGCTTTGGCGGAACCTAGAAATGGGCTCTACCTCAAGAAGAATTACTCATAGGCAGGTCACCATGGGTAAGTTTTTGTAACATATGTATAATCTTTGTACTATTACTTTCTAGTTTCTTTTAGTGTTATGGACGTGTCGTTGATGTTATCTTTCGTCACTGTGGCAGATGTCAAGTGAATCCAAGATGTTCATTGGGTATGCAGACGGTGCTAGCTGACACACTCGGAGGCTTTCCTCCACAGCTTGGGTAATTTTTACACCTCGAGGCCAGTTATTATCTTCCGGAGGTATATACTTAGGTGACACCACAAACAATGTCGCAGAGTACAGTGCAGTTATTGAATTGCTTCATGACGCTCTGTCATTTGGTATCTCTCATCTTCGGGTATATCTCGACACTCAATTGGTTGTGTCTCAGTTAAATAGAATCTATCGTGTTCATGATCCGACTTTACACCGACGATTCCTTAGGGTACGTCTCTTAGAACAAAACTTTGATTATATTACATATTTTCATGTTCCTAGGAGATTGAATCAAATTACAGATACTCTAGCTAATCAAATTTTAGATTGGCATCTTGCACACATATGAAAATACATACACATAAACATGTAAATACATTTTTTGCAAAAATGATCCATAAGCTACGAAAAAACATAAAAATCCATATATAATATCATAAGCAATTAGAGTACAAAGATGGACGCAAGCGCCTCAAAAATATGACCAATAATGCATCAAGGGGCTTATGCCCTCAAAAAATATATACAAGTAGTGTTCGTGGCACGTGAAAAGTCTAACGAAGATCAGGGTCGGTGGGCCCTGTTATACTGATCCACATAGTTTGCTAAACGTCGAAATAATCGGACCCACATCCGTGGTGCCCCCACTACATGAGGTTGCATGGATGGTGGCAGATCCTCAATCTCTGCCATAGGGACCATGCGAGTGAGTGCACTAAAGTTCTGCTCGACTCGTCTCAACACCCTCTCAACCTCCCTGGCTGGAAGATCTCCTGCTACTGCTGGTCCCCCGCCGGCGGCAGGTGCGGCCCCTGGCCAAGGACGACGCCTGTTCCTCGCATAGTCAGCAGGTCGCACTGGTCCCACATCTGCACACAACAAATGCATGTCCATCAAATACTCTGGTATATAAAAAAAATATGATATATAACAAAAACGACATAAAAATTACATATGCTTCACAAAAAATAAAAACAATTACAAAGATGGAGACTTACCCATCTCTCATCGCTCCTCACCAGGAGGTACTGGTATCTCAGGATCCCTCGAAAAATCAATCCCTGCATACGGGTAATCCTCGATAACTGGGATTTGTCGCGATATCCAGGCAAAGAAATCATCATCGAAGGACACATTAGTCCTTCCACCACCCTGTCGTGGCAACAATACTGCCCATCTACACATAGCAGGAAGAGAGGCTTGATGTCCTCGTACCACTATTCGAGGACTAAAGCTCAGAACTCTCTCAAAGAAGAACGAGCACAGAACGGTCCCAAACCCGAAGTTCTTCTATGTCTGCAATCGACAATCTGTCAACTGCCTCTTCATACACTCTAACAATGTGGTGCTCCAATCAAATATTTGTGCATTTAAGCACTGGACTGCACAGTTCATCTGTGCTCAGGACGCCTGATGTAGAGCCACAAAACCTGTAGCGATAAGTTAGTAATCTTGCTTATGGGCACCTGTGAGATCGAGTGGTCTGTGTCAGCCGCACAGTAAAGACCTATCAATTCCGCTATGTTATGCGGCCCTGAAGGAAAAGTCTGGAAGTTGACTGGTTCCCCTCTCCAGGAGAGGCTAGTCAAAAAATAGATGTCGTCGGTCGTGGGCACCAGTGACTGCCCCTCTAACATGAATGCCTCTACATCCAGATGCCAATGACCAACCAAGGCACTCAGTAGCCTAGGTTGTGCCCGCATAAAAGGACATAAGAAGAACTTGAGTAACCCATATTGCATCAAGGCAGCCACAACATTGGGGTCTTCCTCGACCAACTCACTAACCTCCTCATGCTCTCTTTCTCTCCAGTGGACATACATCCTACAAAACACCAAGGTTCAGGAGGGTTAACCCTTGTTTTTTAAGCCTTTTTCATTCAAAAAGGGGGTCCACGCGGGCTGTAATACTGACAGTAGCGTGTACACACGTGCAAGGTTTACTCTGCCCGAATGTACACACGACCTGTCCTGAGACCGCCCGCGTGGACCTAGGGCCAACCTTTTGAAGGTCAACGCCCCCCCAAAAAATGAAAACTAAAGAAAAAAGAAACACTTAAAATGCAAGATAAGAGAGTTTGTACTTACTTGGTCTAGACAGATGGTCGTTTTGTCCACTATAGCTCCTAGAATCATCGCTTTTATCAAAGGTTTTTTTTTGGCTCTAGAGTCAATTTCTAAATCAACAATGGTGATAATGAGCTGTCAGCTTCTATTTATAGACTTTTTGGCCCCCCTTAGCATGTCTTTCAAACCAACAACTATTTAGAGTGATTTAGGAGTTACATTGGGGGGGGTATGATCGAGTATCGTGACATTTTTTTGGAGTTTTGGGTAATTTTCGACGGTCCGTGGAAATTTTTTTCGAGGATCAACTTGAGCATGTAGGTTAGGTTTCTACCCTGACTTTTGTATCTCATTGTATTTTTCCTTTTCCATAGGATTGATCCCATTAGGTTGCGACATGGAACCGTCTTTGTTGCTTTAGAAGTGTCTCAAGTTGGTGGTAGAGCTTACCGGAACATGGATGCCCTAGGTAGATCCCGGTTTCATTATGGTGTCCATGCTAACTCTAATCATTGTAGGCTCAGGAGTCCTTGTTGTTTTTACTGATTACAAGTTTGAGCCTCATTTGCATGATTCTTTTTCACTCTTGACCTCACCCTCAGGACTCCCAAAAGATATAACGGGTCTTCTTTTAAGCCCTTTTCAGACCCTCTAAACATGAAAAGATTGCCGAGCTATCTTGTGGCCTTTCACGCTCATTAAACTGAAATTTGAAGTCACGTCTGTCCGGCGGTAGTTTACCCCTTTTTCGGTCCGGACAGTCAACTATACGAACAAAGGTATACTCTATGGAACTTCAGTTCTCTAGAAGAGTACTCTCAGGTATCATTTTAACCCTTTTTCAGGCCCGAGGGACTAAAATTATGAAAAAGGAACCCCCACGGAGTCCATAGTTAAGCTCTTTTCAGACTCCCTAAAATTGAAAAGATCGTCGAGTGACCTTATTCTTTCACACTCGTTAAGCTGGTCTAGAAGAACATTCCTGGCGGAGTCCATAGTTAAGCTTTTTTCAGACTCCTTAAAAATAAAAAAAATGGCCGAGTGATCTTGTCTTTATCACACTCGTTAAAATGGTTTTGAATAGACGTCTTGTCGGTGCTATTTTACCCCTTTTTCAAACTGACTAGACCAATTTCGAAAAAGGTACCCCAATGGAGTCTCCTTTTACATTTTTCAGATTCTCTAAATATGAAAAACCACCGAGCTTACCTTCTCTGGGCTCGTTAAACTTACATTGAAGGACGTTACCATTGTGTGTTTTATTAATCGCATATGCATAACTGCATCTTTGGCCTAATGTCGGCTCCATGTTGCTCTCAACTGAACCATCTGAAGCATGCCTCATACGCAAGCCCTATAGAACTTTGCCTCTGCGTCTTGACACCTTTGGCCCCTAGAGGATTTTTCCTGAGTGTCCTTTTCTTGCATATGTCCCTTTGCCCTGAGCATCCCCGTGTTCCATGCGCTTGGAACTAGTATGTTTGCGACACTCAATCCTCCTTTGTAACATAACATTCTTTTATTCTTTTTTCCAAAATCATTGGAAAAGACAAAAAAAATCAAATATACCCCAAAAAGAGGAAGGGAAAAGTATTTTCTTTATTAGCAGCATAATGAGTCACCCTTGGATAAAACACATCTGTTTGTTTGTTCATCAAACCCTGGGATGTAATACGACTTTAGGAAGTTGTTCTCGCTACATAGAGTTGTGTCCTCCTCTGTTTGGCTATTCTTCCAAACATATGGAGAGTTTGCATTGCCTCCTGCCTCGTAAACTTATGTTAATGCCATGCTGCCTGAGTCTCATCATTTTTTGTGTTGTTGTCCAAGGGAAGTTTGTCACCAAGCCTGAGTCGCCCCCTCTGTAGTTTGTCTCTTTCCCTCATACCCGACCATCCTGAATGTCCAATCAAGTCCTTGTTCAGAATCAATGAAGCCTTCAGTCTGATCATCAAGATTATCTAGTCCATGACCGACAAGCCGTCGAATACCTCTGGGTAGTAAATTCGTACACTCATATTACACTCCTACCCGAGTTTTGAATATTTTTTGAAGTTGTTGCTCGAGCTCTGAAGATCTCATCTCCAGCCATCAGGTCGTATCAGCTTCTAGAAGATGGATACTCTATATGTATATCTTATTGATTTCGAGATGTAGCTCTGCTGTCTATTGTTCACGGCTAGACTTTATATAGTTATTTGACATGGATCTACAGTGTATTTGATTGGTAGCCATGATTCTATTTTATCTCGAGCATGGGTATGCCCGCCTCGGTGAGACATTTGTTATTTTGCAGATGACGCCTCCTGGTTCCTGGTCCCTGGGCTCACTTGTTCGGCACATCAGTAAAGATTGGTAATGTATTTCAGCCATCAGATGCTCTTCTGACCTCACACATTAGGGGGCATCTGTTATAACCCTAATTTGCACCAGACATGCTTACCTGGCATTAGGCCATCTTAGATTCCTTTTTTTCCAAAGCAATGTTGAACAACTCTTCTTAAAAACCTCTTTTATAAGGGCCCATGCGCCCTACTCCATTACTGCATGCGTGTACACGCTATCTGACCCAAAACAACCCGCGTGTACCTACAAAAGCATGAAAAAAGGAAAGTTGCTGACGTAACACACAACTTTGGGTAAGTTAACTAAACCTTCTAGCCATGCATGGCCGAGGGTTCGTCCAAATACCTAGCTTCTTCTAGCCTATAAAAGAAGGGTTAGAGGTCCCATTTGGAGGAGGAGAATAATAGTAAAGAAAATCTACCTAATTGCACATTCCCATTGTCCCAACCCTTTATCCATCCTTGTACAAGAAGAGATACAGAGAAAACGTTGGGGGACAGTTGAAGAGGAGCCCAGGATCAAGTTCGCGGAGCGATGGCCGGTCTTGACATTGTAAGTTGATTCATTAAAATTAATAAAGAAATGCTTTTCCTGTCCCACTATATGAGTTCTTCATAGTTTATTGAATATATGTTTGAATCTCTAACCCATTAATCTGTAGGTAAAATGGATGTATAGTTTGTTGCTTGTTTTGTATGCAGGTCAACCTTGGGAGGAGAGCTGCCAACAAGCGATCAAGCGTGAAGAAGGATCGACATCGAATTCTCTAAACAAGGTATGTTCATCTAACCATGTATTTGCTTAAAAGAAATGGGGATTAGGTCTGGGATGACGGTAGAAAGTAGGATTCTTTCGGTCTCATCTGCATGCATAATATAACCCTAAATGCTAGTTCGTAGGGGGATTTCCCACCACAACAACAGGATATGGAATTTAACGTAAGTAAGCAATGCAAATTCAAATTTTCCATCAACCAAAACTATGTCGACAAAGTGGTTGTAGCTGTGGTTTCTTTGGATGTATGCAGAGTCATATTGGGAAGCCTATATTTGTATGTGAGAGATACCATCTTCAGGAGAAGAGATAAACAATATAGACTAGTCAAAGAGAGAAGAACATATTCCATAAATGCTTACAAGGACAAAGACAAACTCTCTCTAATCAATGCTCATCAGTCTAGAAGAATCATGGGCAATATGAATAAATTTGTATTGTTGTTCGTAAGAGAAGGAAAGAAACAAGGAGAAGGAAACCGTTTGGAGATGAAGTAATCCTTGGAAGGATGTAGTAGAAAACAACACCAACAACTGTAAAATTTGATAGAATCCTACAGGGAAGTGTTTCAAGAGCCTCAGGGATTGTCACCTAAGTGGAAGGTTAAACATGAGATTGAGTTGTTGCTAGAGTCGCTGCCGAACATAGGGTTGTATAGGAAATCCATCATCAAAGTAGATGAAGTGAAGAAGCAACTGAAGTAGTTGTTGGAGCAAGGAGTCATTAGAACTAGTACATTGCCCTGTGGCTCACCATCATCATGGTGCCAAAGAAGGATGAAAGTTGGAGAATGTGCATTGACTACCATACCTTGAATAAGATTACCATAAAGAATCAATATCCTTTTCCAGGGGTTGATGACTTGTTGGATCAACTACAACAAGCCAAATTCATCACCAAATTGGATTTAAAATATGGCTATCATCAAGTAAGGATCAAAGCAGAGGATGTGTGGAATACAACATTTAAAAAAATACTAGGTTTGTACGAGTGGTTGGTAATTCTTTTTGGATTATGTAGTGAACCTGCAAATTTGATGAGACTCATGAATGATGTGTTATGCCCCTTCATTGACTCTTTTGTGATAGTTTACCTAGATGGCATACTAATCTTTAGCAATACATGGAAAGAACACTTCTCACATGTTACACAGGTATTGAAGATGTTAAAGAAGAATCAACTAATTTTCAACTTGTGGAAATGTGAGTTTGGGAAGACATCCTTGATTTACCTTGGACACGTGATCAAAGGAGGAGAGCTAAGAGTGGATCCAAAGAAGATTGCAGCCATCACACAATGGCCTATTCCCACCAACGCAAAAGAGGTATGGAGTTTCATGGGAGCAACCCAATATTTGAGTGAATTCATCATAAACTTGTCCACAATAACAACACCATTACATGCCTTGAATGCTAATGGGAAGAGTTTTCATTTGGGCAAACAACAACAAAGAGCATTTGAATATTTGAAGAAGAAAATTAGGAATTCCCCGGTATTAGCTCTGCCAAATTTGTAGTAACCTTTTGAGCTAGAAACTAATGCCAATGGATATGCATTAGGAGTGGTGTTAATGTAAGGAGGGATGCATTTATGCTACCATTCAGAGTTATTTAATGGATCGATTCTTGACTACCCCACATATGACAAAGAACTAGTTGTGATTGTGTAGGTAGTGAATAAGTGGAAGCATTACCTCCTGGGAAAAGAAACCATTATACACATGAATCATCAATCCCTTTAGTACCTATAAATCTAGAGCAAGATGCAACAAGTGAGGCATTACAAATGGATGGGATTCTTGCAACAATTTCACCTATTGATCAAGTACAAGAAAGGAGCCATGAATAAGCTAGTAGGCATGCTCTCTCAACCACCATTGAAGAAGATTACAATGGTTGGAGTGATAATGTAGCTTGAACCATTCACTTATACATTCACGAGTGGAGACTACGAGGAAGATGAAGAATTCAAAGGAGTATATAAGCAACTGAAGGAGAGGTTGGTCACTGCCATGGAAAGAAATGAATACCACCTCCAAGATGTACTATTGTGTAAGCTGGAAAAACTATGCATACCTCAAGGAAGAAGATTTCAATTGATTAGATAAGCACACACGTCTAGAGTTGTTGGGAATTTTGGTGTGACAAAGATTCTCGCAAACCTACAATAGTATATGTATTGGCAAAAGATGTAGGAGCATGTGGAAATTGTTGGCATGTTTTACAGGCAGCATATGCTTGTCAATGATGGAAGGTACAACAACAATGATGGCTTGAGTACAGGTACAATGTGCCAGGTGGGCACCGGAAGTATTTTGGGGAGATGCAGAAGAGAAAGCTCATGAAGACTAGAAGAGATAGTGCAGAGGTGCACGCAGAGTGCAAGAGTGTGCTTGTTCATTTGATGGCAAACAGGCAGGCAAGGAATATTAGCAGCGATGATGGAATGGAAAGATCAAAAGTGTAAACTCCATTTCGGAGTTTCAAATACCAGGAGTTGGAGGAGTCAAGAGTCGAGACTCTTCATCATAGGAGCCCCGAAGTTGTGAAATGCGAAACGCAGAAATCCCGAAACAGGCACATCAACAAAGACTCCATTTCGGAGTTTTACAGACCGAGAAATCAAAGGTTTCGGATACTGGGAGTTGGAGGAGTCAAGATTCGAGACTCTTCATAATATAAATGCCGAAATGCGAAACGTTGAAATACCAGATCGTTGATCTGACTCCATTTCGGAGTTCCGGATACTGGGAGTTGGAAGTGTTTAAACACTTCATCACAAAAATGTCGAAATGCTACAATACGAAACGTTGAAATAACGGACAATTGATCTGACTCCATTTTGGAGTTCCAGATACCGGGAGTTGGAGTGTCGAAACACTTCACCACAGGAATGCCAAAATGCGAAAATCACCTTTTGGTGCAGGTTTCGGATAGCGGGAGATGGAGTGTCGAAACACTTCACCACAGGAATGTTGAAATGCCGAAATGAGAAAAGCACCTTTTGGTGCAGGTTTCGGATATTAGGAGTTGGAGTGTCGAAACACTTCACCACAGGAATACCGAAATGCCGAAATGCGAAAAATACCTTTTGGTGTAGGTTTCGGATACCGAGAGTTGGAGTGTCGAGATACTTCTCCATTGGAATGCTAAAATGCGAAATAAACAAAGCACTTTATCCATAAATTCGTGAAACGCGAAATTGTGAAATGCAGTTTCGAATAAGGCTGTGGTCACATCTGCAGAATATGGAGGAAAGAGCTAGTGCAACCAAGCTCCATTTTGGAGGTCGCGACTTGGAGAGTTGAGATGCCTCACAACAGGAATTCACGACATGCGAAATGTTGAAATGCCGAAATGAGAAAACACCTTTTGGTGTAGGCCATGGTCACCACCTAAGGCCACATGTGAAAGGAAAGGTGAAAGGTGCCAAAGGCACAAGGCTCAATAGGTTCACATTGTAACTGCTAGAAATGACTGATGGTTTCTGTCAGAGGACTCAAAGAGACTTCAAGGTGATTGTTAGAGAAGATGAAGAGTCACGAGGCATCTTCCAGTGGAATGAAGACTGCTCATAGAGGCTATTGACAGATGTAAGACCATTAGGGCCTGGAACTCCAACAGAGGGAATGAGCTTGACTATGACAGAGAAGAAGAAGAGTCTCGACTGCTAGACAGGTTAAGAAATCTCAGCATAACACCCAGTGATGATGAACGCATGGGTATAAATACTAGAGAAGCTGAAGAGTTGCCATGATGATTAGGAAGAGGACTCGACACAGGGAGAACATGCAGAACAAAGAGAGTGTGTTGATGGTTGAGGGAGTGAAGCGGTGGAAACGTGGAGTGGAAGTGGATATCTCGATGGGGAGAACAATGGCGCGGTGAAGAGCATGTAGAAGTATTGCACATATTAAATGCACAAGGGGCATAGAGACTATAAGAATGTAGAACAAAGAAGAGATGGGGGGTTGTTGAGAGTGATTCAGGCGTGTAGAAGGAGGCAGAGTGCAACAACTGAAATGCACAGAAGAGGAATGGTGCATTGAATGGACATGGCGTAGAGAGCATAAAAGGCAGAAGAACAAAAAGCGCAAGGAAAGTGTGAAGGAAGACACAAATGCATGTATAGTAGAGTAGTGTAGCAGAACAGTGATGAGACTGGTAAGCCATTGATAAATATTGTATCATTGTCATAAACTGATTTAAAAAGAAAACTTGATATTCCAAGGTGGTAGGGAGGTGCTAGGGAGGACTGTTGTCCTCAGAGGTTCAAGTGGGTGCTTGAACGCAGGGAGTTGTAGCTTCCATCTGGTTGCAGCTAGAGAAACCAGGGTGGCAGGGTGGTGC
This sequence comes from Picea engelmannii, assembly GCA_009831015.1. Lineage (NCBI taxonomy): Eukaryota > Viridiplantae > Streptophyta > Pinopsida > Pinales > Pinaceae > Picea > Picea engelmannii. The sequence continues at coordinate 352,575 of ML785697.1, read as the reverse complement.
AAGGGAGAACTGTTGTTCTTTGTTTTACAGGTTGGTGCCTGTGTGACTGGAAGTTGGTGCTTCCATCTAGTTGGTGCTGGAACACTTAGGGAGTTTTTGCTTCCTTCTAGTGGGTGCTAGAGAAACCAGGGAGTCGGTGCTTCCTTCTAGTGGGTGCTAGAGAATCTAGAGAGTTGGTGCTCTCAGCAAGTAGCAGCTTGCAAAACAGAGGTTGTAGCCTCATTATGAGTTGGTGCTCATAAGTATGATAATGTACAGAATGTAAAGATTGCTTATCATATAAAGAAAAAGAGGTTTTTACCCTTTATGGGTTTCCTCAAGAAATATCTATCTCTATGTATCTCATATGTGTGAATGATGTTGAATGTTCTATTGCTTACTTCCCTGCATTATTGTGATTGTCATTGAGTGCTCTGTAAAGAGTTTAAAATAGGCATCATTGTTTAAGCATGGTAACAACTGATTCACCCCCCCCCCTCTCAGTTGTCCAACAATTGGTATCAGAGCAGGCCCCTTTTATCTAAGGGTAGATCCTAGAGCTTAAACATGTCAAGCCATGAAGAAAATTCAACCAATAAGGCTCCTATGTTCAATGGAACAAACTTTGCCTTCTGGAAAGTTAGAATGAGAACCTACATAATGGATTTAGGTGCAGATGTCTGGGATGTGGTAGATACTGGTTATGTAAAGCCAATTGTACTAGCTAATAAGGATGACAAGCTAGAATTT
>ML785697.1:224064-330400 GCA_009831015.1 Picea engelmannii | reverse complement strand
CTCTTTAATTTGGAAATATTGGTAAAGGGAAGATTTCATATTAGAACAATGAACAATGTTGGGTGAAATGTTCAGTAAAATGAAGATGATGATATGATAAAATTTGATCTTATGTTATGAACTGATTTTGTTTCAGAACAATAATCATTGTTCCCCTTTCATAATACCACTTTTCATTTTTTACAAATCCGATCATATAACATATATCATTGAATTCCCCTATTCTAAACGATGATATATGTGGATTGAAGTTAGCAAATAAATTATGACTGATACATGCATAGTAATGGACTGATTGCATGCATGCTTGTGTGTGAAATTATAATAGCCAATGTTTTAAATTTATCTTTAGGAAAAGTAAATTGATGGTTGATTAGTATTTCTTGTTTTAGATACTGATATAAGAATTTTTTTAAACAATGAGATTCTTCAACAGAGGAATCCATGACAAAAGTAGAGGTAGAGGCAAAAATAATTTCTGGCAGAGAGGTAATAGGAGACCTAGATTCTCCATACATTTTGATGTTGATCCTCAAGAATTGAATCAACTATTTCAAGCTGGTTTATTTAACTTAGTAGGAAAAGGAGTGTTTCAGCCACATCCTCAACTAGAAAGACCTCCTTATCAGCCTTGTTCTAGTCTTTCTAATGTTCATGTTCCAATTCATATGTCCCTCCAGCCAAAGGTCCCTATCAATGATGGTTGGCGGGATGTTGTTCATCACCCAGTAGATCATCATAATGGTTGGCCCATAGTTTCATTTCCATTTCCACCTCCACCTCTGCTCAAACAACATGCTCAACAAATTTCCCACATTGCATCCCCTTTTCAATCCCCACATCCAAGCAAAAGACCCAAAACAACTATCCTTGAGCCTAAATCCAGTAAAGACAAAAAAATGGTCACTCATTCTAATTCATCTAATGATTCCTCTTAGTCAATCACCTTCCATGCTCACCAAGTTGATGAACACTCCTAAGCCTTCACTGAAGTTCACCCTTAAGTATCCAATCAACAACACTTCGAGAAGGCCAACTCAACAAACAAAGCAAAAAAGGTAGCAAGCAGTGAAATGAGGCAAACTGCTTCTCACAATAAATATGGTTTTTGATATTTATATGGTGGATAGTTTATCTATGTTTCAAACTCCTTTGGACAAGATGGCACTATGTTTATAATTTTGGACAACAAGTTAATATTTCGGTTTTTTTTTTGCACTCGCAAAAACACTCATTTATTTGATATATATATATATATATATATGGATAATTTTTGGGAGATACAAGGGGTTGTCCAAAGTGATTTCTTATGTGTATATTTATGAGGTGGCATGATTTGTTATTTAATTATGGAGTGACAAAGAGGAAATCAAAACTTAAAAAGACTTAAAGGAATTAGGGGTCCCACCTATTAGTTATTATTTATTTACCCTTTATCTATTATTATGATCATTTAATATTTGTCCCTAACTAATATTAAGTCATTTGTGACTTAACTAAAGGTAGTTTAAAACTACCACAACTTCTTTAGAGAAATATAAAAGTTGATCAGAAGAAGGGACAAAAAAAGAGGAGAGAACAAAAAAACAAATCTCTGATAGAGGTCTGCTCTTATATACTTGTGAGATTAAATATTTTTCATTCATTATGAGTTATCATAGAGTCTTAACCCTTTTCTTGATAACATAGTCTTATTGAAGGTAGAAGAATTCAAAGATTGAGAGATATATTTCAGCAGCTTATTCTAGAAAGGTCAATCATTTGATCTTGATAGTCTGTGTATTCTGATTTGATTATGAATTAGTTTTCATTAATGATAGAGAATATTTTGCAGAATCAATCAATGGTACTTTTGTGACTAACCAGATTTCCAATCTCAGTCTTCTCTTGTTGTCAGAGTATTTTTGTGTGGTGCCCACCAAAGATCTTTAAATTTGATATTGGTCCTTACCCTTACAGGGGTTTGAAAAGAGGGTTATGATTGTAACTTGGAATGAAATCAATAAAATTGCTTTGTTGATTTTGATATCACATGTGTATATTCTTATATTAATTCCATATTTGTATCTCATTTGTTCTTAAATTCTCAAAACATAGTACATATATTTTTTTTACTTTCTTCTTTTGCACAATTTAATTATAAAAAGGCATTTTTGGTTCCTAGTACTTATTACTTGAGAATTTATTGATAATTTTGTCTAAGGCTATAAACCTCAAGTGATAATCCCAACTATCTTACTGTATCCAAGTAAGATTCGAAAATGTTGGTGCTGGGAACTCTCTAGTCCCTCATCATCAACATTGTGTTCATTTTGGGTTGACTGACCTTGCTGATTTGCTAGAGAGTTATTCTTTAAAAAGGGTGACTAAAAACCTTTCTGCCTTTGCTCCCTCTTTCCTTTCATTTTGTCATTCCAAGTCTTTTGATAGACTGGCCTCCCTCTGCTTTGCTCATAGAGATGCTTTGCTCTCCTTATTTATTCGTCCAAAGTCCCAGGGTTATCAAATTATATCTTGTCACTGTAGAAGGAGGGTAATTCCCTAAGAAACCTTTGGATTTTGATTTTTTTTTATCTTTTATGAAGTCCACACACTTCAACAATTCAAAAAACCTCTACTCATACTCATCCATTGTCATGATTTCCAACTCGATTTCAAAGAACTCTTTCATCTTCCTCTCATAGTAATGATAAAATAAATATTTCTCTTGGAAATATCCTTTGAACTTCGTCCATGATACCCTCTTCTCATCAAGGTGCTTGGCTTGCTTAAGCTGATCCCACCACATGGTTACTTTTCCATGCAAGTGGTAGTTTGCAATTATTTTTTCTACCCTGGAGGGGTAATCATGCAACTAGAAATATTCTTCATTTCCAACATCCATGCCTCAACCTATTATCCCTTCCTATGCTCACCATTGAAATTTGGTGGCTTGATCTTCCTGAGTTCACCTTGCAAGATGTCTCCTTCATGCCTTCTCCTCTTCCTCCTAATAGGGAAAACACTTGGGATGCTCCTTGGCCCTGAACTGACATGATGGATTTCCCGGGGAATGATGGCACCTACTCCTACTCCTTGGTTGCCTATCATTCCCATGCCCATCACTTCTGCTATGGGATTTGGATGTTGTCACTTGTCTACCACTAGCTTCTTGCTTTACGCCAGAGTCCTTATTGGCTTGCTTCTGCAACATGTTTAAGATTTGAATTATCTCTTCCCGAGCCTTCATAATCTTGTCATTATCAACCCTACAACTCTGCACTTATCTCTATAGGATCCTCATACTTACATGCTCTTGCCTATCTCTTCTTCCATTAGACTTAGTCTCGACATTCCACATGCTGACATGCAAACCTTTGAATCCTCATGACTATTGACGAACACACATAAACAAAGTTGTGTGTGCTCATTTCAGTTTTGCATAGACTCAAGTAGTTGTGCGAGGGGTAACATGGGACATGCACGCTAGATCATTTTTTTTTAAATGCACACTAGTTCAAGTTCTATCAATGAGCATCGGTCCAAGTTTTGTGATGCATGCCAAAAATAAAGACGACAACACATGCACATCAAAATCAAGAAAAAAATATTTGGGAAATATTACTGAATGATTACTACAGAAAACATGAGATATCTTAGAGCAACAAGAATATGAGATGGAAATGTAGTTGAGATTTCTATGATTCCAAAAGGGAAACATGGAATGCATGTGGGTGACAAAAGCATGTGAGACTGGTTGTGAATTGAGTGAGTCAAGCAAAACTAAAAGTGATTGAGTGCCATAGTAGAAAATGATATAAAAGGAAGCAACAACAACAAAAATAGAGTTAGTTAGTTAGTGAGTTGGTTAGTGGGTTGTTGTTGTATGGGTTCTATTGAGCTCGCTCTGAGCATATATTTTGTAATTTCCCTGGTTGTAGGTATGAGTCTATCACATTTACAAAGTATAGACAAAGTGCATGGCGTGATGTTATGTAACAATGAGGAATTGCATAAGAGAGAAATACTTTGATGTTGTCAATGTATGGACTGCTTAATGTATGTTTATGTTAACATAATGAAGATAATAAAGATGCATTGATTATTGTCTCATGGTGAGTTACATATGTTTCAATGGAATGTGTGTATTGTTGTTGCTTATTGTCAATTGTTAAGTAGTGTTCAATGGATTGTCTGAATTCCCACCTAAATGATTTTTTTTCCAAATAATCCTTCATCATCACTAACACAAGACCATATGGTCTCTGTGATCCTCATGGCATCTTGGGTGATACCTTCTTCAGTTTTTTTATTAAGGATTGATATTGCGATTCCTTGGGGGTTTTGTTGGTCAAACTTTGGACGAACCATGGGTATTAAACCCCCAACATTAGGAAGGACCCATGCATGTGTGATTGAGCCATAAAATGGTTCCATCGTCAGGAATTGAAAGTATTATATTGAATAATGAAGGAAAATAATAAGGTGGTATCCATATTGGAAGGAAAATCGAGATTGGTTGACTGCGAAGGAAGATGAGTTTTCTTGAAGGGAGACTCAAGGTATGAAGGTTAATGTGGAACTATAGAAATATAGGTATCTCTACATTGATATGCATGGGATTTTCTTTGTTGAATTTCTCTGTCTATTGTCTAAATGGATGAAAAGGCATACTGCCACTAATACTTATTTGAGGCCACTAGAGTGGATAGTTTGGGATCAATCCATAATTGATAGGTTGAAGGAATTGGATAACAAGTGGACCCAATCCAATGATTTTTGGTTTTCTTGAGTGAAGGATGGTTATATAATTGAATTTGTTGTGGAGTACATTGACTCTTTCAGTGAAGCTTAAAGGAAGTTCATAGAAGGTCCTAAGAAAATATTGCTAGAATAAATCCCACTCTATATAAAGATATTGTTAGTGGAGAAGGGGATGATGTGCATAGATCCTGAAAAGATGGTTGAGTAGACTCCCCTAGCACTGGGGGGGTGGACAAGAAGATAGGGAAAAAATGGGAAAGAAGAGATGGATCCATTGAGGAGCATTCAAGAGTTGTCGAGATAAGGTGAGGAGTAGAATGGAACCAAACGAGAAGAGGATAGAAAGAGTTGAAAGATACACAAGAAGAGTTGAGTCAAGAAGGAAAGTGGAGTAGAGAAGTGGGAGGAAGTTAGCAAGGGGTGTGTGACAAGGGATCATGCCTAGGATGAAGAGGAAGGAGACCACACTAGGAGAAAGTGTTGAAGCATGTGTTGTGCCAGAGAGGATCACAAGTGAAGATAGGCTCATGAAGAGGCACGATGTTGAGAGTAAGGTATCCAATGAAGATACCAATAGTAGTGTTAGAAGGGGCCCATAAGACAAAGTATGAAACCCTAGGCTGTTGCAGAGTACCACAACTTTGGATGAAGATGAAGCATAGTAGAGGCACAGGAGAAGGAGAGAGAGATGGAGGATAACCTAGTGGCGGGGGAGAAGAATTGGTGATAATTGATGGTAATGCGCGGTTGTAGGTAGAAAACTCTCTGGGTCACTTCACAATAAATGTTAGAATAATATGGAGTTATCCCCCTTTTGAATTACCCCCCTTGCAAATTTATAACCAAGAAGAAATAACAACAACCAATGAGGTGATTGGAGTAGGAGAAGAAAGAAGAGAAGTGACGAGTGAAGAAGAAGATAAATTCAACATTGTTGGAATATTCACCAATACTGAGAGAGGGGGTGAATCAATATTGAGAAAATTTTACCATTTTTAACCTTAATTACATCATGTAAACATTAACAATTAACAATGTCATTCATCATCACAAAAACACCATACACATAACACAATGAGTTTTACGTGGAAACCAAATGAGAGAAAAACCAAATAATGCTTTTCTCATATCATGTTAAGGTTACATTCATAGGAAACACCAAATTTTAAGATTCTCTAGAACCAACTGGAAGGAGGCACCAACCCTCTGGCTTTGTCGGCTCCAACTGGAAGGAAGCACCCACTACCTAAAGCACGTGCACCAACCTACTGAATGAAGACACCAATCTTCTCAACTAAGAACCAACTCAATAATATATCGCCAATCCAATATCTTCATACACATAGTACTTCTGACTTCACCTGCATGCTTCATACTGTAGACAATACTTCAAACCCTAGCAAGCCTCATAGCATCATTCCCAGAATATAATCAATGATGGAAACATCCACTGAAGGTAACATCCATTCATGGAAACATCCACTAATGGAAACATCCACTCACAACAACATCACAACTTTATAGCAGAGCATATGGCAATATCACAACCTCATGACAACATCACAACTTCATAGCAAAGCATATGGTAGTATCAAAACCTCACAAAAACATCAAAACAATATCACAACTTCATAACAGAGCATTCATAAGGATCAAAACCTCTCAACAACATCACAATAGCATCGCAACTTCATACTAGAGCATACAACAACATCACTACCTCACTACAGTGCATACGACAACCTCACAACCTTAGGGCAACATAAAAACCTTATAACATACCTTGAGAGTAAAAAAGACCTTAAGATAATCCCTCAAACTTCTCTCGCACAACATAAGGACACCCCAATACCTTGAGTGCACCTCAGACTTGATCTCTTAATTGGTTTCCCTTAAAAATGTGAAATTCTATCATGTAGTTATTATAATTTGTCCCCAAAAATCAGTTGAGTCGACCTCAATTTTGTGGCTGGGTTGTCGGACGGGAAAACTCATATATCCTCATTCCTAGGAAGTTAGAGGGAATTCCATATATCGTTGGAAATATCTTGGAATAATATTTTCAACAAGGTAACTTGTGCTTCCATTTGAGTTAGTTATGTAGGGTAAAAATGACCAGAAAGATAAGGTATCCAAATTGACCACAAATAATAGTTTCAACAATCTCCATATTACAATCTTTATCTTGGACATTTGTAGGATTCTTCACTTGAATTTAGGGTATTCTTCACTTGGTTTTAGGTCTTCTTCAAGGCTCCTTCATAGCTCCATTTGTGTACAACTCAAAGTGGGCATTTGTAAACAAGCACATGTTATCTCATCCTATGAGGGCCATGATTAAAAGTTACGCCATAAAGGGACCACTTTGGAGTTATATACATTTAGGTCAAGTCTCCTTCAAGGCACTTGAAGGATTCTTCAAGTGGACACATGATTACAACTTCAGGGGCTTCTTCAATTTGCTTTGACATTGACTTGTTCTCATGGATTTACTATTGTATGTTGGATTCTCAAGGTTTCATCAACATGTCTTCAAGGATTCTTCTCTTGGCTTCATGGATTCAAGGCTTATTTACTTGGATTCATGGATTCAAGGCTTCTTAACTTGGCTTCATGGCTTCAATACTCAAACAATCTCAAGGCTTATTTACTTGGATTCATGGCTTCAAGGATTCTTTACTTGGCTTCATGGATTCTTTACTTGGCTTCATGGATTCAAGGCTTATTCACTTGGATTCATGGATTTAATACTTAAACAATATTCATTTTTCACTACCACGTCATCATCATCATTGTTCATTCTTATCATTACTACCACATCATCATCATCACTGCCATTTTTACATCAATGAAAAAATTTCCTCAACAAGATCCCTCTTTGTCATTTATGTCAACACCTTCTGCCTTTTACAGTGATGCATGCTCACTCTATCCATCACTTTGTTTCTCTCCCCCCTTGACATCAATGGAAAAGGGATATTTTTTTCTTATCATTGATTCCCCCTGTCATGAACAATTTGTTTCTCTCCCCTTTGACATACATGATAAAAAGTTTCTCCCCCTATGGAATTTCATGATTCACTTTCTCATTCTATTACTCCTCCTTTCTTCATGCTTTAATCCACTGTCATTTAACTCATTTTTCTACTCCCTCTGTCATCAATGGTTCCTTCTTTTGACGGTAATTCTATCTTTTTGAGCATCTTTCGTTTTCGATAATAACCCCCCTTTGACTATGCTAACTCCCCCTTAGATTGGGTCATTTCTTGAAGCTTTATGAAGTAGCTCCCACCATCCTCTTGTATGATTTACCGAACCACTTTCTTTTGCTATGTACAATCCTTTGTTATCCTTTCTTTGGTCTTCATTGCCTACTACTTAGATTCCCCCTCAACATTATCCACGATACTGGAAGTCTCTATGCCAAATTGTCTATAATAATTTATAATGTTGCTTTGTCGTAGGATCATTAAATTTAATCTCAACATCTTCCTCTTTACTTGTATATTTATCATTGTTACTCATCTTTACAACTCTTGTGGGTATGTCCTTTGTGAATTCTCCATTGACATGTTCTTCTTGTTTTTGTTTTCTTCTCCACGCCTTATATTTGATACGAGAATTTTCTTTCGTGGAAGACTCCATCATGCTTCTATAGTCCTGAACTATGTGTACATAGTTGTGGCATTTGTAACATTCAACATTATTGTAGATACATCTATTCCTTACTTCAGTATTTCTTGCATAATATATACAGTCTATAGCCTTATGTCTAAAATTGTTGCAAGAAAAACAATAACTAGAAAACAAACTTTGATACATGGGAGCAAAGGGTATTCTTTGAAATGATTTCTTGTCATATGTTGATTGATCATGGTATTTTACTCTTCTATTGGAATCCTTTGAACCATTTGTATGAATTTTAGCTTTTTCTTCGGTCTTTCTTGGTAGTTTGAAATTGTTTTATTATTCAGTGTGTTTATGCTTGTGGTCATACCCAATACTTGTCTTGTCATTGAGATATCTCTGTTGATTGAGGATATATTCTAAGGCTGATGAACTCTTCCCAAACTTCAAGTTTGTGGAAGCTGTCATTTTCATTTCTTCTCTTAGAGAAACAATTTCAAGTTCTTTTGCTTGACATATTTCTTCCTTCTCTTATAGTTCATTGTCTAGGACTTCAATTTTCTTGTCCTCTTCTATTTGAATCATATCATTCTGGAGGTTTGTGCTTAGTTGGGTATCTTTCTCTTCTAATTGATTCTTCAATGTTTCTTTAGTTTTCTTATTCACTTATACTTGTTCCTTTAAAAAAATGGGCATTATTTTCAGTCTCACTTAGATTCACTTCTAGAAATGTATTCTTTTCTGGATACCTCTGCAGTTGTTCCATTAGAATTTTGTTCTTCTCCCTTCCATTCCTAAAATAATATGGAGCACTAATCAGTTCACCTTAAAGGTCTACTTCAGCTTCTACTTCATCATTCTCTTATTCTTCCAAGGCATGGATTTTTCTTTCATCTTTATCTTTGTCAAAATTGCTTTTATTTGCATAGGTACATCTAATGTCACGAGGATTTAATTTATCACCACAAGAATACTTACTTGATTCGAATTCCTTCACCTTTTCTTCACTTGATTCACCAGCTGCATGTTTATTTGGGGTGTCGTCTATTTTCTTCTGTGTTGCTTCTTTCTTTGGTGTATCTTCTTTTTGATATTCCGCACATTCCTACATTGCTTTCTTTGTGTAGTTTTATTGTATTTTGTCCCAAATATATTTACTTGATGAATGATTTCCAACTTCATTTCTTTTCTTTTAAGACTCTGATAATCCCTTAGAATTATGTTCGATTCCATTGCATTTTCTTTTTGTAGCTTCTTTATTTCTGCACCCTTTGGCATTCCTTTTGGAGTAGTGTAACCATCTAATACTGATTTCCAAATGTCAAACCCTCGTTCCTGTAAAAATCCTCTCATCATTATGCTCCAATGAACAAATTCTGATCCATTGAACAATGGAACTCCATCTGCAGAAAAACTTCCTGAATATCCATGATCTTCCTTCCAATGGTTAGACTGTTCGAGAAGGAACTGGCTCTGATACTAATTGTTGGAATATTCACCAATACTAAGAGGGGGGGGTGAAGCAATATTGAGCACTTTTTACCATTTTTAACCTTAAGAACATCATGTAAGAATTAACCATTAACGTTGTCATTCATCATCACAAAAAAAACATACACAGAACACAATGATTTTTATGTAGAAACCCAAATGGGAGAAAAAACACATAATGCTTCGCTTATATCATGTTAAGATTACATTCATAGGAAGCACCATATTACAAGATTCTCCAACAACAACTAGGAGAAGGAACTAACCCCCTGATTTACAGGCACCAACGTGAAGGAAGCTCCAACTCCCTGATTTACTAGCATCGACTGGAAGGAGGCACCAACCCCTTGGCTTTATTAGATCCAACTGGAAGGAAGCACCCACTACCTAATGCATAGGAACCAATTTGTTGAATGAAGACACCAATATTCTCAAATAAGTACCAACTCAATAATATATTTTCAATCCAATATCTTCATACACAAAGTACTTCTGAATTCACCTGCATGCTTTGTTCTGTAGACAATCCTTCAAACCCTAGCAAGCCTCATAACATCATTCCTAGAATGTAATCACTGATGGAAACATCCACTAACTATAACATCCATTCACAACAATGTCCATTGAAGGAAACATCCACTCACGGAAAAATAACAACAACATCACAACTTCATAGCAGCGCATATGGTACTATCACAACCTTGCGACAACATCACAACTTCATAGCAGAGCATATGGCAGTATCAAAACCTCATGACAACATCATAGCAATATCTCAAATTCGTAGCAGAGCATACAACATCATCATGACAACATAAAATCTTCATAGCAAAGCATACGACAACATCACTACATCATAGTAGTGCATACGACAACCTCACAACCTTACAACAACATCACAACCTTATAGCATACCTTGAGAAGAAAAAAGACCTTATGAGAACCCCTTAGACTTCTCTTGCACACCAAAAAGACACCCCAATACCTTGAGTGCACCTCAGACTTGATATCTTAGTTGGTTTACCATAAAAATGTGAAATTCTATCATGTATTTATAGTAATTATGTCCCCAAAAATTAGTTGAGCGGACGTTAATTTTTTGGCTAGGTTGTCGGACGAAAAAATTCATATCGCCTCATTATTAGAGAGTTAGAGGGACTTTCATATACCATTTGAAAGCTGTCAAAATAATATTTCCAACCATATGACGTTTAATTCCATTTGAGTTAGTTATGTAGGTTAAAAATGACCTCAAATATAGGGTAACCAAATTGACCACAAATAACAGTTTCAACAATTTCCATCTTCCAATCTTTGTCTTGGATATTTGTAGGATTCTTCACTTGACTTTAGGGACTTCTTCACTTGGTTTTAGGGATTCTTCAAGGCTCCTTTAGGGCTCCATTTTTGTACAACTAAAAGTGGGCATGTGGAAACAACCACATGGTATCTCATCTCGTGAGGGATATTCTTGAAAGCTATGCCATAAGGGGACCACTTTGGAGTTATATGTATTTATGTCAAGGCTCCTTCAAGGCACTTCAAGGCTTCTTCAAGTGGACACATCATTACTGCTTCAGGCGCTTCTTCAATTTGTTTTGACATTGACTTGTCCTCATGGTTGACTAGTGCATGTTGGCTTCTCAAGGCTTCATCAACATGTCTTCAAGGCTTCTTCTCTTGGCTTCATGGCTTCAAGGATTCTTTTCTTGGATTCATGGCTTCAAGGATTCTTCACTTGGATTCATGACTTCAATAATCAAACAATATCAAGGATTATTCACTTGGATTTATGGCTTCAAGGCTTCTTCACTTAGCTTCATGGCTTCAAGGCTTCTTCACTTGGATTCATAGCTTCAATACTCAAACAATCTCCCTTTTTCACTGCCACATCATCATAATCACTATTACATCCTTATCATTACTGCCACATCATCATCATCACTACCATTTTGACATCAATGACAATATTTTCTCAACAAATACTACTTCACCAGTAAGAGCATCGCTATTGATATCTTCGACACCCAATAGTCAAGTATGAGGACAAATTTTGGGATTGAAGATGGAAAATCAGGATAATACCCTTAGGTTACATGTATTCCATGGGATGGGTAGAGATGATGCAGAGAAGAATTGTTTCACGTGTCAAGGAATATGGTCTATGAAGAGGATCACATATGAGGCAACAAAGATTGCTCAGCTAGAGACCACATTGAGGGATATAACCTTGACGTGGTACATGAATTATAAGGCCACCATGTTGGTGGGACAAGCAATGGATCTGACATAGATCAAGAGAGATTTTCTTAAGGAATTTTAGAAACCTATGTCAGAATATGAGTGCATTATAGAGATTAAAGATATTAAGTAGAAGTAGGGAGAAACCGTGTGGGATTATGAGCAATGGTTCAAAATTTTACTAGATAGGCTAACGTTCCATATCTAGGACGTGAAGCATAGAGAATGGTTCATTGTAGGGTTATTTACCCATATCTAAGTCTTTCTCACCCAACAGAAGGTGACGACACGGGAATAAGCGGTAGAAATTGGAATGTGCTTAGAAGCTACACAAGGAGGAGGAGAGACTCTAGAAGGCTTGGCATAGGTACAACATCAGCTGGTCAAACTGACGATGCAATTACAATATATGACAAAGTTGAAAGTTGTGCACGAGCACGTATGGTGTACCACATGTAGGTATAAAGGGCATCACAAATATGAGTGCCATGTACTTGGTAATTATGTGGCAATGTGCACATCGAGTTCATTCCCAGCTGGGACACAAACAAAATGGTGTGAAATTTACAGACAATGGGGCCATGTACCACCCCACTTCTAAACATTGGATAAATATCATAAGATGCATCATACTCCATTCATTGAATTCTCTAAGTCTATGGGACATGATATCAACAAATGCAGTCACTCGAGTTGATGCAAGACCATACCCATGATGCATTTCGAGTACAAGAAGAACATAAGGGTGGTGACCATGGCAATGTTGAGAGAGGTGGCTATCAAGGAGGTCCCTGAGGTGGATATCGATGTAGTCGTGGAAAAGGACATGGGGGAGTGGGAGACAGACCCCCCACTTGTTTAAATTGTGGAGAAATTGGCCATGTGTCAAGGTTTTTTACCAAACTACATGCTCTCTATGGGTATTGTTACATCCCCAAGCACGCCAGCAAGGATTGTCCTGACTTATTGAAGAGGTGGGAAGAAAATAAGGCACATTCCAATATGATGCACTCAAAGCCACATATAAATCAGAGAAATGATTATCAAATATATGTATGGGTGATAACCCATGGTAGCACAAAGATACAAATGAACTTTGAGCATGCTCAAAGCTAAAGGAAAAGGCTGGAGAGGAAGATACAAAATGCAACACAACCACCTCCTAAGCTTGATGTTACTCAAAAAAATAAGTTTCTATGTGATGCACAAAGGTTCATTGAAGAATAAATAGCATGAGAGGAGCTACAACACACGACTAAAAGGTTACTTGAGAAGGCCCAGATTCATGAAGAGGTCTAGTGCACAACACAAAGGCCACTGGAAGATGATCACACCCGTGAAGAATTACATTGTGTGATGTAGAGGTCATTGGAGGAAGCTCACGTGCATGAAGAAATATAGCACGTGATGTAGAGGTCATTGGAAGAAGCACATAGACAAGAGGAGATGTGACGCACTGAAAAAATAGATATTTTGGAACAAGTGCTTGAGCAGTTGAAATGCACGATGCATGAAGAAGCATTGCATGAGTTATGTCGTGAAACAGAAACTAAGCATCAAGGAAGTATCTTCTTAAATTGTTGTTTGATATTGTTAAATGATCTTGATGCTGCGAGAAAGTTCACGTAGATGTTAGCTACCTACATGGGGGAATAAGAGACGAAGAAGGATATATCATCCCCTCTACTGGAAATGGATCTGTGTTAGGTCAGTAAACATAATCACACATGAAGAGAGTTCAATATGACAACTAACAATGCTAGTTATGAAATGGATGGGGTCATGTTCGATCTAGGTTCCAACATAAAAATCTTGCCTAAGAAGTCCTGGGAATTGATGGGTAATTTTTTTTGGTCTATTCACCCATCTAGTTGTGGTTGGAAAATCAGTATAGGATCTACCCTGTAGGCCGATTGGATCAATTTGAGGTGAACATAGAAGGTGTGAAGATGAAGGATTATTTTGAATTCATTGAAATTACGAATGATTATGATCCCTTCCCTACACTACATGGAATTGATTGGGTATTTGAAAATAATGTAGTGTTGAATTTGAAGAAGAGGCAGATTTTGTTTGAAACAGACACCCTGCATGTAATCCATATCCTAATGAATGGGGACATATACAATGATCCAGTGGATGAAAATGGACAAAGTTATGTCATTGAGAATATCTATAAGATCACACAGACCATGTGTTGAAAGAAAATCTTCCTACGGACAGGTAGATCTCCTCAAAGAGCTAGACTCTTAACTCTAAGACAGAAAGTGCTTATCATGGTCACTGACTTCCTTTTAGGTCTACACAAACTAATGTATGAAGAGGAAGGAGGAAAGACGTACCTTTTACCGGTGTTTGTCCCTACACACTCCAAGTTGAACTCCAATCTTGAGCTCCTCGATAAGCCCTGTGGACAAACAAAGTACAACCACTTCCTATTCTATCGAGATTAATTCGAAGCAGACCTATCTACTTAGAGACAAATTCATGTAATGTCAAACACAAATTAGAAAGAAACAGGCCAAGCATATTACATTAATGAGCACAAAACGTTACTTACAACCATAGATGGAATGTAGCAGTTTTGTCAAGTTCTCCTTGCCTAACCCTTGCTCAAAAGCTCCACGATCGGAATGATGATAGCTTCGTTGATTAGCCTCCACTTCACTGTGTGTTTCCTATGAGATCATAGGTTTCATGCTTCTCATCCCTTCTCCAAATATCACTTATGAGATCATAAGTTTGGTATGATTCTCTATCCAAATCCCCCTTTCACCATGAGAAAGCTTGCTTATATAGCCTTGGAGAGGTTCAACCACTTGAGATATCATTGGGGTGAGTTGAGGATTTTCCTCCTTGAGTTAGGGATCTTCCCTAAGATCATGGCTTGAATAGGGATTCGAATCCAACTACCTTCCAAGATTGAAAAGATCTTTCCCCCATTATTCTCAACAAACCAATTGCTGGCCAAAATAGGTAGCGCTCCCTCAAAAGGAGTGTCGGAGCGTTATAATGTTCCCTAACAAGGTTTAGGGGGCACCAGCACTCCCAAAAGCAGTAGCACTCCTCCAAAAGGGCAGAGGTAGTGTTATAACGCTCCCATATAGTGTATAGGGGGGCGCCAACACTCCTGAGAGTAGTATAGGGGAGCGCTCTCCTCCAAAAACTCGGTTTTTTGGGTTCTTTCAGATGGCAAGATGTTCATAAGCCCAGTTAACCATTCCTCCTCTTCCAAATCAAGTGTTTGATGTGTGTCAAGTGTCCTTCTCACGTCGTTATAGGCACGAAATAGGCATCATGGCAGTATGATTTCCTTGACACTTATGACACTTGTGAGCAAAATGCGACACTTGTAATGACGACACTTGCGACACTATCGAAGTGAGTAATTTTGATGTGTAACAGATTGCCCCCCAAAGTATGAAGTTAGAAGACAGGAACTGATAATTGAAATGCTTTATAGACTTTCAATCAAGGGTATAGACGTAGAGAACATGACAAAAGCTGCACACAAACATCCAACAAATATTATGACATGTTTCAAACCCAAGGCAGGCATACCTATGCTTGGGTGATCAAGACTTGCAAGATATGGCCGCCATAAAATACACTGTGGATCCATAATTATATTGATAAAAGGTATAGCCACCGAGGATACAGTGTGGATCTATACTCTTATGACCTGAACTGATCATATCCATGAAGAATACACAGTGGATCTACAAGATGATAAGACATAGCCATGACCAATACAAAGTGGATCTATGTAACAGTATATGTGCCATTGTTCAAAAGAAACTCCTTCGCAACCTAGGCAAAGTACATATAAGAGTGACGACTCAACCCAGGGTCTTCTTACCGATCTCGATGTAGTACAAAGCCTTCCAAGATTGAAAATATCTTTCCCCCATTCTTCTCAACAAACCAACTGCTGCCCAGAATAGGTAGCGCTCCCTCAAAAGGAGTGTCGGAGCGTTATAACGCTCCCTAGAAAGGTTTAGGGGGTGCCAACACTCCCAAAAGCAGTATCACTCCTCCAAAAGGGCAGAGGTAATGTTATAACACTCCCATATAGTGTATAGGGGGGTGTCAGCACTCCTGAGAGAGGTATAGGGAGCGCTCTCCTCCAAAAACTCAATTTTTTGGGTTCTTTCAGATGGCAAGAGGTTCATAGGCCCAGTTAACCATTCCTCCTCTTCCAAATAAAGTGTTTGATGTGTGTCAAATGTCCTTCTCATGTCGTTATAGGAACGACATAGGCATCATGGCAGTATGCTTTACTTGACACTTGCGACACTTGTGAGCAAAATGCGACACTTGTAATGACGACACTTGCAACACTATCGAAGTGAGTAATTTTGATGTGTAACAGATTGCCCCCCAAAGTATGAAGTTAGAAGACAGGAACTGATAACTGAAATGATTTGTCGAATTTCAAGCAAGGGTATAGACGTAGAGAACCTGACAGAAGTTGCACACAAAGATCCAACAAATATTATGACATGTTTCAAACCCAAGGCAGGCATACCTATGCTTGGGTGATCAAGACTTGCAAGATATGGCCGCCATAAAATACACTGTGGATCCATAATTGTATTGATAAAAGGTATAGCCACCGAGGATACAGTGTGGATATATACTCTTATGACCTGAACTGATCGTAGCCATGAAGAATACACAGTGGATCTACGAGATGATAAGACATAGCCACGACCAATACAAAGTGGATCTATGTAACAGTATATGTGTCATTGTTCAAAAGAAACTCCTTCGCAACCTGGGAAAAGTACATATAAGAGTGACGACTCAACCTAGGGTCTTCTTACCTATCTCGATGTAGTACGAAGCCTTCCAAGATTGAAAATATCTTTCCCCCATTCTTCTCAACAAACCCACTGCTGCCCAGAATAGGTAGCACTCCCTCAAAAGGACTGTCGGAGCGTTATAACGCTCCCTAGCAAGGTTTAGGGGGTGCCAGCACTCCCAAAAGTAGTAGCGCTCCTCCAAAAGGGTAGAGGTAGTGTTATAATGCTCCCATATAGTGTATAGGGGGGCGCCAGCACTCCTGAGAGAGGTATAGGGGAGCGCTCTCCTCCAAAAACTTAGTTTTTTGGGTTCTTTCAGATGGCAAGAGGTTCATAAGCCCAGTTAACCATTCCTCCTCTTCCAAATCAACTGTTTGATGTGTGTCAAGTGTCCTTCTCATGTCGTTATAGGCATGACATAGGCATCATGGCAGTATGCTTTCCTTGACACTTGCGACACTTGTGAGCAAAATGCGACATTTGTGACACTTGTAATGACGACACTTGCGACACTATCGAAGTGAGTAATTTTGATGTGTAACAAATTGCCCCCCAAAGTATGAAGTTAGAAGACAGGAACTGATAACTGAAATGCTTTGTAGACTTTCAAGCAAGGGTATAGATGCAGAGAACCTGATAGAAGCTACACACAAACATCCAACAAATATTATGACATGTTTCAAACCCAAGGCATGAATACCTATGCTTGGGTGATCAAGACTTGGAAGATATGGCCGCCATAAAATACACTGTGGATCCATAATTGTATTGATAAAAGGTAAAGCCACCGAGGATACAGTGTGGATCTATACTCTTATGACCTGAACTGATTGTAGCCACGAAGAATACACAGTGGATCTACGAGATGATAAGACATAGCCACAACCAATACAAAGTGGATCTATGTAACAATATATGTGTCATTGTTCAAAAGAAAATCCTTCGCAACTGGGAAAAGTACATATAAGAGTGACGACTCAACCCAGGGTATTCTTACCGATCTCGATGTAGTACGAATATAACCATGTGAATAGATGTATTGATGTCGAACATGGCAGAAACCACTTGATTACTGGTCAATGATGTAAACCGTTAACAAGCGCGAGGGAGATCACCATTAATGTCAATGATTCCCAAGGTATCCTAGTACATTCCAACGAATTTGAATGGATAAGCTAAAGTCGAACATCCGTGGAATCATCCGATCAGAGGTCAATGATGTAAACCCATTGTCGAATGTGAGGAGGCCTGCCATTGAGGCATGCAGGTCCCAAAGTACTAACAGGTTTCTAATTCTAGTCCCTGGATAATGTGTTGAAGTCGACAGGAATAGACTCGTCGAAGGAGGGCCTTGATGTATCCCCCATCAACGACACGAAATAGACACAGAGATGTAATTTGGTATATCAAATGAACATGGATTGACATGGGTATTGAGACAAGATACTTGTGATGGCTGACTCTCAAGGCAGATACTTCCCTCGAACACTGAGGCACAATAGCAGAAACGTGGCATGGACCAAAACATGATAATGCAGTGGATACTATGACTTTCGTCGGGTGACCCAAAGGAGTAAGAAAAACTCAGAGTTTTGGTTTAGTGTAGAGGTTCAATGGATTAAGATGTGCACAAAGACAAAGTGATGTGTTCAAGGGAGACTCTGAGAGTTACTTGGTAATGTTCTCAAAAAACTTCTTGGCTTGCTTCTTTCAATTTTTTCCCCCATCCAGATAGACGAGTACCTCTTTTTAATTTAACAAGCTCGAGGAGGATAACACATGCTCGATAAAACTCACCTTCAGTAAGTTCCTCTTCCTTTGTTTAACGAACTGGAAGAAGTAAGGGTTCAATCCCATATGGGCCTGTCGATGTTTTTTTTAGCGAGTCCAAAGATAGAAAACTCAAAGGTTTTTCATGGTTATAGAGTCTGGAAAAACACTTAAAAGAGAACTCTCTCAGTTCCTTTTTCATAAAGTAGTCTAATGAGACCGAAAAAGAGATAAACTATCGCTCAACAGACGTTTTCTTCAAATGCTTTAACGAGCGTGAAGAGAACAAGGTTCTCGACAATCTTTTCATCTTTAGAGAGTCTGAAAAGAACTTAAAGATGACTCCATTGTTGTCCTTTTTCGTAATGTTAGTCTCGCGAGGCTGAAAAAGAGATAAATTATCACTCGAAAGATGCCCTTTCAAACCTTTTAACGAGTGGGAAAGGAAGCAAGATCACTCAACAATCTTTTCATGTTTAGAGAGTCTGAAAAGAGATTAAAGGAGACTCCAGGGGGTTCCTTTTTCGTGTATCCATACAGGTCCGAAAAAGAGATAAAACTCTACCCGGATGCATTCTCATATATTTACGAGCACGAGAAAGAACAAAGACTAAGCTCGGTATGCCCCCAACATGAAATCTAGTGGCTTAATTCCAGAATGATCAGCAAAGGCTGGAGACATGTCCTCCAAGCTTCAATTCATTCACCGACTTTGAGGTTGTCACCAATTTTTGTAGTAGATGAGAAAAAGGAGAAGGGTGGATGAAAAGAAGGTTCAAGAGAGGTGATTGTTTCATTTTTTAATGATCTTGACACATGAAAAGAACTATGCTCAAGGCCTCTGTTTCATTTTTTAACGAGCTTGCCACAGAGAAGAGAAACTGTGCTCATGGTTTCGTCCTGATCATGGCTTCCGAGAGGATAACGCTCTGGAAGGATACCATGTCAAGGGAAAAAACTCGGTCATGGCCTCCAGGAGATCTTCGCTGGATGGAAGAGAATCACTCGAGAAGGACCACATGTCGAGGGCCGCGATAGGAGTAAGGAGATCAAGCTCCAATATTCCTACCGAAGAAATCACCATGTCCACTACTGGATCCAAATTGTCGGAAGTTGAAATCATGGGAGATGATGAAAAATCAACACCAGGAGGGGAGATGGAGTGTATATCTTCCCGAATTTATTCACGAGGGGGAAGAAAAGAGGATCGGTGATGGTTCTGATCCCGAGGCAACTTGTCAATACGAAGCATTTCCAGAAGAGATTCATCAAATGGAAAAAATGGGGAAATGCAGTTGATTGCAGACGACAAGGAACTCAACCGTGATTGCATCGAGGAAACATCAGGCGCCAATAGATGTTGGTCGTTCGACGAGGGAGAAGCAGATGGGATAAAAACGTATGATGTTTTGGCTGGACTAAGTGGCACGGTGTCACTTAGTTCATCGAATTCCAATGGACAAGGTACAATTCGAGGGTCAGATGATTCCAAAGATTGATAAGTCGCGGTCGAAATCATATCGACGATGGCAATATGATGTGTAGTCGGAGGAGGTGGTGTAGGGAAAGTACCCATGAGGCTAGAATCTTTCAGTAAGCCAACACCAATGCTTTCATACGTGATCTTGTGGTCTCCCAAGAAAGGAATATTGTTGGTAGCGGGAACGCGAGCATCGGACGTGCAGAAATCCAACTGATCAACAGTGACAATTTTTCCCTGATGAGGAAATTGGACACATCAAAAAACTGACAAGGAAACGACAGTCATAGCATACAACCAACTTCTTCCAAGCAACAAGTTGTAATCGAGGGGAGCATCGACCACCTCAACATCAACAGTAACATTTTTGCCACCCAATTGGATGGGCAGGGACTGTAAAAGCCCATGGGGATGAAAACCTCGCCCGTCGAAGGCGCGTAACATCGTTGGGGATTTTTTGAGTGCTGGTGATTTTAAATCTTTCCAACACGCCAAAGACATGACACAAGTCGAGGCTCCCTCATCCAGAATAGTTCGGTGGATTTGTTGATTGTGAACAACCACATCAACTTGGAAAGCAAGTTGGTGGGAGAGTTGAGACGCAAAATTATCCAGGTTAAACATGATCTGGTTGGACGACTCAGGATCAATAGCGCCAAGAGCGTTCTACATTGACTAGGGAAGTGCTGTAGAACTTCTAACGCAGACATAGCACACGGTACTTGAGCCAAATCTTCAACAATGTTGTAGTTTTGGGGCACGTGAACTAGGATTAAAGGTAGCTTTACGTATAGTGCTCTTAGGAGGGTGTAAGATAGATTCAAACGTGGGTTTCTCAATCTGGAGTGGTCCAGACGGAGGATTAACCGATGGAAGACTGACGGAGGACGATGATGGATCTGGTAAAGTACTGGTACCGTTAGTGTCTTTTCCTTTGTCAGGGTTACCCGGTGTGTCGTATGTCTTAGAGCGAGTGGTCAAATTGATCCCATTAAACATATAAATATGTGCACTCGACGAGGCCTCATCATTAGGATCGCTAGAACTGCCCCCAGGAGAGGGGGTTTGAGCAACCATGGATTGTTGTTGTGGAAAAGGTTGAGTAAGCACAGCTGGTTGTGACTTCCCTTGGAAAATTTTGGCCACTTCATTGCGAAGTGGACAATCTCAAGTGTAGTGATCATCACCACAAATGATACACGAGAATTTTAGTTTCCGTTGTGGTTACTTTGCGGTAGCAGGTGTTTGATTTTTGGGTTGTTCATTGTTATTTTTTGATTTATTCTTTGTCTTCTTATTACCTCTGGATTGTTGTGAAGGGGCAGATTGAACTGCATTCACCTCAGAGATCTAAATTTGGGGGGAGGTAGAGGAGGGTGTAGTCGATTTGGAAAAAGATTGAGTTTTGACGGAACCAATAACACCATCTGCATGAGATGAGGATGATGGCTTAAAAGGATCGATATTAGCTCGAGCAGCATTCGAAAGAAAATCATACAAACTACCAGATTGGGAATAAACCAAATCTAAGTACTGAGCCCGAGTGATGGCTTGTTCCTCTGTGACTGTACCACCCATAGCTACATCGCGAGCGATCGGGGGTAACAATGATTTAGTAAACCATTCCGCCAATAATATGTCAGGAATGACTGCCTTGATCATCCTTCGTCATCACCTCCACTCATGAATATGGTCAGCGATATGCACGGAGTTAGTTTGACGAAGGGAGGTCAAGAGTTCAGTACCTGCCTCGTAGCGAATAGGCAGTTGAAAGTGCATGAGGAAAGAGATGGCAAGGGAATTGAAATCATGAAAAGAAGCACGTGGTAGTTCAATATACCACTTTGCTACCGAACTGGTAAGCGTTCACTGGAAAAGACGCAAACGTATAGAATCATCCATGAGGGAGTTTGATGAACACCACAAATGGAAATTCATCACATGGTTGTTCGGATCTTCGCCAGGGTTTCCGTCAAATTTCGGAATATCAGAAGGAAGTTTAGCTGGAATGACTGGCCAAACCGGTGAATGAGAAATAGGATCATTAGTTAACTGAGACAAGTCTGGGAGATCCAGAGTCGCAAGGAAAGGTAGTTGTCGATTAATTTGCAAATGATACTAGTGTGGCATAGGAACACCAGTAGAACCATAGACTGGGTTAGGTGGATAGTTGTAACCAGTAGGTCCTCCTACATATGGTTGTTGCTGTCCAGGATAAGAAATATTCGATGGTGCATGAGAAACATTAGCATAACCCGGTGGGTTCTGAACATTATAGGCCGGGTGATTTATTTTCCCGTGAGGAGGATAAACATTTTTCCCTTGAGAATGGTAAGGAGTAGATCCCAGAGGCGGATACACATGAGGCCCATGAGGAGGATAAGACTGTGGTCCCAGAGAACTCCAGGTGGTGTTTTGGATGCCGCCCAGATAAGATTGCCCGTAAGATGTTCCGGAAGGGACAGGATTGGATACTCCTCCTAGTGGGTTATTATACAAGTGCCCCCCAATGTGGGGTTGGGTAAAAATGCCTCTTGAAGATACTCCCCAGGATTGTGAAGGGTTTCCAACAAATGAGGGTTGCCCCCCTGCCAGCGGTGGATTTACGACCGTGATGTGACTGGAAAACGGAAGTTGCCCTCCAGGAGGAGTATGAAAAGTGGGCTGTCCCCCGGGAGGGGTAGGTCCGCCATGGAAAGGTACTCCTCCAGGAGGGAAAGGTTCGTTGGATGGTGGTTTCCCTCCAGCCAGTTGTGTTTGGCCAGCAGGGGTCTACGTTCTCGGGTGAGAAGATGTCCCAACAGGATCATGTGGAACATGTGGAGCTGTAGAGTAAAAGCTTGTAGAAATGGGGGTAGAGATTGAAGTGCTTTGGGGATGAGTAGAGGTGATGAGTCCAGCATTAGGATGGACTTGTGCTGGTGTAGCAGTAGGGTGAATAACCTGATCAACTGGGTGATTCATGGTTTGACCGGATGGTCCTGTTTCACTAGGAGGGTCATGAGGTTGAAAGGGTTGTCGAAAGGATTTGAAATGTTCATAGAGATCACGTCCCGATGAATTCCTCCATAAAGATCGAGTAGGTGTGGGATTGGTTTCTACTGCGGTGCTAGGATGAACAGGAGTCATATACTCGTCACCAAAGATTGGTTCTGTGGATCCATATATGTTTCGGTAAAGATCCTCTCCAGTAATCGTGGGATCTCTTCGGCTATGACATTCCTAAGGGAGTCTAAACGAACCAAAAGTGGTTCGAGAGGGGTTACCGATAGAGATGTAGTGGGATTTTCAACCGTGACCAAAGAGGTTTCTGAGTTATATAACGGAGGAGAAATAGCACTTCCAGCGTCAGATTGACTTTCTAGCTCTCTACGATAGTTGTCTTTTGGAGGGTTAGGAGGTAAGGGTTGATAGCCTTCCGGAGGTAGCCCTTGCATCCTACGTGATCAACGAAGACCTTTATCGTCTACGGGCTCAATTGTGGAGAAAAACAGAACACATTGAAAATCTAGGGCCAACTAACAAAAAGAAACAACATGCACTAATAAAATCTAGGAATCAACCAAGCAGACAAAACTTCTCTTGATGACTGTACTATTTGGTGATGAAATCCAACATTGCGTGATCAAATCAAGAAGGGGCTAGGATATGGTGTAACAATTACAATGGCGACCTGCTTAACGGACTTTCACCTTGGTGCAAGATTCCACGCAGTAATTGTGGATTTACCCTCCAAGGAGCCCGAGTGAGTTTGACCAATGTCTGTTCTAGGTACAGTGAGACTTCCCTTCACCGTCACCTTGTGTAAGTACCTAAAGATTGTGGCAACTAAAGACACCAATTCACAGTGAGTCCCTGGGTGGGTACAGTCGACAGTCCGATCCGAAACGTATGAGCAGGATAACAAGTCTGAAATCAACTCGAGAGGCTCCCACACATAATCGTGGGTATACCTCCAAGTGACCCCCAATATACGATTCGACCACTACAAACAGTTAAACCATGGAGGGATAATCACCGTAATTCGCACGAATGCGACCTCATGTGTAACCCTTGTGTGAGAGGGGGATCCCAGAAAACCAATACAACAATTGGATTTAACTCTCCCTAGCTCAGGATGCTAATGTTTGTTTTCAAAAACTTTGGAGAGTTGTACTCACAGCCTAATCCAAAGTGCTAACCCTAGTCTAATGTTGGTGGAAGATCCTAAAAAACAAAAATGTTCTAGATAATTTTTAATTTGCGTTCGTTTTACAGCTGTTCTTTACTCAAAGGGTGCACGAAAGTGAAACTGATGAGATGAGGACTCAATTCCCAAAAAGATGCATGAAAGATGATAAGAAATCGTTTATTTTCAATGAATTCTTATTTAAGGGAAAGAGGAGGAGTCGTTTTCACTTTCAAACACTAATATGAAATGTTCTCATTCAATTTTGTTCTCAATCGAATACAATGCAATGCTAAAACATTTTCAAAAATGCCTTTTAATATACCAACCAATCACTAAAATGTATCTTTTTCATTTGTATGCGAATGATGATTGAATGCAAAAAACTTCTCTTACTAACTACGCTTTCAGATCAAGGAGATTCGGACAAGTATGATCAGATTTCGCACACACGACACACGCCCTCTTGTTGTGATTGAAACAAGAAGCAAACAGAAAACAAAAGATAACAAAGAAAAATCAAACAATTCACACAAAAGAGAGATTTTTTAAGAACAATGACCTCAAAGAACTGAACAAGATGATTCACTGATTGTTGATGCCCTTCACTAGAGTTTCTGCTCAGTCAGACAAGAGAGAAAAATGCAGTGGATCGATTCCAAGTTCTCAACAGGAGAAAAAAACTCAAAATAAGAGAGAAGTTCACCAAATATGAACAAAAAGTGCCTACTTCTCAGAAATCAGAGGGTCAAATGTCATTAGGAATAAGTAATGAAGCATCAAGAAGCTGGACAAGGGAAAAAAACAGAGACTGAGTTGCAGAAAACACAATTCTTGAAGGTATTGTTTCCAAGGAGAGGTTGGTGCTCTGGTGTAAGGGCCACCAGAGCATTATAAAGCTCTGTTTAAGGCCTCCAGGGAGTGTTGGTGCTCTGCTAACATGGGCACAGGGGCGTCAGGCTTAAAAAACTCATAAAAATGTCCAAAAACCCAAAAACTCAGTCAATTTTTGTCAATCAAGATGCATGTGATGGATTGAGGATTGAATTAGAAAGTGCAATCATACATAGGGGGTGAACAAGGCCTATAGAAAACAAAGGGTAAGACAAGGTCTATGAGGAAAAACCAAAACCAAAAGTTTCGATTTGATTCCCCAGTGGAGTCGCTAGTTTCAGTTGAAGGAAAATCTTCCTGCGGACAGGTAGATCTCCTCAAAGAGCTAGACTCTTAACTCTAAGGAAGAAAGTGTTTATCATGGTCACTGACTTCCTTTTAGGTCTACAAAAACTAATGCATGAAGAGGAAGGAGGGAATATGTACCTTTTACCTGTGTTTGTCCCTGCACACTCTGAGTTGAACTCCAATCTTGAGCTCCTCGATAAGCCCTGTGGACAAACAAAGTACAACCACTTCCTATTCTATCGAGATTAGTTCGAAGCAGACCTATCTACTTAGAGACAAATTCATGTAATGTCAAACACAAATTAGAAAGAAACAGGCCAAGAATATTACATTAATGAGGACAAAACGTTACTTACAGCCATAGATGGAATGTAGCAGTTTCGTCAAGTTCTCCTTGCCTAACCCTTGCTCAAAAGCTCCACGATCGGAATGACGATAGCTTTGTTGATTAGCCTCCACTTCACTGTGTGTTTCCTATGAGATCATAGGTTTCATGCTTCTCATCTCTTCTCCAAATATCACTTATGAGATCATAAGTTTGGTATGATTCTCTATCCAGATCCCCCTTTCACCATGAGAAAGCTTGCTTATATATCCTTGGAGAGGCTCAACCACTTGAGATATCATTGGGGTGAGCTAAGGATTTTCCTCCTTGAGTTAGGGATCTTCCCTAAGATCATGGCTTGAATAGGGATTCGAATCCAACTGCCTTCCAATATTGAAAAGATCTTTCCCCCATTCTTCTCAACAAACCAACTACTGCCCAGAATAGGGAGCTCTCCCTCAAAAGGAGTGTCAGAGCGTTATAACGCTCCCTAGCAAGGTTTAGGGGGCGCCAGCACCCCCAAAAGTAGTAGTGCTCCTCCAAAAGGGAAAAGGTAGTGTTATAACGCTCCCATATAGCGTATAGGGGGGCGCCAACACTCCTGAGAGAGGTATAGGGGAGCGCTCTCCTCCAAAAACTCCGTTTTTTGGGTTCTTTCAGATGGCAAGAGGTTCATAATCCCAGTTAACAATTCCTCCTCTTCCAAATCAAGTGTTTGATGTGTGTCAAGTGTCCTTATCACGTTGTTATAGGCACGACATAGGCATCATGGCAGTATGCTTTCCTTGACACTTGCAACACTTGTGAGCAAAATGCGACACTTGTGACACTTGTAATGACGACACTTGCAACACTATCAAAGTGAGTAATTTTGATATGTAACACCATGGAATATTATATCAATCCCACCGTGGATGGAGAACTAATATGTCGGAGCATGAAATCCTATGATATTGATTCAGAAGATGCCATGGAAAGGTGGAAGAATAAGTTTTACAAAGTCTCAACAAGGGTATGCATGTGTATCACCACCAAGGTGCATGAGGAAGATTTTGTATCCTACCAGTTATATGGGTCGTATTTGGTAGATGTGTTTATTTCCTGGATGCATCACATTCTCAAACACCATTGTGTTTTTTTCTCTTGATACAACACTCATAGGGATACCTACACAGTGGTGGTCAATGCATTGATAACTTTATTGTGAATGGGAAGTCGTGGAAGAGTCGTTGAGGGAAATATTTAGTCCAGATATAAATATCCATAGATACGCGTGCTCTTGTGAAAGGTGATGGATATCCAAGTAGCAACGCAAGACGTGCATCCAATATCTAAAGGACCGATGTGTGCCACAAAAAAATAATTGTGTACACCCAATCTCGTATTTCTCTAGTAGGAAAATAAGGGAGCCACGTGCACAATGGATGAAAACAGCTACCAAGGGATGGAGAAGGATATATCATCCCCTCTACCAAAAATGGATATGTGCTAGGTCAGTAAGTAGAAGCACACAGGAAGAGAGTTCAAGATGACTGCTAAACTTGGTAGTTATGAAAGGGATGTGATCATGTTGGATCTAGGTTCCAATGTGAACATCATGCCTAAGGAGTCCTGCGAATTGATGGGTAAACAAATTTTCGTCTGGTCACCCAACTAGATACGATTGGAAAATCAATACATGATCTACCCCATAGGTCGATTGGAGAAATTTGAGGTGAACATAAAAGGGGTGAAAATGAAGGATGATTTTGAAGTCATAGAAATTACGGATGATTATGATCCCTACCCTACACTACTTGGCATTGATTAGGCCTTCGAAAATAATGCAGTGTTCAATTTGAAGAAGAGGCAAATATCCTTTGAAATAGACACCCAACACGTAATCTAGGTCTTAATGAAGGGGACATATACAATGAGCTAGTGGATAAAGATGGAAAAAGTTCTATCATTGAGAATATCTATGAGATCACAGGGCCCAGGGAAGATTATATCAATCCCACCATGGATGGAGAACTGATATGTTGGAGTGTGAAATCCTATGATATTTAGTTGGAAGATATCATGGAAAGGTGTAAGAACAAGCTTTATGAAATCTCAACATGGAGATGCGTGTGTATCACCACCGAGGTGCATGAGGAAGAGTTTGGATCCTACCAGTTCTACAAGTCGGACCTGGTGGATGCATTTATTTCCTAGATACAACACATTCTCTACCAACACCGGGCTTGTGCTCTGGATATAGTGCTCATAGAGATACCTGCATAATGGTGGGAAACACATCAATAACTTTGTCATGAATGGGAATTTGTGGAAGAGTCGATGAGGGAACGATTCAAACCAGATGTAGATATCCATCAATATGCATGTTCTTGTGAATGGAAACAAATAGCCAAGTAGCAGCGTGGGGCGCACAACCAATATCTAAAGTCTCAGTGCGTGTGGCCAAAACTTCACTATGTACCCTCATGTCCCCGGTTCTCTACTAGGAAGAGAAGGGAGTTGTGTGCACAGTGGAAGAAAACAACTACTCCACCTAGGGTAACTGAATGAACATTTACTTATTCTCTCTTCCCCAACCCCATTGAGAAAATAGAAGAGTTGGGTATAAATGCAGATGAACTGGTTAGTTAGTGGATACTACCAAAATGATTGAGCCTATCCTAGTGCCTCCATGGAAGAAGTTGACCAGTTGGGAACGTAGGAGGAAACATTGTGACCCACCAGTGGTCACTGTGGCCAAAATAATCTAGGTTGCACTACTATAGGGTTACATAGGAAGAATGTATAGTTCCCTAGAAGAATAATACTAGCACATGTATGACGCCATCTAAATCATCATTATCTGGGAATATTCGGCGATGGGAAATATTGGTAATATCAACGGTCGATATGATAGTTGGCTACACTCATTCAATTTGGAGAAAATTCAAACAAACCACTACCATGAAGTAGGAAGAGGCAGGCTCCCCAAGTTCTAACCGACAAATCGCTAAATTGATGAAGGATCTTTGTGCCCAATTGGCCAAACAATAAGCATTCCAAGATTCTATGGTGTAGAAGGTGGACACTCTAGGCCAACAACTTGATTTACCATCACCACTAGGTTCTCCACCCACAAAACCCCAATTCATAGATGCTCCAGGATCGAGACACCAAAAAATTCTACGTGTCATCCCACTTTCTATGATTCCCTCTGACTCGACCAAGATAGAGTTATACCTTTCCATGCTCCCTACTACAGATTTCCAGGGATTAGTGACTACCATGATCTATGAGCGTGGTCAGACAAACCAAA
The DNA here is from genome assembly GCA_009831015.1 of Picea engelmannii. Classification (NCBI taxonomy): domain Eukaryota; kingdom Viridiplantae; phylum Streptophyta; class Pinopsida; order Pinales; family Pinaceae; genus Picea; species Picea engelmannii. The sequence continues at coordinate 301,273 of ML785697.1, read as the reverse complement.
CTCTCTCCCGAGAGCACACACACTTATGCCTCCAGTTTGACCGAGAGCCCTTGAGCCATGCAGACACCATGTCTCAATAGAAACAAGAGTCAAATGCTCGACAAGATTTTGAAGCTTCCCAACATAACCTATGATTCCCAACATAACCTCTGACAAATGCATTTTGTTGAGGCTAACCCAGGAAATCCAAGGCATCCTCAATGAACATGATCGCCAATAGTTTTGTCTTTGGCATCGGTCATTCACTGAGGCAATTGGCTCAAGGATGAGACAAGTAATAGTGGTGGGGGGATATTGGCACCCAAAGTTTTGGTTAAATATCATGCATGTGCACAAACTAAGTTGTGTGCTCATTCTAGTTTTGAGCGCACTCAAGAAGCTACCCGAGGGGTAACAACAGGTGCACACGTCGGCTCAAGTTTTGTTAAATGAGCGCTAGTTCGATTTCTATCAATGTGTACCAATCCAATTTTTGTGATGCATGCTATAAATCAAGAATATTGTGCATGCATGTTAGAGTGAAGAAAAGAATATTCGGGAAATCTTCCAAAATTATTACTACAGACAGCACGAGGGATCGTGGATCAACAAGAAGATGATTTGGCAAGGTAGTTGAGATTGCCATGATTCCAAAAAGAAAATGTGGAATTCATTTGGGTGACAAAAACCTATGGGACTAGTTTTTATTTGAGCGAGTAGAGAAGAACTAAATGTGACTGAGGGTTAGAGCAGAGAAGGATATAAAAAGAAGAAAAAACAACATAAACATAGTTAGTTAGTTAGTGAGTTGGTTAGTGGGTTGTTGTTGTATGGGTGATATTGAACTTGCTATGAGCATATATTTTGTAATGTCCCTGGTTGTAAGTCCAAGTTTGTCATGCTTACAGAGTCTGGACAAAGTGCATGGTGCGGTGTAATGTAAAAGTGAGGAATTGCATAAGAGAGAAATACTATATTGTTTTCAATGTATGAATTGATTAATGTATGTTTGTGGTGACAGAATGAAGATAATAAAGCTGTAGTAATTTTGGTCTCATGGTGTGTCACTTATGTGTCAATGAAATGTGTTTATTTTTGTTTCTTATTGTCAATTGTTAAGTAGTGTTCAATGGATTTTTTGAATTCCCAATCGGATGAAATTTTGTCCAATTAGTCCTTCATCATCACCGACAGAAGACTAAATGGTCTCTGTGATCCTCATGGAATATCGGGTGAGACCTTCTCTATTCTTTGACTGAGGATTGATATGCCAATGACTTGGGGTTTTCGTTGGTCAAACTCTAGACAAACCCTAGGTATGAGAGCCCCCAACATTAAGAAGGACATGTGCAAGTGATTGATCCAACAGACCTTATACTTGATGCGAATCTAATATTTTTACACATAAAAGTCTAAAATTTTATCCTATAATAACATGGTATGTATTCTCTAAAATTACATAGATCTCTATAAATTCTAATGTACCAAGAAAATGTTAGACAAGTTTCTCAAAAGTCATTGATTTTGATAGTTTTTGAAAGAGTGAACTTGTACTGTATGCCACATGTCAAGTTTTTATAGATTAGAATCTAAATTTTGGATATGTTACACTCTACGCCATATTATTTCCAACTATGCTTATGGAACAATATTTGGAGCTTTATAACATTAGATATGACCATTTTATTGAGAACACTCATTTGAGTCTAGTTTCAAGAATCAGGATTAGTCAAAATCCTTGACTTCCACATCTTGTAACTTTGAAAGTGTAGTGAAGAAGAATCTAAAATCATATCACAAGGTACTTATCTATGTCCTTTATACACCCTAAAAATTTGATCCCTTGAAAAATATTAGAGTGAAAATGGTAAGTTGACTCACTTTAAGGAGCCAAGCCAAGCACTGTCTACTTTGATACCAAATGTTATGGGTAAAATGCCAAAATTAGCATAAAAGTAGAAATAAAGATAATCCCCTTTAAGGGGACAACCTCCTTTTACAATATATCTTTTTTTTTTGTGATGAGTCTATTCTATTGAATTATAAACATAATGTACATGTAGTATCATAGGATTAAGAGTTCATCCATGCATGTCCGTGACAAAATATAATAAGACAAAGAAACTACCTCGTTTTACAATATATCAAATTCACTCTATAAGATTACTTCTACTTAAATTAATTTTTTGAGTTAAAATATGGATTCTCCTCCTCAAGACCTTTCCATCAACTATTTATTTTCCCAATTTCGAGTTCTGGGCAAAAATTTATGGTCTTCAGAAGTTTTGACCGTTTTCCCTTTTTCAACTATGCATGCTACATGTGCCCTCTTTCTCTCCCAACACATTTTTAGATACCCAAAACTCAAATCTGGCTCCATGTCTAACTTCTATAGTCCATGATATTTCCATAGACTGCTCCTGGGCCCCAAAATGACTCCTGATATAAGAGTTATTCCCTCTAAAAGAAATCTGGGACTAATTTTTACCCTTAAATGTTTTGGTTGCAACTCCCTCATACAAGCTCTGTTTGGAAAACAATTTAGCTTGCTAGAAATACCTCTTTGAGCTCTATTATTTAAAAAAAAAAATTGTGTGTCTTGAAAGAACACACAATTTCATACAAATCTTATTTTTTTTAAATGTTGTTTGGGCCCTCAAAATGCCTTGTAAGATGAAGACCTTCAAAAATTGGAATTTTCATGGAAAAATTCACAAATTTACTGTTGTAACAGTCTTTAGATTCAAACCATTGATCTAAAAATTGGGATTAATCCCAATATTTGATCTTCTTGGCCTTGTGAAGCTGTGGATAGTCCTCCACGGACCTATCAAAACTCTTATTCAGAACCTTCCCATCGGAAAGCTTCAATCGTTGGGTACGCAAATTTCCTGAAATCCACAATTTGAAACGTTGTTGAAGTCTTCCCATTAGAAACCCTCCATCAGAAACACAACTTTCCATGCTCCTCTACCTTTCTAAATTTTCCTTTCCAATAGATCTAATGGTTAGACTGACTTCTTCGGGACGTGAAACATGCCCAAGCCTTCCGAAGGAGCTCTCCTAGAAACAATTTTCTAAAATAACATATTCACAAGGTCTAGCGACTGAGAATTACCCTGATTGATCTAATAACTCTCGTTCTTTTAGGTTTCTTCCCTCGTGCTTCTCTTCTTCGGACTTCAAACTTGGGCCTTGCTTCAAGACTTTAATGAAACCTGACTTCCGATGGGTGGCTAGGATTGACCCTCAATACAATGAACAATTCTTGTTCACTTGGATTATACCATTGGGATCCTCCCTTCGGATTCAACCTCATGCTTCGCTTCAAGATTGAATCTCGATCATTGATTCTCACAATCGAATTAATCTAGGTCGTCAATCCACAAAACTTCATAGTCGCCCTGAAACACACATAAATTCAACTTCCATGGCTGAATTCAACTTTGAAACTTTCAAATCGACGCCATAAGTTTTCTTCGTTGTCCACTTTGAAGCACTAAAACTAGAAATTTTCTCGTAATTTGGGGATTTGACTTCTGTTCACTATTTTCCCCCTAAATTTGCCACAAGATGAAATCTATAACCACGAATCCACTCAATTCGTGTTGGCTCCTTCGCCATACAAGATCAGTCTTTAATATTGAGTTCTGATACCATTCTATAATGTTCCACGGCTTAACCAGGGAGAATTAGTTGCGGAAAAACACATAAAACAAAATTTACTTCTACTAATTAAATTCTTATAGCTTACCAGCTACAATTTATTCACATTTACAACCAGATTCTAATACTCATAATTAAATGCAACTACAACATTATAAATGAGAATGAATGCAACTAATAAAATATCTATAACAACATATAAAACCATTCTCATTCATAGAGTAAATGCACAACCATGATCTCATAAATAACTCAACAAAAAAGATAAACGCTTATCTTTAAAAGAGAGTTTGTGCAACTAGCTACTTGGGAAGGACACTCCACCCCACCATAGACCTGTTTTTCCAAATATCAACAACAAGTCACCCCTGAGCTACTGATAGGAATCCACAAAAGAAGGGTGCCTCTCACAGTTCCTTCACAACTCAATATCACACAACCCACTGGTTTTCTCCTACAACTATCCTGAATTTCCTCCATCTCTCTTCCTCTTGACCTTGACAACCCAAAGAATCTACTCCTTCATTGCTCTCATTCCATTGGGCATCCCATTCATTTATCAGGGTCTCTCTAACTCAAGTAGCTAGGAATCTCTCTGTTTGGAACTCAAGGGAACTCACTACCAGGAAAACCACCAAAAAAAACAAGAACAAACACTTGTTGATACAATGCAACTCACCCAGTAGTTCACTCTTCAGGCCTGACAACCCGACCCTTCAATTTCTAGCTCTAAATGCTCCAACATGCTCCAACATGCTCTAGAATTCACCCAACCTTGTTGTTCCATCTCCCAAGCTCCTCTCCCCTCTTCTCTACTTGTTGTTAATGTGAAAAACCTCGAGTAAAACTGTATGTTACTACCCATACGAATTTCCTCTCTTTTCCCAAGACAATTAACTGGTCACTATACCCAATGTTGATTGTACTTCATCCCCATTCTCTCCAATAACTATGGGATGTGACTCTCACACCCACCCTATGACATGTATTCAATGATTGGACTCTCATAGACTCCAACAGAAATATAAGTTTTCCGCAAATGATAATAAAATTCAGAAATGTGGGTTTGAATTAATACCTATAAATTACTTCCCCTTGGACCCCTCTTCGACATGTTATCCCCATTTTGTCGATAACTAAGGAGATCATGTCTCGAGGCCCTCGGGTTGTAGATATGGAGTGCTGACAGACAACATGACCAACAATACCCTTTTGCACAAATGGAAAACCCACTCACCACCACAGATGGTCACATTTTTTGCAGATGGAATCCACCACACCAGCTGGCTTCTGGAAGGCAGTGGGGCTTTCTCCATGAGGTACAAGTCAGTATTATAGTGAACATCATTTCAATATTTAAGCCATTTGATTATGTCGTGTCTTAGATTTCTCTAGATTTCATGATATGTGCTTCGACATTATGCCTTTTTCCCTACTTCACCTTGGTGGTTGACATTGTTCCCTAGTAAGTGGTTTTCCTTGGGGATCGGTTTGCTAATGGGAAATCCCTTACTGAGCCATCGTACTGTTCCTGAACATACTTACCACTTTCCATTATTGTTCCCCTCTGTTTCCTTATCTCTTGGGATTTTAGGGTGTATTGAACCAAGAAGGGGTTGTCCCTCATTCTATGGGAAAAAGGGGCTAAAGGCCTAGAGGGGTTAGTTTTGGGTAAAAGATAAAAGACTTATATAAACCTTCCAGATGCTTCGCCCATGGATCACCCAAGAAAGCAATGAAATGCTTATATATGAATTAAGAGGACCCACAATATAATAGATAATGCTTAAAAGGTTAGTTGAATGATAGGAGGTCTCATCACGAGCCGACCTATCACATCCATGGATATCTAGTGGTATGACATTGTCATCATATGGTCACCAAACAAGGGCAATGGTTATCAGTTGCATGGTTGATAGAAAGAGAGTCTCATCACGAGCCAACCTTCTCATTTCCATTAGGTGTTTGTAGGTGACATTTCCATCATCTGGTCACAATGCCAAGGTAGTGACCTTCAACCTCTCCTTATGCTATATTGAAAGAAAATAAAGAAAGAAAGATAAAAGGCAATCGATGGGCTTGGAAAAATTGCATTGCGGACGAAGGTACCACACACCCTCTACAAAGGCACCCATGAATGAGACACTACAAACCCTTATATGTCATGATCCCTATGCCCATTGAGCCTTGAACCAAACCACTTCATCCACTTTACATGTCTTAGAGAGGGATCTCTTGGAATCTCTCTTGACCTAGGGCAAGACCTAACCAATAGGACACCTTGTCAACCCTCCCATATTTAAGCTTGACAAGTCACATAGTGTCTTTGAGTTGTTAATTGTTTGATATAGTGATCTTTGATGCACATGCCTGTATGGATTATTTATTGATTGGATTCACTCATCATGATGTTATGACTTGAGATCCTTGGAGGGTGTGTTCATTTGCCTTTGCAAGACCTAGTTGGTGGAGATTTTTGGGAGAACAAGCCTAGCTTGGGCTTCCATGGGGCTACAATCCCACAAGTTGGATGTCAAAGGCCCACATGCCAGATGAGAGAGATCACACTTGGACAACCTTGATGATGACTTGGGAAACATATCCCAACCCTTACTTGCCAAACGACTTTCCCAGGAGGGGAAAAACGTTCTACTTTTGAGCTTGGCATCATGCTTTTGTGGCTAGGGCATGGTGGTGAGGTGCCACTACTTTGACACATGGAAGTTTGGGGAGTAGAAGGGTCTTCACCATGATCAGAGTGCTTAGATGCTTGACATGTGGCCTTTGGAGGCCTATCCATGTTTCTCCAACACCAACGACTTCCTTAAAGTGAAAAACATCCCCTAAAGGGGTGACGTCCTCCTAAATTAGGGTTTAATTTGTGCAAAAAGTGAAATTTTAAGTGAATTGTTTAATATTACTTTGTTAAGGGGGAAAGATTAGGGTTGTTGACCCCTAATCTTTTGTTTTACTCCTTAATTTGTGGACAAGCTATGTTAGCTACATTTTGTATAAATAGAGATCATAAGATCTCATTTAAACATAACTCTCCCTCTTGTGAGAGGCCTTGGTCTGAAATTTGCGCCACACTTGGCTCTTTTTATCTCTTGTGCACTTTTTTATGGCTATGTTTATGATTGGTTGATGGAGGAGGTCTAACGCTAGCTTTGGATGATGCTTTCTAGCTCTTGTGGTGGATTATCTTAGCATTTATCTTGATCTTGGTATGGTTTTTCTACTATTATGTTATCATTTTTCAAGTTCAGGTATTGTTATTCTAGGATCTAGGTGGGAAATATAAGGGCATAAATCCCCACCATAGCCTTCATCATTTTATTTGCTTCATATAATTGATTACACAAGGGTTTGCTAAGAGAAGTATAAGGGCATACACCCTCTTAGCTTAAACCCTAGCCTAGAGAAACTTTCCTTGAGAAGTAAAAGGGATTACACCCCCAAGGAGGTATCTTATCTATTATCCTTTTGACTCCACTAACCCAATAGTAAAGGCACTTGTCATTGATTTGTTGCATTGGAGAAATAAAATATTGCATTGGGAAACATGATTTTCGGTCATTTTTACTTCTTGCAAAGTGGATCGTTTTCCTTGTTCCTTGGAAACCTCACAGCCACTAGGGCATCCCCATCTAGGGGATACTGTTGTGGTGGGAAATCCCCCTACGAACTAGCAAATAGGGTTATAGTATGCATGCAGATGACCAAAAGAAACCTACTTTCTACCTTCGTCCCAGACTTAATCCCCATTTCTTTTCAGCAAATACATGGTTAGACCAACATACCTTGTTCCGGATGTTCGATGTTGATCCTTCTACATGCTTGATCGCTCGTTAGCAACTCTCCTCCCAAGGTTGACCTGCATACAAAACAAGCAACAAACTACACATGCATTTTACCTACAGACTAATAGGTTAGAGATTCAAACATATATTTACTGAACTATGAAGAACTCATATAGTTGGATGGGAAAAGCATTTCTTTATTATTAACTTTAATGAATCAACTTACAATGTCGAGACCGGCCACTGCTCCACGAATTTTGATCCTGGGCTCCTCTTCAAATGTCCTCCAACTTATTTGCTTTGTATCTCTTCTTGCACAAGGATGGCTAAAGGGTTGGGACAATGGGAATGTGCAATTGGGCAGAGTTTCTTTGCTCTATTTCTCCTCTTCCAAATGGGACCCCTAACCCTTCTTTTATAGGCTAGAAGAAGCTAGGTATTTGGACGAACCCTCGGCTATGCATGGCTGGGAGTTTCAGTTAACTCACCCAAAGCTGTGTGTTCCATCGGCAACTTTCTTTTTTTCGTGCTTTTGTCGGTCCACGCGGGTTGTTTTAGGTCAGCTAGCGTGTACACGCATGCAGTAATGGAGTAGGGCATGTGGGCCCTTATAAAAGAGGTTTATAAAGAGTTGTTCAGCAATGCTTTGACAAAGAAGGGATCTGAGATGGCCTGATGCCAGGTAAGCATGTATGGTGAAAATTAGGGTTATAATAGATGCCCCCTAATGTGTGAGGTCAGAAGAGAATATGATGGCTGAAATGCATTACCAATCTTTACTGATGTGCCGAACAGGTGAGCCTAGGGACCAGGAACCGGGAGGCACCATCTGCAAAATAACCAATGTCTCACTGAGGCGGGCATACCCATGCTCGAGATAAAATAGAATCATGGCTACCAATCAAATACATTGTAGATCCATGTCAAATAACTATATAAAGTGTAGCCGCGAACAATACACAGTGGAGCTACATCTCGAAATAAAAAAGATAGACATATAGAGTATCCATCTTCCAGAAGTTGATACGGCCTGATGGCTGGAGATGAGATCTTCAGAGCTCAAGCAACAACTTCAAAATCTTCAAAACTCAAGGTAGGAGTGTAATATGAGTGTACGACTTCACTACCCAGAGGTCTTCGACGGCTCATCAGTCATGGACTAGATAATCTTGATGATCAGACTGAAGGCTTCATTGATTTCGAACAAGGACTTGATTGGACATTCAGGATGGTCGGGTATGAGGGCAAGAGACAAATTGCAGAGGGGCCGACTCAGGCTTGGTAGGAACTTCCCTTGGACAACAACACGATAAAATGATGAGACTTAGGTAGCATGGCATTAATCATAAGTTTATGAAGCAGGAGGCAACGCAAACTCTCCATATGTTTGGAAGAATAACCAAACGGAGGAGGACCCAACTCTATGTAGTGAGAAAAACTTCCTAAGGTCGTATTACATCCCATAGTTTGACGAACAAACGGACAGATGTGCTTTATCCAAAGGCGACTCATTATGCTGCCAATAAAGAAAATACTTTTCCCTTCCTCTTTTTGGGGTATATTTGATTTTTTTTTGTCTTTTTCAATAATTTGGGAAAAAGGAATAAAAGAATGTTACGTTATAATGGAGGAACGAGTGTTACAAACATACAAGTTCAAGGTGCAAGGACAAGACTGATGTTCAGAATAATGATACTCGGGAAAAATCCTCTAGGGGCCAAGGGTGTTAAAACGCAGAAGCAAATTGTTACAAGGCTGGCGTATAAGGTATGCAAACGCGGTTAACAAAGCACATAATGGTAACGTCCTTCGATGTAAGTTTAACGAGCCCAGAGAAGGTAAGCTCGATGGTTTTTCATATTTAGAGAGTCTGAAAAAACATAAAAGGAGACTCCATTGGGGTACCTTTTTCGAAGATAGTCTAGTCGGTTTGAAAAAGGGGTAAACTAGCACCGACAAGACGTCTATTCAAAACCATTTTAACGAGTGTGATAAGGACAAGATCACTCGGCCATTTTTTTATTTTTAAGGAGTCTGAAAAAAGCTTAACTATGGACTCTGTCAGGGATGTTCTTCTAGACCAATTTAACGAGTGTGAAAGAATAAGGTCACTCAGTGATCTTTTCAATTTTAGGGAGTCTTAAAAGAGCTTAACTATGGACTCCGTGGGGGTTCCTTTTTCATAAGTTTAGTCCCTCGGGCCCGAAAAAGGGGTAAAATTATACCTGAGGGTACTCTTCTAGAGAACTGAAGTTCCATAAAGTATACCTTTGTTCATACAATTAACTGTCTCGACTGAAAAAGGGGTAAACTACCGCCGGATAGACGTGACTTCAAATTTCAGTTTAACGAGAGTGAAAGGCCACAAGATCGCTCGACAATCGTTTCAAGTTTAGAGGGTCTGAAAAGGGCTTAAAACAAGACCTATAGAGGTTACTTTTCTCAGTTAATCCGGATGAGGTCGAAAAGCATAAATGCAGTCTCGCCGGATGTTGCTTTCGGATCTCAAAGCGAGCTTGAAAAACAATAAAGTTAGCTCATGATCGACTCTTTGTGGGTCGATGCCTGGCATCTCCTCGACGGAGCAGTGTGCTTTGACGAAAACATTGTCTACGATGCCAGGGGTTCTGGAGAGATTTATAAGTACTGTTTCAGTGATACTTGCCATATTACCCTCGGCATAAACAACACGAGTAGCCAAAGAATTGATAGGACAAGACCTATCTCTAGTCATAGTCAAATTGAATTCCTCTGCTTCGATTCTGCTTAACTCTGGGATGAAGTATGATCTGTGATGAAGATCTTCCCAGGGTTTGTCCGAACTAGTCATTGCTTCAATTACAGCTTCATCAGAGGGCAAGACTAAGTCTAACGAATCAGTGTCAGCGAGAGAACCATGAGCCCAAATAGGCTCTAGAAGTGAATCAAACTCTTGTGCAGGAGTTGGATCAGTGTTGGCTCAAGCTTGTTGGACTAAAGAGTACGCTACTTTAGCTGAAGACAAGGGCATGGACATGCCCGGGTGCCCTGTCCCATCCATCGTGGCCGATGGGGAAGGAAGTATCCATGGATTGTCGAAGTAAGTCATGGGGAACGACGAAACTTGAAAAATCTCAACCTTATGGTGATTGGATATAAACTTGATATCGCCTTGAGGGGGCAGGTAATCGAAGGTACCCATCAAAGATAGGCACAAACCAACCCCTACGTTGACCATGCCCAGTTGAGGATTATCAATCATCGGGACTGTAGATGCCCCCAATGAAGGGTCAGGTTTGGAGAAAGACAATTGATCGATGGTCACAATCCGACCCTCGTGTGGAAACAACAAGACCCAGAAAACTGTAGCAACCATAGCTTGCATGGCATAAGTCCAACTCCTCCCTAACAAGAGGTTATAGTCGAGGGGTGCATCGACTACTTCTACCTTGACACACATGATCTTCCCTCCTAACTGCATGGGGAAAGAAGGAATGATACCATGTGGTTGGAACGAACAACCGTCGAAAGCAGTGAGGAGAGTAGGTGACGGAGACAAAACAAGCTGGCCAACAACCTTCCAACATGCCAACGACATAATGCATGTCAAGGCGCCCTCATCAACCATCGTGCGGAATATATTCCGAGTAAAATTTTTCGTGGGATAAACCACTACTATCTGAAATGCTACGTGGTAAGGCAGACGAGGTTTTAAGTTGGTTGTATCCAGCATGATTGTACCTGTATTACAAGTCTCGGTAGATCCTAAAGTGGTTAACAAGGCTTTCCTCTGGGAAGGGCATCTTTGGAGGACCTCCAAAGCAGACATCGCACAAGGGGTTTGTGATAAATCTTCCACCACAGATTAGTTCTGGGGGGCCCTTGCATTTGGGTTATGAGAAGCTTTTTTGAATGCGCCTTTGGGAATGCGTGTCATTGTTTCGCCTAATGTCTTCTCAATTTGTAGAGGAAGAGATGAGAGTTCATCTTATTTACCCTTCTCAGAAGTGCTTGGTTTACTATAGTCATGTGCTCTAGTCGATATAAAAGCATCACCCCTCACCATATATACGTTCACGGATGCGGGGTTGTTCGACGATGGAGGGGGACCTTGGCTGCCCTTTCATTCTTGCAGAGGCATGTGTTAGATTTTGCCCATGTTGGAATGGATTAGTTAACACAACAGGTTGTTGTTGTGTCACAAACTTTTCAGCCTCTGTAAGTCGGGGACAAAGGTGGGTCTGGTGGTCTTCCGTGCACAGGTTGCATGGATACCTCGCCTTTCGTTTCTCAGTATTTCCCCCACCAGCATTATCGATGGGTTTCTTATCCCCCTTACCTTTCTTTCGTTGTTTTTTCTTTCCTTCAGGCTGTTGGGTGGCCTTTGGAATAGTCGATTGCACTGTGTGTACATTCGACGTTTTGATAGGGGGAGCAACCAAAGTAGTAGTTTGGCTGGCCGTTGTGTGTTGTATAGATAACTATTGCAACTGAGTCGTTAGTTGCTTAGCGGGCTTTGTTTGTGCTGAACCAACAATACCATCGGCATGTGGGCCAGCTCTCTGTCTGGTTTTATCAAGTATTGAGTGTGGTGCATCTGGAAAGATCTCATATAATAAACCGGACTGAGAATAGATTAGCTCAAGTTGTTGAGCTCTCATGATTGCGTCTTCTTCGAAAAATACTCCCGATGTTGCGACGTCCTTGGACAAATGTGGGACCAAAGACTTAAGAAACCACTCAAGAAGGAATGTTGGTGGGATTGGTACCTTAATTAAACTCTTTCGGCGTCTCCATTCTCGGATGTGATCAGAGATATGGTCCGCTTTTGTCTGTGCAAAATTGGCCAGCAATTCTGTGCCAGCATCGTATCTCACAGGTAACTGGAAATGGTTGAGGAAAGCCATGGCCAATTCACCGAAGGAAGAGTAGCTTGAGCGGTCGAGCTCAATGTACCATTTCGCGGCACTCCCAATGAGAGTACGTTGAAACAATCACAATTGTATGGAGTCATCTTTCAACGAGCTAGATGAGCACCAAAGATGGAAGGTAGTCACATGATCTCCTGGATCTTCGTTAGGCTTGGATTCGAACTTTGGGATGTCCGAAGGCAAGTTCGTCAGCATAGGAGGCCAACGCGGATCGTGACAGATAGGGTCATTCAACAACCTTGTCAAGTCTGGAAAATGCAAAGTTTCCAGGAAAGGTAGTTTGGGTTGTTGGTGATAACCTGGGAAAAAGGGGCCGAGAGTTTGACTGGCACCAGGTTGCCAGGAAAAGTTTGGCTACTGGCTGATTTCCAAAATAGGACATAGATGGTTGGGCATGCATTACATTCGAAGGACTTTGGGAAGGGTTTCCCCATGTCAGTCCCGTGGGGATAGGCATAGTACTTTGTCCGAGGTTCCATTGATTGTGGAAATAATTACCCCAAATCGGCATTCTGGACGAGGGAATGGATCCCTGCCAAGAATTCCAAGGCCCTGATGTGGAAGAAGTTCCTGGGTGTGCCCCCTGTGCATGAATAGTACCCTGCATAGGAATAGATTGTCTGAAACCGGGATTGCCCCCAGTCGGGAAAGCAGCTAACGAGAAGGCATTGTTACCAAACGCAACGAACAAAGAAAACGGTTTCGAACCTACCAACATATTATGTAAAGGTGGTCCTTGACTCCCCGCTCCAAATAAACTATGGTGTGTAGGTTGCCCGGTGGATTGCTGATGCGAGCCACTGAGTGAAGGGGACGAAGGAGGTATATTCCTCCCCCGTAAGGGAAAGCGTTAAAAGGAGCAGGAGTGCCCCCCATGTGACCTTGCAGAGGAGCGTTAGAGCTCCCTGCCCCCATACCTGAAGTCTGTGAAGTGGAGTAGGAAAGTACAGGACTTGTACCTGAACTAGGCATCCCGTATGAGAACGGAGGGCCTGTCGTACTTGGTGTGAAAGGGGTTGTGGTCGCCGCCAGAGATGGGATCGGACCACTATGTGATGTAGAGGCAGTCGAGACCATGGTGGCTTGGACTGGTGACGGTGGGTTAGGAGGTAGAGACGCTCCTGTGGTAACAACCGTAGTGGGAATTGAAGAATTCCCAGAAGGAGTGGCATCATTTGTTTCCATTGCTGCGTGTGACACTGTCTAGCACTCGTAAGGATGAATCGGTACGATGGTGGGTGCCGAAAGATCAGTGGTAGAGGTTTCAACGAGACCAAAGGCTTTCACTCCAAGGTCTAAAATGGTCGATTCCTCTGGATGTTGGTTAGGCACAATTGCTTGTGACCCGGTTGCTTCAAAAGACCCTTGTTGGTCTAGCTTTCGCCTTAGTGGTCGCGGGGGTGGCTCCAGTGTAACCGGTGGTAGGCCAAGAAGCCTTCGTGACTGGAAGAGCTTATGATCCTCCACTGTGTGAGAAGATCAAAGACACACTAGGGTAGTCTAACCATTCAAAAGTAACACACACTAAAAAATTCGATATAAGATAAGACAGGAAAACACTAAATTAATTGGAAGAACAGTTACAACAACCAACACTAGAGCAACTTACCGGTGCAAGTGCAACTCGAACACGGAAGCACCCTCCGGGTATACTCTGCAAAGCGTGGCCCAATGTTTGTCCTGGGTACCGCGGTATACCGCCGCAATCACCTATGTATGTCCCTAAAAAAGATAGGCAACTAGGTTGCCAGCGCGCGAACAGTCACCAGGTGGGTACAGTCGAAAGTCGGGTAGACCACAATGAGTAGGGTATCGAGCTCGAAACCTGTCAAGGGTACCGAAAGCAAGTGGTCCATAAGACAACTGAGGACCTCGAACGGATTCAAGACCCACGAAGCCCCGTGGCAAATGCAATCGACGGAATCCCAAAACAAGCCCTCTATATGTGTTCTCCACTACGATTGGTCCAACTTTGGAGGGGTTATCTCCGCTACCTTTCCGCATGCGACCTCGTGTTTATCCCCTATGTTAGAGGGGGGTCTCGGATAAATTTCACGATACTGGACTTGGACACTCCCTAACTCAGACTCCAATGTTTGGTTTTAATGGCCTTGAAGAGTTTCCTCTCCAACCTAATCCAAGGCCCTAATCCTGAACTAGTTGGTTAACCCTACAAACATAAAAGTCTAATAAATTTTAGATTTAGCGTTAATTTTATGGCTTGTATTACATCAAAGGGTATGAAAGTGAAACTGATGATGTTTAAAAGACGAAAGTAAAAAAAAATGAACAGAAAGCTGGAAACAAAAACTTTTACTTAATGCAAAATTGCAACAACTTTTCAAAAAAAAATTCAATTTTCTAAGATTTTTGAACAGCAAACTCAAAAGAGAATTTCACTCGACTACGAGCTACTTATGATCTAAGTAAACTGCAAAGAACTTGTGAAATAAAAGACTTTTCCCTGGTTACTAAACAAGAAAAATGAAATTTTTTTTTTTTATTTGAATGCTCACAAAGCAAAAAGGGAAAATACCAACAAGCAAAAACCAAGAAAAAATTATGGCCTAATCGCAGATCGCAAAGAATCACTTCAAGAAATCACACACTGGCAACTTAAAAAAGGACTCTCACACTTGTCTAAAAGCCCTAAAGAAATTTTTTTTTGATGACAACTTTTTAAATGAAAAAGAAAGATATGGCTAAGATCAACCCTAAGCTAATGACTACTAGGACAGAGATTCAAAAACCTGAGAGGTATAACTCTTGTCAAGGGGAAAGATGACTGCCTCACCCTCAAACAAAAACTATCCTGCACAAGCATGCTACTGACAATTCAACAGCAAGCGTGTGCACGCGAGTTGTGTAGAGCCAAAGGGCGTGTACACACGTGCTGGCCTTATACAGGCTGCGTGTATCTCTAAAATTCTGAAAAAAAATAGAAACAAACAATCCAAACTAGGAAGAGACCTCTGATATTGAGAACCGGGATCTCCTGAAGGCTTAGACACTCTCTTTAACAGAAAAAAGGAAAACAATGTAAGGAAAAAAATCGTAAAACAAACCAATCCGAGATGAGACTGCAAACAACCAAGACTTAGAAAGAGTTCTAGAAAACCCCTGAGAATGACTGATTCTGACAGGGAAGAGGATGACTGCCTCCAAAAATTTTTGGAATCTACATGCTACTGCTACTTCTTCAGCTAGCATTTACATGTGGGATGTAAGAAAGTAGGGCGCGGGTACACACGTGCAGAACTTATGCAGGCCGCGTGCACCTCTGTCGGTCTCGAAAAAACACAGTCAAGCAAAAATCAGAGATAGCTGGTATGGAAGACCAGACTCTCTGTCAGCTCAGACTTTGCAGAAACTTCAAAAAATAGGAAAGAAACCAGTCTTTTAAAACTACCCAAAAAATAAAATTCCCAGGAACCCTAGAGACGTCCCCAATATGGTCGCCAATTTTGTTGTGGTGGGAAATCCCCCTACGGACTAGCAAATAGGGTTATAGTATGCATGCAGATATGACCAAAAGAAACCTACTTTTTACCTTCGTCCTAGACTTAATCCCCATTTCTTTTTAGCAAATACATGGTTAGACCAACATACCTTGTTCCAGATGTTCGATGTCGATCCTTCTACACGCTTGATCGCTCGTTAGCAACTCTCCTCCCAAGGCTAACCTGCATACAAAACAAGCAACAAACTACACATGCATTTTACCTACAGACTAATGGGTTAGAGATTCAAACATATATTTACTGAACTATGAAGAACTCGTATAGTGGGATGGGAAAAGCATTTCTTTATTATTAACTTTAAAGAATCAACTTACAATGTCGAGACCGGCCACTGCTCCGCGAATCCTGATCCTGTTTTCATCTTCAAATGTCCTCCAACTTCTTTGCTTTGTATCTCTTCTTGCACAAGGATAGCTAAAGGGTTGGGACAATGGGAATGTGCAATTGGGCATAGTTTCTTGGCTCTATTTCTCCTCTTCCAAATGGGACCCCTAACCCTTCTTTTATAGGCTAGAAGAAGCTAGGTATTTAGACGAACCCTCGGCCATGCATGGACGGGATTTTCAGTTAACTCATCCAAAGTTGTGTGTTCCGTCGGAAACTTTCCTTTTTTTGTGCTTTTGTCGGTGCACGCGGGCTGTTTTAGGTCAGCTAGCATGTACATGTGTGCAGTAATGGAGTAGGGCATGTGGGCCCTTATAAAAGAGGTTTTTAAAGAGTTGTTTAGCAGTGATTTGACAAAGAAGGGATCTAAGATGACCTGATGCCAGGTAAGCATGTATGGTGCAAATTAAGGTTATAACAGAAAATTATTTCTGTTGTTGCAAGATTGCATCTTCAACCATTAGGTCTGCAGAAACCATAACTTGCTTGATTAACTCTCTTATCAACCATTGGATTTTGCTCAAAGTTTGCACACTTGTTCTCCTTGGTCCAACGCACTTTTTGGAAACGTTTGAGGAGATTTCAGTGGCTGATTTTCTTGCTGTAATACATTGAATGTTACATCCATAAGTCTGATATAATTTTATGTAGAAAAGTGTTTACAATAGCCTTCTATTTTATGCTAAGAGTATTGGTTTTTCATCTTGAGTTTAGTTAGTCATTCACTAGTTTTTCTCTTGCATTTTCTACTTGATATTTAGCATCTATTGAGAAGCTTATAGTATCATTTTATTGCTGATATATACTATTATCTATTGCTGCAAATTAGGGACAACAAGCTTAACTTGCTGATCTAACTAACATATATTGTTTCAAAGTGTCTTTTCTTGTGTCTTGGGCAGGTACAATCATCTAAAGAAGTATTATACATGTGGGGCAACAATTACTTGACTTACAAGGCACCTCTTTCCACCTTTCACTCCACTTAGACTTGACATATAGGGGCATCACTTCCATCCATCTCCATCTCCATATCAATCCCCCTAGGGTCAACGAGATCGCCTCCCTAGAGTGACCTAGTCACCCTTGAAGTGTGGGACCTACATCGAAGTGACATTGGGTGTAGGATTCCCAAGTTGTAGCACTTGCTTTTTGGTTGGGTCAGGCTTTTCCCAACCTGCAACTTACGCTATAACATTTTGGCATTGTTGTCGGGGAAGATTTTGAATCTTCTTTGTACCCTAACGACACTTTGGTAAGCTATCCAAAAGCCTTTCACGTAGCCTACTTGGAAACTCCACCCAAGGGACATTCCTTTTCCACCTTATCAAGAAAATATTTCCTAAAAAAGGGTTTGTCTAGTGACTCCACCATGCCACCAAATAAATGCGCAACCAACAAATCCTCCAAGGGTTGTAAAGCACCACCCAAAGGGCCTAGTCCCCCAAAGTCCCTCATCCCTCATAATTGCTCTTCTACCTCTCCTAGCCCTCCATCCTCACCTGTTATTTCCACACCTGTGCCTTCACCCATACCCTCCTCACCGAGCGTTACTTGGAGCCTGCAAAACAAAGAGGCACACAAACCTTTGGACATAATAATGATTCTTGGATCCCCTCATAAGCTCCCAAAGGACTTCAAAGACTGGTTGTCGATCTTTTCAGGGGAAGACCTTATTGAACTGGAATATCACTTGTATCTCTTCCTGCATAGTTTAGAATCATGTCACCAACATGAGGATATCTTGATGAAACTTTTCTCTTATACTTTTGTTAGAAAGGCCAAGGAATGGTTTGACAATATCCCCCCCAGAACAATCACAAATTGGAACTTCTTTTAGGAACTTTTCACCAAAAGATTCGAGAAAAATAGAGACTACCAATCCTTGTGTAATCAACTCCACAGTTGCAAAAGAAAAACATGGGAAGATATAAGAGATTTCAACAATAGATTTAACACCCTCGTAAGATGTTTTCCCCAAGAGTTGAAACCTCTTCCATCTACCATTCTCAAGTTATATATATCAACTATGAAATATCTGTATGGGGGCCTAGTTAGGGAACGCCCTACTACTATGTTTAAAGCTCAGGAGAGAGCCTATGAAATAGAAGAAAACTTGGCTACCTCTCTCATACAAGGAGGAGAGAACAACAAGGGGAATCTTCAGATTAATCAGATTGATGACTTTGTTTCATCGGAACTTCCGTCGGATGTCAAAATTTACCTACAAGAGGAGCGAGAAAAAGCAGTTCAAAGGGCAGCTTGTCTCATGATCAACCTTTTAGAAGAAGAGAAAGATACAACACTAGAAAAAACACCTCACCCACCAAATGAGATCCTGGAATTAGAAAAGAAGCAAGCCACATAGTTGGTCAAAGTGAAATTCTCACAATACTTTCAACAAATCTTTACAGAACCTTTGGACAAAAAGAAGCGTGAGACCAACAAAGGTAAAGAGCAAGTGTCTCTCCAAGACAATACCAAAATTGAGAATATTGTGGTTTATGACAACGTAAACCATCAGGTTCTCAAAGAAGGAATAGATAGAATGTTTATTTTGGTGGATTCCCCTTTCGTAGATGAAGAAAGAAAAGAAGGGTCTTGGGGCCTGGATTTTGATGGTGCACACTCAAGTACGGGCTTAGGTGCAGTAATATTCTTAAGGTCTCCCGATAATGAGACTGCCCTCTTTTTCATACATACTTGAGTTTGACTGCACAAATAACATTACTGATTACAAAGCCCTTATCCTAGGCATCGACCTAGCCATCGATGTGAACATCAAGAACCTACATGTAAAAGGAGATTCCAACCTGATTGTTTCACAAGTTAATAGGAATTTCTTGCAAAAAACCCAAGGTTAAAACAATATAGAGATGTTGTCTGGGATGCCATAAAAAAACTTGACAACTTTTCCATTGAGGCCATCCCTAGGGAAGAAAATCACTTGCTAGATAGTCTTGATGTGTTCGCTTCAAACTTACAAATTTCGAAAGAAATCGGTATCTACAATGTGGAAGTCAATTTCAGACCCTCATTACCTAACAACTTGGAAAATTGGCAAGATTTTTAAAACGACAATCAACTTCTCTGCTTTCTACAGAATGACAGAGAATTCTCTGAAGCCCAAATAAACTTGTTGGATGAGAAGGAAAGCATCGAGATCATCGATATAGCCAATGGGCCCCTACCCAAAGGAATTGTTCCTTTAGAAAACCTCTTTGACCGAAATGATATGTATAAAGGGAACCCTTCCAACAAAATCAAGGACGAGATTATTGAATGTAACATTGGAACCAAAGAATCCTTGGAGTTAACTCATTCGGAATTAAAGGGTTCATCTTTATGTACGAGAAAACGTTATACAACATGCCATTCCCCTCATTGATGGCACGAAACATTTCAGACAAAATCTCATACAGATGAACCCAAATGTTGCCCCACAAGTACAGAAAGAGTTACAAAAGATGGTTGAGGTAGGAATATTTGAATCAATTAGATATTCATCATAGGTGTCTAATAGAGTTATTGTAAGGAAGAATACTAGTGAAATCATAATATTTGTAGACTTCATAAAATTAAACCAAGCTTCACTCAAGGACAATTAACCCTTACCAAACATGGAATATCATTTGCAAAGGATAGCCGGTGCAAAGATGATGTCCATGATTGATTGTTTCTCGGGGTATAATCAAGTTGTGGTAAAGGAGGATGATCAACTCAAAACTGCTTTTACCACCCCTTGGGGAACCTATAAGTATTTACGAATGCCTTTTGGACTCACCAACGCAGGGGATACTTTTCAGCGAGATATGGACTATGATTTCAGAGATCTAATCGAAAATCTCATAGAGATATATCAAGATGATCTAACCACCATTTCTAAAAAGAGGAAACAACACATTCAACACTTAAGAACTATCTTCCAAAGATGTAGGGAGTATGGCTTTTCTCTCAACCCTAAAAAATCAATTTTTGGTGTTGACAAGGGTAAGTTACTGGGACACATCAATTCCAAAGATGGAATCACAATAGATCCTGCCATCGTTGAAACCATCAAGAAAATCCCTCTTCCTAAAGACAAGAAAGCATTGCAATCCTTCTTCGAACAGACTAATTTTATCAGAAGATTCATCTCAAACTTCGTCGTAATTGTTAAATCCCTTAACAAGTTACTAAAAAAGGACGTTTGTTATGAGTGGGAAAGTGAAGGTAGGTTGTCTTTCGAACGTATTAAGGAGGAAATAGCAGTCGCACCAGTCTTAATTAGCCCTAACTTTTCCAAGGACTTCATCATTTTCTATTTTGATTCAAAAGATACCATTGTAGGCGTGTTATTACAAAAGAATGATCAAGGGGACGAACATCCAATAGATTTCATTAGAAATAATCTTAGGGACTCCGAATTGAATTACACCATCGTGGAAAAATAAGCTTACACTCTAGTCAAGTCTCTCAAACACTTTCGAGCCTATGTGGGATACAACAAGATCAAGGCCTTTGTCCCCTACCCCGTTGTAAAGGACGTTTTATTACAACAAGATTGCCTTGGATCAAGGGGAAAGAGGGTATCACAAATAGAGGAATATGATTTGGAAATCAAGCCAACTAAGATAATTAAAGGACAAGGGATAGAAAAAATGATGACAGAAAGCAATCAAGAGGCCATTAAAGTAGGACAACAGGAGCAAGTTAACATCGTCGTAAGTGAGATTGAAAACAATGAATGGTATTCAAACATCATTTATTACTTAGAAAACCTCACAGCCCTGATCATTTTGTGGAACATAAAAGAAGATCCCTAAGACTCAAAGCTATGAAGTATTTCCTAACAGAAGATGGTCTCGAGTGGAGGAACCCAGATGGGGTAATCCTTAGATGTGTTGATAAAGAAGAAGTTGATAAATTAATCACAGAACTTCATGCAGGACATTGTGGAGACCATTTTGCAGCACACACCATGACCTATAAGATTTTAAGAGCAGAGTATTATCGGCCTACTATCTTCTCCGACACAGATCTATATGTTAGATCTTGTCAGCCATGTTAATTTTTTACCGACAAGCAACGCCTCCCTACCCTTCCCCTTAAACCAATCATTGTAGAAGCACCCTTTCAACAATGGGGATTGGATTTCATCAGAAAATTCAAAGACAAATCTAGTAATGGATACCGATGGATTTTGACCGCCATTGATTACTTTACCAAATGGGTGGTGTTAGCGCTCAAAATGTAACATCAGCATTTTGAGAAAACATCTATTAATTCAAGGCTAGATTTGCCCATCTCCCGGTCTTTAGCCAGGATCATAACTTCTAAAGTTATTATTGAGCCTTGATACAGTTCCCATTGATCGTTTTTTGCCCAGTATTCCTATGATCCTTGTCCTTTGGTTTTGAAATGATGTTTGGTCTTTCAAATTTCTTTGGGAAAATACAAGGAAAAGCCAAATTTAAATTTTATAGCAATGGCATGATTTATTGGACCAAGCTTTTATTTATAATTTTGAATAAAAAAGTTTATTGGCATAAGGGCCAATCCAATTTGTCAACACCAAGAGCCAATAAGGTTAAATTTAGGCTCTCGAGCCTATTACAGGTCTTCATTATTTTTATCAAAATTTGGGGCTCAAAGGCCAATCTCCAAGCTCCTAGTCCCCGAGCTAGCACCTGCACATATAATCACGGGTTAGAAACAACACATAAGCTAGCACAGAGCGCACAAGCACTAAGCACCATGCCACATGTAGGAAGAGCCACAAGGGGGAGAGTACTAAGTTCCATTGCTCTACGCGTCGAATTGCATAGTAAAAAGTGGTATACTTAAACAATAAAAACGTTGGATCTTGAAATCCCAATGCTCTATCTGTCAGTTTTAGAGATTGAAGATTATCAAGACCAAGCTTCCAGATTCTAAAATCATTGCACAGGTGTCGAAGATGGCAGCTAGTGGTTAGCGCCCTCTTTCCAAGCAAAAGGTGAAGGTTGATGAATTGGCTTCTATTGTTGATTCTTTTAGCATGAACTAGGCTAAATGTTAACAGAAGCAAATGTAGAGGTTGGAGTGTTACACATTATTTTGGTCACCCTGATGATGATTCTACAAGCATGTGTTCATGCTCTCAAAAGAGTCTTTTACATGAGGAAAATGATTGATTTCTTCCTCTACAAGGCATGATTTTAGAATGACGTCGCAGGCTGACATTAGTACATAGTGCAGAAATCCTTGATTTCTGCGGGCTTCTCTATACCTGTTTCGCGAGGTTTCTGCAGGCTGCTATATAGACAGGGTGTGGTGGCGTTTGAAGATAAATAAAGGAAGAAGTTCGCAAAGGTTCTAGAAGGAGAATCTTCTAGAATGTGAGGTGGCGTTTGTATGATTGTGATCCTACTGGCTTCTCTGATTTGGTGGGATCATCCTCATCTCTTTAACCACTTCTTCTTCTCCTATATAATGATGGGTTTTTCATGGAAAAGGTTAAGCAAGATTGAGCAAAGAATTATTGAAAGAATAGGCTGAAGACTATGTGAAGGATCATGTTGCAATTGATGCTTGAGGTCTCCATTTATCCATCAAGATTTTGTGGACCATATTCATAGAAATTCAGAGCAAGTGTATGTGTGTGTTGGAACAAAGGACCTCTGAAAGGGAACTTGCGACATCACAATAGTTTGGTTGTATCTTCCACTTTTATTTAATATAATACGGTGACATGTTTCTTTCCCATAAAATCATTAGCATTTTATTACATGACTCCTTGATGACATGTTTAGGTTTTCATTGAATCTATTATTGTTTCTTTCACTTTGGTTGGTTTGTGTCATTGCAGATTTGGTCTCACAAGAGCACCGGAGCGAAGCAGGGACAACAAAGACATAAGGAAACAATATCTAAAGTAATGTCATCTATTCCTTCTTTAGTAGTAAACTCAATGATTGTAACTTAGGGAAAGCATTATGTCCTGTCTTGTTTTTTTCTAGATCCAGGTAGATCTAGGGAGATTAGTTTATGTCTGCATTCACCAATTTATCCAATAACAAAATGGCCGACTTCACTGGGGAAAGAAATGTGTCTTTGTATTTGTGTTAGTGGTAGTAATAGTCGCTCTTGAACATGACACCCCCCTTCATCATTTGAATCCGGGTTGGGAAATCCATTTGTCTCTCATCTGACTTTCTGCAAGTTCATATCTTGGGTCGTCTTTGAGTTAATGCTGCCAAGACCATTGTCATGTCATTCATATGTTCAAGAGAAGTCCAAACAAGCCCTCTTTCGAGTCGGCCATCTGTAGTTGTCAATTCCTACCATGTCGGCCTTCCCTGTATCAGTTTCGAATCATTGTCATACTTTGCTCTACCCTAAATATGTTACTTATTTCATGTCATTGATGGCGGATACATCAAGGCCCTACTGTGATGAGTATTTTCCTGTCGACTTCAACTCATCATCCAGGAACAAGACTTAGAAAACATTTAGTACCTTAGAACCCGCATGCTCAATGGCAGGTTTCTTTGCTTTCGATAGTGGATTCACATCATTGGTCCCTGATCGAGAGATTCTATCGAGTGTTCGACTTCAACTCATTTATTCACATTCGATGGATTGTACTGACGTACCTTGGGGTTCATTGACATCAATGGTGATTTCCCTCGCACTTGTTAACAGTTTTCATCATTGACTGGTAATCAAGTGGTTTCTACCATGTTCAACTTCAGTACCTATAATCGCATGGTTAGATTCATACTTATGGATGACAGGATTGAAGACCCTAGATCTCATCATTTTGGTCCAGGTTGCGATGGAGTATTTATGATTTGTATTGACACATAGATCCACTTAGTCCTATTATTTTGTAATAAATTAGATTAGTTTTGCCAAGTAGTTTTTGGAGATCCGTCTTTTGGGGATCTCAAACGAAGATGTAATGGCTATTTAGCCTTTGAAAATTACAATAGTGCGGGTGGGGAAGCAGTCTTCATGACTGTGGTTCGACTTTGTAAATTATAAGAAAACTATATACTGAGATATCCGTTGAGTATATATCTGAATGCATAATTTCCTCTCTGAGTTTTTTATCGGACTTCCTTTTCTTTCCATTCCTTTTTGTATATGTGGATGGATGGTAAAGCTCATAGTGTCTATAATTAATTTGATGATTGAGAAATTCCATTCTTTCGTTGCATTAGTGGATTTAGATCCCACATATAGTTTACTGATGCAATTGGCCATTTGTATATGCTTTTAGTGTATTGAATTTGTTGATACAGTAGTGTTCTCTTTTCCATATCAATTTTACTTCATATGATCTGTTCGGAGAGGACTTTGTTTGTCATAATGTGTTCATCGTAGTCTTGTATAAGTGAGGCTTAATAGTTTATAGATTGATCCACCCTGCAAATTCTTTCATCCAACCAAATAGTTTTATGTTACCAAGCTCATTCCCTTTACAATCAGGGAAAGACTCTTGGAGTGATAACAAATTGGCGTAGTTGCTGTGGAACAGAAGTGAAACTAGTTTCCCTGGGAAAACGACACAGATCCAACTTTTGATGGCAGACAAGGGAAGGACAAACAAATTGACTATAACAATCTGCATGGCGACTCCATGATTAAAGACTCCACTGGGGAGGATCTTGTTGACATAAGATGAAGGGGTTGGAGGGAAAATCCAGGTATCAGTTTATGAGCCTTTTTCATGAGTTGTTGTTGTTCTTTATCAACTCATTTTTACTTTTCCCTTCACGTTTTAAAATGATCATCTTGTGTTTTGTATATTTGGATGATCATCAATCTTCTTTTATATATCCATCTTTAGAAGAAGAACATCTCCATACTGCTTGTATTGTAGATGTTGATTCAGTATTTTCACCTAAGCATGATCATAAAGATGATCTTTGTATTCAAATACCTCTTGACTTTGATCAGCCATGTAACCTTATGGAGTTCGAAACTTATTCAAAACCTTTTCATATCTCATCACCTCTTGCCATTACTTATGAGCCTTGCCATCAACTTGTTAATCCTCATGATTACCCCACTGCTTTTCAAACTAGAATCGGGATGAAGATGTTTAAACCTTTAAGGCTGCCATACCTCCTTCGTCCTTATCCTCTTGATTACCTTGAGTATCTTTCCCGATTTTTTGGAGAGGATCATGTCACAACTGAGAGGCATTTGGGGGCCTTTGAAAATTTTGTTGATCAATTCGAGATTATTCACGATGATGTTATTATGAGGTTGTTCTCAAAAACTTTGTTCAGAGATGTTACAGTATGGTTGAAGAGTTTGAGAGTATTGGCTCTTGGATCGAGTTGTCTCATGATTTTTCAAAGCATTGGGGTGAGAACAAATCTTTTGATTTATATCTCACTAATTTTTATGCCTTGAGAAGAGAGGAGGAAGAAGCTTTGTCTATCTTTAACATAATATTTTATAACATTTATCATAGCATGCCCTTGGAGATCCGGCCTACTAAGATCACTACCATGGTATACTACGTTATGGTGCGACATTCAGAGTTTGTCCTTCTCCTGTTAGAAATGAAGTATTCATCCTTAGCATGTTTATTTGAAGATGCCCAAGAAATTGAGAACATCTGTGCTTCTAAGAGAGTTCAAGATCCAATTTACTTTGAAGATCTGCATGCACAGGAGCAAGGAAACTGTCGGTATGTTTCATATTTTGAGCAAGAAGACAGTGAGTATGAAGCAGATCTTGAACAACAACAAGAGTGTGAGTATATGTCATATTGGGAATCAAATTCTCCGGTGTTTGCAGATGTTCCTATGGACATGTATGCATGGCAAGTTGATGATCGGTTTTCAAACCATTTTGATCATGAGGTAGCTGATGATTGCCTAGGTAATTACATGTTTCTAGTTGATAATGATCAATATGATTTAAACCCTGTTTTATCATCATCTTGTGATCATGATTTTGAAGAGAGATTTGTTGCTACTAATGATCAAGATTTGATCACAAGAGAACTAGAAAGTCATATGTTTGCAAGAAAAGAGGCATTCATGGTTGAGGCATTCATCGATCAATATTTTTCTGATATTGGTTTCAAGGATTCGGGTGCAGCCTTGATGGAGTCATATATTTCATATCACTTGAAAGTTTCAGATTTTATTTACTTACCAACGCTTCTGGGTGAGTATTGTTTCCTGAAGAAATTTTTATCATTGTTGTTACATTTCAGACATCATCTATTGATCAGTGGTATGGATGAGATCTTTTTAGTTTTGGAACTGCTTGAATGGTCGATATGGAAGTTTTCCTTTACTTGACCAAGTTGCAGAACTAGTTAGAAGTAGGGTATCATAGGAAATAAAGCTCGGTTCTCGAGCATTTGTTTCCCTTCAAGTGTTTTAGCAGAGATAGCAGTTAGTTTGCTTGAATAAGTGGTAGGCTTTGAAGGTGTTCAGAGAGGTTGCACAATTGACTCCATAGCCCAATGGAAAGGCCACTGAATTTGCTAGGTTCTTGGAGCCTCGCAGGGAGGTCTCCATCCCAGTTGGAGCCAGATGTTAGCGCTCAAAATGTACAAGCAACATTTTGAAAAAACATCTATTAATTCAAGGCTAGATTTGCCCATCTCCCAGTCTTTAGCTAGGATCATAACTTCTAAAGTTTTTATTGAGCCTTGATAAAGTTCCCATTGATCATTTTTTGCCCAGTTTTTTTGTGATCCTTGTCCTTTGGTTTTGGAAATGATGTTTCTTTCAAATTTCTTTGAGCAAATACAAGGAAAATCCAAATTTAACTTTTATATCAATGGCATGATTTATTGGACCAAGTTTTTATTTATAATTTTGAATAAAAAAGTTTATTGGCCTAAGGGCCAATTCAAGTTGTCAACACCAAGAGCCAATAACTTTAAATTTAGGCTCTCGGGCCTATTACAAGTCTTCATTATTTTTATCAAAAATTTGGGGCTCGAAGGCCAAGATCCAAGCTCCCAATCCCCGAGCTAGCACCTGCACATATAATCATAGGTTAGCAACAACACATAAGCCAACACAGAGCGCCCAAGTGCTAGGAACCATGCCACATGCAGGAAGAGCCACGAGGAGGAGGGTAGTAAGTTCCATTTCTCTACGCGTCGAATTGCATAGTAAGCAGTGGTATATTTAAACAATAAAAACGCAGGATCTTGAAATCCCAATGCTCTATCTGTCAATTTTAGAGATTGAGGATTATCAAGATCAGGCTAACAGATGCTAAAATCATTACGCAGGTGTCGAAGATGGCATCTGGTGGTTAGCGCCCTCTTTCCAAGCAAAAGGTGAAGGTTGAGGAATTTGCTTTTGTTGTCGATTCTTTTAGCATGAACTAAGCTAAATGTTAACAGAAGCAAATGCAAAGGTTGGAGGAAACATTACTTTCATTTTGATAAAAACAGAGGTTAATAGAAAATTGACAGCTCTGAAGGGTCTGGAAACTCGGCTAAGAGAAATTCATGGATACTTGGCTCGTTATTAATGTAATAAGACATGTACATAGTCTATTTGAAGAAAATATCAAAAGAAGAAGGTTGGTGAGCTTCGTCTTTAGCTAAAAGAAAGATAACTAAACATGAAAGGGAATTACATATCTTGCTTCATAGAATTCTGCGGGACAAGAAAAATATGATCAAAGGAGACTACTTTTGCACTTTTTCAAGCTATAGGTTTTTCTATTGCTATTATGACACCTTTTATCCTTCTTAAATCTTGGCGCCTCTGTTGTGAAAGTATCCATTGATGCTTTGGTGGAAGAATAGGGTAAAATGGACAAAGAAAGGTTGAAGGAGACTCTTCTATCCTACAGCAAAGCCTCAGTAGCAGTCAAAGAATTTATCATTTCAACAAATTGAGGCAATCCGAACTCAATTTCAAACCGTCAAGATATTGAAGAATAACAGATAGGTGGCATGGTGTTTGGTATTAAAAGATTTAGTTTAATTCAAGGCAGAGGATCAGAAGTTCAAAACAACTACTTCCAGATTTCAAGGCAATCATCTCCAAATCTAAAGGACACTTGGCAATTTTGACCACTTCAAGGCTTTGTATAGGTATCCAATCTTCAATCCCAGATTTTTGGGCGACGTATCATCTTCATCTAATTCGAATCCAACACTTGAAGCAGCCTTTCTATCCTTCAGTTTAGTTTCTTAAAGAAGTTTGGTGTGTTAGCATGAAGACTGTCTCCTACAGGAAGTTGGCAGCGCAAGTACCCTGGTGTCTACACTGTGCGCTGCAAACCTGCCAGTCTTCAACGAGGAGGAAGTAAACTCAAATTTGACTTATTTTTCAGTTTTGAAAGTGATGACTCATGGTCCAGATAGTGATGACAGTTCGAAGAAGACTTCTCCCTCTTCAAGTAAACTTCAGGTGGCAGCTGAAGATCGAAACTTTGATAGGGATTCTTATCCCTTAGATATAGGATCTCAGTCCTATTATTTTGCAACAAATTAGATTAGTTTTTCCAATTAGTTTTTGGATATCCATCTTTTGGGGATCTCCAGCGAAGATGTAATGGCTATTTAGCCTTTGAAAATTACAATTGTGCGGGTGGGGAAGCAGTCTTCATGACTGTGGTTCAACTTTGTAAATTATAAGCAAACTATGTACTGAGATTTATGTTGAGTATATGTACTGAGATTTATGTTGAGTATACATCTGAATGCAAAATTTCCTCTCTAATTTTTTTTATTAGACTTCCTTTTCTTTCCATTCCTTTCTGTATATGTGGATGGATGGTAAAGTTCATAGTGTCTATAATTCATTTGATGACTGAAAGATGCCATTCTTTTGTTGCATTAGTGGATTTAGATCCCACATATAGTTTACTGCTGTAACCATTTATATATGCTTTTAGTGTATTGAATCTGCTTTTAGTGTATTGAATCTGTTGATACAGTAGTGTTCTCTTTTCCATATCAATTTTACTTCATCTGATCTGTTCGGAGATAACTTTGTTTTTCAGAATGTGTTCATCATAGTTTTGTCTAAGTGAGGCTTAATAGTTTATAGATTGATCCACCCTGCAGATTCTTTCATCCAACCTAATAGTTTTATGTTACCAAGCTCATTCCCTTTACAGTCAGGGAAAGACTCTTGGAGTGTTATAGGGAAAGACTCTTGGAGTGATAACAGGTGGAAGATATCCCAACCAAGAAAGCAATGAAATAAGTCATGATGAAATTCCTTGAAGAAAAGACTATTACTAGATTTGGTGTCCCTGCTAAGATAACCATCGACAACGCCAAAGCCTTTAGCTAAATGGCGTTATCACACTCTTTGAATTATTATCCTCAAGGGAATGGATTGGTAGAATCCAACAACAAAAACATCATGAACATTGTAAAAAATATTGTTGGGGAGAACAAGAAGAGCTAGTATAGCAAGATCAAATATTCCTTGTGGGATTACTGCACAACCACCAATACTTCCACATGAAGGACTCCTTTTGATTTGGTGTACAGATTTGAGGCTCGCTTGCTTATAAATCTCCAAATTCTAGCGCTACAAATATCCCAAGAATTCAATACAGATAAGGAAGCATTGCAGAGGCGAATCAATCAGCTTGTAGAATTGGGTGAAACTAGAAGAATGCCCTTCGATCAAATGGAAAGGAATAAAAAAAGAGTAAAAGGAAATTTTGATCGAAAGGAAAGACAAATGACTTCAAGGAAGGGAATCAAGTTCTACTGTGGGACAAAAGAAGAGAAAAACTAGGAATGCATCAAAAGTTTGACAATCTTTGGCTAGGCTTCTACAAAATAGAGGAAGTGTCTGGACCAGACATTGTAGCATTCCCGACCATACTTACCACTTTCCATCATTGTTCCCCTCCATTTCCTTAGCTCTTGGGATTTTAGGGTGTATTGACCCAAGAAGGGGTTGTCTCTCATTCTATGGGAAGAAGGGGCTAAAGGCCAAGAGGAGTTGGTGTTGGGTAAAATATAAAAGCCTTATATAAACCTTCCATATGCTTTGCCCAGGGATCACCCAAGAAAGCAATGAAACACTTATATATGAATTAAGGGGACCCACAATATAATAAAGAATGTTTAAAAGGTTAGTTGAAGGATAGGAGGTCTCATCACGAGCCGATCTATCATGTCCATGGATATCTAGTGGTATGAAATTGTCATCATCTAGTCACCAAACTAGGGCAATGGCTCTTAGCTACATGGCTGAGAGAAATGGGGTCTCATCATGAGCCAAACTTCTCATTTCCATTAGGTGTTTGTGGGTGACATTGTCATCATCTGGTCACCATGCCAGGGAAATGACCTTCAACCTCTCCTTATGCTATATTGAAAAAAAATAAAGAAAGAAAGATAAAAGGAAATTGATGGGCTTGAAAAAAGTGCATTGCGGACGAAGGTACCACACACCCTCTACAAAGGCACCCATGAATGAGACACTACGACCCCTTATATCTCATGAGTCGTATGCCCATTGAATCTTGACCTCGACCACTTCATCCACTTTGCATGGCTTAGAGAGGGATCTCTTGGAAGCTTTCCTTGAGTTAGGGAAAGACCTACCCAATGACACACCTCGTCAACCCTCCCATATTAAATCTTAACAAGTCGCATGGTGTATTTGAGATGTTAATTGTTTGATATAGTGATCTTTGATGCACATGCTTAGATGGCTTATTTATTGATTGGATTAACTGATCATGATGTTATGACTTGAGATCCTTGGAGGGTGTGTTCATTTTTCTTTGCAGGACCTAGTTGGTGGACAGTTTTGGGATAACAAACCTAGCTTGGGCTTCCATGGGGCTACAAGCCCATAGGTTGGATGTCAGGGTCTCGCACGCCAGATGAGAGAGATCACACTTGGACCACCTTGACGATGACTTGGACAACCTAGCCCAACCCTTACTTGCCAAACGACTTGCCCAGGAGGGGAAAAACATTCTACTTTTGAGCACGACGTCATGCTTTTGGGGCTAGAGCTTGGTGGTGAGGTGCCCCTACTTTGAAATATGGACGTTTGGGGAGGAGAAGGGTCTTCACCATTATGAGAGTGCTTAGATGCTTGACATGTGGCCTGTGGAGGCTTATCCATGCTTCTCCAACACCAACAACTTCCTTAAAGTGGACAAACATCCCCTAAAGGGGTGACGTCCTCCTAAATTAGGGTTTAATTTGTGCAAAAAATGAAATTTTAAGTGAATTGTTTAATATTACTTTGTTAAGGGGGAAAGATTAGGGTTGTTGATCTCTAATCTTGTGTTTTACTCCTTAATTTGTGGACAAGCTATGTTAGCTACATTTTGTATAAATAGAGATCATAATATCTCATTTGAAACATAACTCTCCATCTTGTGAGAGGCCCTGGTCTGAAATTTGTGCCACACGTGGCTCTTTTTAGCTCTTATGCACTTGTTTATGGCTATGTTTATGAATGGTTGATGGAGGAAGTCTAGCGCTAGCTTTGGATGATGCTCTCTAGCTCTTGTGGTGGATTATCTTGGCATTTCTCTTGATCTTGATATGATTTTTCTACTATTATGCTATCATTTTTCAAGTTCAAGTATTGTTATGCTAGGAGCTAGGTGGGAAGTATAAGGGCATACACCCCCACCATAGCCTTCATCATTTTATTTGCTTCATCTCATTGATTGCACAAGGGTTTGCTAAGAGAAGTATAAGGGCATACACCCTCTTAGCTTAAACCCTAGCCTAGAGAAACTTGCCTTGGGAAGTAAAAGGGCTTACATCCCCAAGGAGGTAGCTTCTCTAAGCTCCTTTTGACTCCATTAACCCAATAGTAAAGGCACTAGTCATTGATTTGTTGCATTGGAGAAATAAAATATTGCATTGGGAAACATGATTTTCGGTCATTTATACTTCCTGCAAAGTGGATTGTTTTCCTTGTGCCTTGGGCACCTCACAGAAACTAGGGAGTCCCCATCTAGGGGTCGTAGAAACCCTAACTTACTTGCTTGAATAACTCTCTTATCAACCATTGGATTTTTCTCAAATTTTGCACACTTGTTCCTCTTGGTCCAATGCATTTTTTGGCAAAGGTCGAGAAGATTTTAGTGATTGATTTTATTTCTCTAATACATTGAATGTTACATCCACAAGGCCGATATAATTTGTTGTAGACAAGTGTTTACAACAGCCTTATATTTTATGCTAAGTGTATTGATTTTTCATCTTGAGTTTAGTTAGTCATTCACTAGTTTTTCTCCTTCATTTTCTCCTTGATCTTTAGCATCTATTGAGAAACTTATACTATCATTTTATTGCTGATATATATTGTTATCTGCTGATTCAAATTAGGGACAACAAACTTAATTTGTTGATCCAACTAGCATATATTGTTGCAAAGTGTCTTTTCTTGTGTCTCGGGTAGGTACAATCATCCAGAGAAGTATTATACTTGTGGGGCAACAATTACTTGACTTACAAGGCACCTCTTTCCACCTTTCACTTCACTTAGACTTGATCTATAGGGGATTCACTTCCATCCATCTCAATCCTTGTAGGGTCACTCGGATCACCTCCCTAGAGTGACCTAGTCACCCTTGAAGTGTGAGACCTACATCGAGGTGACATTGGGTGTAGGATTCCCAAGTTGTAGCACTTGCTTTGTGGTTGGGTCAGGATTTTCCAAACTTATAACTTGCACTATAATAGGACACTCTCTAGGCATTTCCCCTCTCTTGTGGATTAATCAGCCCCCATCTCTCTCCATATCCCAGCAGTTGGTATTACATTATATTTATTTACAATTCAGAAAATACATTTCACATATTACATTTCTTGGGCATGGGCACATTTATATCTACATTATGCATTAATTAAACAAGGAATTATAGTGGGAATGTTACATTGATGGCTGGTTGATAATAGTGTCCCCCCTTTTTCTCTTGTTTTTCCTTTTCTCAATTCCCTTAGTTGTGTTACTATAGTACTATTCCCCTACTTCTACTACAACATCATCTAAGTTTAACACTTGTGAGGAGAAGGTTAAATTACCTGGAATGGCCATAAGAGGGGTATATTTCTGAGTAGGAATGTTAACTATGCCCACATTCAGAGTATTTGGACTATTCAAAGTCTCATTCAATTATGTTTTTGTCTTTTCCTCTCTACTTCCTCATCAACTTTATTTTTTGCTTCAGCGTCAACAACTTTTTGTTGCTCTTCATATTCTTTCTTCTTCTATGCTTCTTCCTCTACTGCCAGTCTCTTCTTCTCCTCCTCGAAAATTTTCTATTGAAGTGCATATTGCTGAGCTTTTATTTCCTCTTATTTCTTTTTCTTCCTCTCATCAACAAGCATTTTTAGAGCCTCTTCCTTTTTCTTCTTTTCATCAACCAACTTTTTTAATGCTTCTTTCTTTTTCCTCTTCTCATAAGCCTTGGAAATTTTCTTTGGTTCATTTTTAACCTTCTCTTTTTATGCTTGTTTTCTATGATATTCTTCTTCAACTTTTCTTGATTTTTGGTATCTCTCATCTGATTTATTTTTCTCCTCCTATTCCTTACCTTCTAAATTATCCTAGTCTTTCTCCAAAAGTAATTGGAATTGTTCCTAGGTTATTATCCTCTTCTCTTCTTCTTCCATTTGATTTTTTTCTCTGGCTACTTCATCTAGTATTATCTGCAACACTTCTTCAAAGAATAAGACCCCTTTGAAGACCTCCTCTAAAAAATTCACTTCATGGATAACATAATAAGTGAGGCTGACATATTTTACATTATCTAGTGCCATGTTTTGTGGGTCGTGTCTTTTGGCTTCTCCTAGGAACAAACACATCTCTTGCAGAGCCTATACTTATTTTCTAGCATGGGGACCATTTTGAAAAGTGTAATTTACTATATTGACAGGGAATGTGGGCCAAAGATTTTTACTACTGCCTGAGAGGAAAGAGGTAATTCTCGTTCCCATGGTTTGGTAGGCAATTTCCCGAATTAACAACCTATCATGGACATATTGAGGAAGGAGGTGTCGAGCCTCAGAGTTTCCATAAACCCTGATGTATGTGTATTTCTTACCTAAATTCTGGTCATGGCCTCAGATATTCTATGTGTAGGGTATCCAAAAATTATGGTATGTAAGGGAGCAAGGAAAAAGTCACATATGTCATATATGTACTTGTTATCGCACAAATTGTAGGTTGGAAAAATCCTGAACCAATCCACAAGATGGCGAGAACTATGGGATTATCTACCCATTGTCACCTTAGGTAAGTACTCATCTCCCTTCATTGAAGGAGAAATCCTACACAAGGGGGTTATCCTGGGTGACCCTAGGGGGAAATGAGTTGGAAAGTGGAGTGATGGGAGATGATTCCCCTATAGTTCAATCTAATAAGTGGAATATGGCTTGGAAACAAGTCTTGGTGATTTTCAATGGTTGCAAAATGCTTGAGTTCTTGTAGAAGAGAATTGTACATGCTCGAGACAATATAAAAGAAAGTGTACAAACCCAATACTCTAATGGACAAGAAAGTGAAGCTTGTTGTCCTAAATTACAGAAGTAAACAAATATATATATATATATATATATATATATATATCAACAATGAAACCAATCATTTACTGCAGAAATAACCATCAAAATTATCAAGTAGTTATTGGACAATGAAGCAGTAAGCCAACTAATAACTTTCCAATATTCAAGCACAAACTTTGACGGTGAAAGATGGTTGTTAGATAGGGTTTTCAGAGAATTATTGTAACATCCAAGTGGATGTAGAAAGTATTTGCTACAACAACAAGTTTCAACCACGAAAATTAGCAAGTAAACCGACAAAACGTTATCCAATAAGCAATAGAACAATAATAGTGGCTTCCAAGCAAATTTCCACAGTTGAAAAGCAAGTTAAAGTAAAAGATAAAGTATGTTTTCTGCAGCCCTAATGGCTGTATATTTTTATTAATGATAAAAAAAGAGTCACTAGGTTAAACAAGACGCCTCGATGGCCTAAGAAAGTATAGGGCACCAAGAAAAGATTCCAACTCAAACAATTTCAATATCTCTCAAAATCATGTCTACCAATGCAAGTAATTTATTTCTCGAATGCAAAATTATATTAGTGCCTTGCTAAAATGGGTTATGGATTCTTCTTGTATTAAATTAGGTCTACCACTTCTCAAGGGGTGTAATCCCTTTTACTCCCTTGAGAAAGTAACCCTAACAAGGTAAATCTAGGAGGGTGTAAGCCTTTTTACTCCTCCTAACAACCTTTGCAATATATTTTTCAACAAACAACAATGATAAAACTTGGTGGAGGGTATACACCCTTATATTCCTCCAAGGATCTAGCCAATAACAACAATGGAACAAGAAAGAAGAACTAACAAAATGCAATTTTTTCTTACCAATTCCAAAAGGATGCAAGACAAAACCCTTGTTACAAAGAACTTCCATCACCATAACAAGAGAAAAATCCTACAAGAGCTAGCGCACCACTTCACTCCACAAGAAAAATAATAAACCATAGCATAAGTGAGAGAGAGAATGATATTTCCCAAGAGGGGAACAAATTTTAGCCAAGTAGCTCTTATCATGTGAGAGAGTTATGTTCAAATGAAATGAAATTGATCCTTATTTATACAAAAAATCCTAAAAAGTGTTTGTCCACATAGATTAGGGTAAACCAAAAAATAAAGGAGCCATTCCCCCTTTGTTTTTCCCACTTACAAAGAAAATTTAATTTTAACTTTAAAAATGCACAAAAGAAACCCTAAGTGTGATGTCAACCCTTCTAGGGTGACATCTTTGCACTTTAGCAAGTCGTTGAGAAAGATAGAGGAAGTCATCGGGCCTCCTAAGGCCTCCCTCTCATGTGCTAGGCCTATCTTCATGGTGCAAGGAATCCTCCTCATCCAAAAGTTCCAAGTGTCCATCAAAAATCATCATCACCACCAAAACCCTAGCCCTAGGGTGACGTCAATCCTTCCAAGATGATGTCTTAGCCTCCAAAGGCAAGTTGTTGTGATTGTAAGGGCTAGGTGAGGTCCTCTGAGGTGTCTTCCTTTGCCTCCAAAGACAAGGTTCATCTCCTATCTTTCCCCAAGGTCTGGGCTATGGCATCCAATTGGTGGGCTTATTTCCTCAATGAAGGTCCAAGCTAGGCTTGTCCCTCCAAAACGTCCATCAACAAGGTCCCGCAAAGACAGACAAGTGTGCCCTCCAAGGATCTCAATTCAAATCATCATGGAAAGTAAAATCACTTTCAATATAAAATCCACCTAAGCATGTACATCAAAAAATACCTCATCAAATTAAACAAGTGCTCAAAGACCATATGCAATTTGCCAAGTTTAGGTATGAGAGGGTTGACAAGGTGACCTATTGGGTGAATCAGTCCTTAAGTCAAGGAGTGTTTCCTAGGTTTAATCCTCTCTAAGTCATGTGGAGAACATGAATTGGATGGGGGTAATACTTTTGGGCATGGGGTTCATGACATACAAGGGTTCGTATTGTCTCGATTATGGGTGCCTTTATAGAGGGTGTGTTGCACCTTCATTTTCAATGCATCCTTTTTCCAAACCCATTTATTTTTCATTAATTAATTAAGGTCCAGAATGACAGGGTACTCCCAATGGGTAACATAAATCTTGGGGGAAAGTACCACAATGTCACTTGAAGGGAGAGGTACACGAAGTGTCATAGGGGTAAAGGAAAGCTTGTAACACACTTGTGTAGATCCCTCAACAAGCGCGACATTTTTATATATGTGTATTTGATTTTGTAGGTCTCTGATTGTTTTACAATAAATGTTCCATTATTCTCAAGACCTCTTTGGGTGAGCATCTGGAAGGTTATGGTTTTATCTTTTTCCAACTACATTCCCTCTGAGACTTTAACCCCTTATTCCCATTAAATGAGGTACAAACCCTTCTTGGGTCAATACACCCAAAAATCCCAAAAGATAAGGAGACGAAAAAGGGGTGAAGTGTGAAAAATGGTAAGTATGATTGGGAATGACATGATGAATCGTCAAGGAGACCTCCTAGTAGAAAACCCATCCCTAAGGGTGACCACTTACTAGGGATAAATTTCAACCACCAAGGTGAAATAAGGTAAAGCGCATAATTTCCAAGCAGACGTTTTATAATCAAAAGTAGCTTTAAATGCAACATACTCAAATGCCTC
Source organism: Picea engelmannii (assembly GCA_009831015.1). Lineage (NCBI taxonomy): Eukaryota > Viridiplantae > Streptophyta > Pinopsida > Pinales > Pinaceae > Picea > Picea engelmannii. Next base: position 263,889 of record ML785697.1, on the reverse strand, counting down.
AAATATTAAAGTGACACTTACCACAATACCTGACTTGTACCTCATGGAGCAAGACCAATTGTCTTCTGGAAGCAAGCTGATGTGGTTGATTCCATCATCATGAATCCTGGATGTGTGGTGGTGAAGGTCTCTATTTGTGCATGTGGACGTTGTCAGTCATTTGTCTCTCGGTACTCCATGTCAGAAACCATAGGGCCTTGAGACATCATCTCCTTAGTTATCCCTAAAAATTGGGGATAATATTACTTATTATATTTTATATCCTGCATCTCGTAACAATAAACATGCACAGGTGGTTTATCATGGTCCCAACTCCATCCAAAAACATGAAATTGTCTAGAAGAGCATATAGGATCAATGAGGTATGAAAACATATAAAATTGGGTTTTTTCATACCTGGGACATACTTGATATTTTGACAGATATTGAAGGTTAGTATTTATCCCCAATTGAAAACTTGCCTTGTCTTTACCACTGTGTGGGCCATGGAAAATAACTCCTTTTGAAAATGAGTGTTGATCTCCTCTCCATAAATCCTGCATATCATGGTATTTAAAATCCTATAGGGATTTTTGAATTCTTGTGCAGGAATTAACCTCTATCCTTCTTTGAATTTTATATCTTCCTTGTGCCACCAATCTTCTATTAACTCAGCAAATTCCTTATTATCCTTGTTGAAATTCTTCAAAAATGGTTTGTTTAGGGAAACCGTAGGTTCTGGAAGGTGGTATCAGAGGCTTGTGTCTTCAGGCCTCAAAGATGCTATCTCGATTCCTAATTTTCTCACGATTGTAGTTGTACTTTGGTAAAATTGTTTGAGACACCATTATGTTGCATCATTGTAAGGAAATGACATTGGTCAGACAGCTAGTAGGTGAATACCACTTCTCTGGATATTCCGATAGACTTCTAAATTCTCATCCTTCGGGGGAAATTCATCGGTGTTGAATACTCTGTATATTTCATCGTACCTGGAACAATGGTCTACCCCATTGTGATAACTGGTATCTGTAACCAAAGTCCTGATTAGATTAGTTGCAGGTTTCGCTATAGGCGTTGGCATAGACACTATGGGGTTTCTCCTCTTTTTAGTTTGTGGGCACAACATGATGTCTATGTTATGTCCTGAAATGAACGAAAAAGCACATCAGTTTACTTAATAAATTTGACAGTGCATGAAAACAAAACTAAAACCAGTCGCATACTTGTTGCTTTAATATTGGGTTGAGGCTTGAAGATAGCTCGAAATCGTAGCATGCAAAGCAGAGTTATTTTGCAATTGTTCAAAGGCGTATAATGAGTATGTTAGGGCCAATAAGATTATGTATAATGGGAATCCAATTAACCCTTCATAAGTAATTCTAAGTGGAGGATAATTCATTTGCAGGTGTAAAATCACTTCGCCATTAATGCATTCGAAAGTACATATCACTCAGATTTGTGTATCGAAGGCATAATAGTTAATGGTCAGATTTTAAAAATTCTAAGAGTTTTATTGGAAGGAATTGTCGTCAGAGAGGGAAACATACATGGTCATTCTTTATTTCGATGGGGAAGGCATCGAAGAATATTCCCCTTTTACATCAAGGAGCGTGACAAGGAAAATACGTTAATGATTGCACCCATATTACCCCTTTATTATCGTTTATTAACATGCTATTGGAAAGGGTGCTTGTTGGAGTAGAAAGTTGAGCTGAAGGAAATGCTCTGATATATAACCTTTCGATGATGCTATAAAAGTGGATTTCCATTGGAGAAGGGGATGCATGTTATTTTCCAACTCCGACAAGAAATGTATCGACGAGGAATATTCCCTTTCTACATTGAGATGCATGCTAGATAGGAGACTTTGCAAATTGCATAACTTGGTTGTTTTATGTGTTGTTTGGGGATCACTATCGGAGAGGAAGAAAATGCTAAAATTAGATTCCGATAGCAAGTCTTTTGATGATGCTACCAGAAAATTTTTTCACTCGAGAGGAAAGATTAAGTTGTTTTGTGTGACTCCGATGAGAAAGGTATCGAGGAATATTCCTTTCTCAATAATCGTGTTTACACTAGATGCTTTACTCTTGATGGGTTTGATGCCTGTGGATAAACGGATTAATCGACCAATTTTCCCTTGCCACTTAATGTAATTAGTTTTGTGAGGGACCAAATCTTGCACTAAGTCCTTATCATTTAGAGGAGATTTATATAATAGTAATCAACTGACACGTAGGCATAGGATAACCGCTTCATAACTAAGTGGGAATGTATGCATCAGAGTAATCACTATCCAAAAGGGCCTCATCAGAGTTGAGTCTACAAGGGTGGAAGGTATTTCGACGGTAATAATTTCGATGGAACACTTTCCAATAGTACTATCAGAAAGGTTCTCTCATAATATAAATTAAAGTTGTTTATCTAGTCATTCCGAATAGAAATTTCTTGGTGGATAAAAGTAAAATATCCCTTAGGCATGGTAATATAGGTGAAGATCTTCCTTGAGGTTCAATCCTAACTTATAATTTGGTTTTCAGGAACAAGGGACAATTAACAAACAAGTGGAAAAAATTAAGATCTTTGATTCTCATGATTGCTTGGAGGGTTATGATTTAGACTGTATTAGAAAAATAGTAGTTTCCTATGTTAGTATCAAATCAAGAAGGTAGTGATAGAGTACCTTGCCAAAATTTTGATAGGGGGCACCCACTAAAATTCTCTAATTCATAAAATTTTAGTGGGTAGTAGTCAGGGCACAACAACTCGTAAGGGCCATAACTACTTGTTTGTGGTGGTAGACCGCTTCAGTAAAATGTGTGTGCTCATCCCGTGTAAGAAGACAATCTCAGGATGAGAGGCAATCGAGCTATTTTTCAGCCATGTTTGGGTACACTTTGGGTTTCCAACCTCAATCATATCTGATTGTGACAACAAGTTTTTGGGTAGGTTCTGGACAACTGGTGCAAGCCCCACCCCCTTCTCCTCTCCTTCGGGGTTGCATGACCTCCCGGTCTAGGATCATTCAACACTTGAGTAAGATTGACTCTTCGGCTCCTTGTTGGGACCCGAAAAACTCTATCACGGGTCCTTCATCCCTTAGCGTAGGTCTTATGGAACCCGTGGGCCCTCTTCCTTAGCGTTGTTGTTATAGAGAAATCCCTCAACGCCAATGGGCATTGGCCTTTCTTGTTGAGCCTCTTCTTTTTATGTGGCCATGGATTACGAGTGTGGGCAAGAACCCTTCGCAACTCCGTGCTTCGGAGATTTTGCAAGTTGTTTGCTCCCTTTTTCCTGATTCCTGAATCGACGAATTCTCCAAGACCAGATCTCTCAGTCTACATTCTTTTCACATCCAACGACTATGATCTACTCCATGACTCCATCCTTCAGGAGTTTTCACTTCTCCTATCTATGTTTCTCCCGATTTGTGAATCAACGAAGCGCTAATCTAATGCCATGTGTCCTATCTCAATGGATATCCACAATTTCTTCGTTCCCAGCTCTTCGGGTATTCTCCTCCTTGCCTTTTCTCCAAAGGGTTATTCCTCCAAAGTCCATGGATCTCTGCCAGGTGCCCTTCCTAGCACCAATGACTAGGATCAACTTCGCTCTTCACAACTCCACAAAGATATTTGTTTTCTCTTGGAAAACCTTTTAGATCACTCGCTCTCGAATCTCTCGATCTTCTACCACCTGTCTCCTCCGACGATTGACGACTTCATGCTCTTAGGGAATTCGCAAGTCCTTGACCCCCTTGCACACTAAGCACAATTTCCCTCCCGAGACTTAGGTTGTTCTCAAACTTCTCCTGCACTCCTTTCAGAGTTCTACGCAACTCTTCTATGACTTTTCTCGGCTTGAAAACCTTTAAGGTTCCCAGTTCCTCTACGTCCTTTAGTGAACTTTCTTGTGCCCTTCTGGAAACTTAATGTTCTTCCTCATGAGCTTGTAAGATGAAATTACAGTGTCCTTGCCACACTCTTTGCGCTCAGCTAATCCTTTCGACGGTTTCTCCCTTAGCCTATCTGGAAGTCTTAAGGCATATCCTTTCCCTTGTTGATGCACTCTTGCAAAGTCTTCCTTCCTTAGAGTGTTCAACAACCCCAGAGTTCTCTTAAGGATTCCAACACTTCAAAATGTGTCGCTCTGGTATGCTCTCGCACTAGCTCAATGCCCTCCTAGAAGAGTGTTATAGAGTCTTCAGTAACTCTGCATTGTGTTTCCTCCTACACAGTCTTTCCTTCCAAGGTACCCAACCACCTTGAAAATTCCTCCCGAGTCTGTGAATTATCCTGGCGTTCCCTCTTGACAGCTTCTCCTCCGACTCCACTGAGTTCAGACACACACTCCTTGCATCCACTCACAGAGTCTCCACCCTCTGTCGTGCACTCCTTGCACTTAGCCTAAAGAACTAGACTTAATCCAACACACTCACAGATAGAAAATTTTATCTCTATCCCTGCAGATGATTTCTAACATACATCTACAACTCAAATGCATATGAATGACATTCTCAACAAAACATCCATACATCCATTTCACAGAAATTGATAAACAGGAAAAATTGTTCCTTTTCTATTAATGGAAGAATGTCAAATTACAAATGTTTGAGTTCAGATTGTAATTGAGTCTCGGCTCTCATCAACCTCTCCAACTAGGCTTACAATGATTTATTTTTTCTCAAATTCCGACCTCCTCTACCGGGCATACAATACAAAGATTTATACAAGAGGGGCTCGACGAGATTTCCTCCGAGCTAAACAAGTGTTGTCTAATCACCATTCAAACGCCTGACTACCGAGGCAGATTACAATGATCGAAATCTAATTTGAATCGGATGCAGATCCCTCCTACCATCAACCCCTTAATGGCGACCTTATCTCGAGCTTGTGTGAAGGCACAACTTGGCTCTTCTAGCTTGTCAGCATTAAATTCCTTGATCATGCTTTATATTCTCGAAGGAAAAATGAGAGGGTGTCGCCTCTCCCTTCCTTGAATTCACACCACTCGTGCTAATCAGTTGGCGCGTGCTGAGGTAGAGCGATGCTCCTTCATCAGCAACACTTTGGGAAATGATGGATATGAAATTGAAGTATTCCACAATATTCCATCCTTGGAACGATGGAAAACTGAGGTTGTTAATCAAACGTTGGTACAGTTGTTAAGAGGCCACAATAGCAAACATCTGAAGACTTGGGGTGAGCAGTTGGTATACGTCCAACATTCATATAATAGAGCACTCCATACTTCTACCAATAAGTCTCCTCTCAAGAATTTTCTTGGCTATTTACCTCCATTTCCATTCGACATTGTGTATGGGACACAAAAGGATGGAGCAGGGATGTAGGGGGGTGAACAGAAGGTGAACACATGTAACAAGATGAATGTTATTATTTAATGAAGACAAATTTATTCTGAATTGTATAATTATTGATAAATGATTGATAGAATATGACATTACATTCACCCTCGCGATGGTTTACTTATAGCATTGACTGGTCACGAGTGAAGAGGTACGTGTCGCTTGATGAAGAGGTACGTGCCTCTTGATGAAGAAGTATGTGTCTCTTGGTTATTATTATTATTATGTTTGTTACATTTCCACCATCTTAAGGAATGCTTTGTCCTCAAAGCATAGTAAAATAGGATTCTCTCTAGTAGAGCATGTTTCTGTAGTGAAATTTTTTTTTTTCTGTTGGTGGTAATTGATTCTTCTTAAGAGTGGACCCTTCGACACCATATAGTTTATAATGTTGACCTTGCCAATTAAATTCCATGAATTGCTCTTCAAGGTTTGTGGCATAACTCCCCAACTGTATCAACCATTCCGCACCTAACACCATATCCATTCCTTTGAGTGGTAGAGCGTAGAATCTTGTTTGTAGTTCTAGTTCTTGTATTTGAACTGAGATTTTTTTATATTTTCCAACTTCTTTGATCCTTTTTCCATTATCAACTTTAACGATGAGGTCCTTGGTGGTGTAGATGAAACAATTCATTTTTTTTTCTGACATCAATGTCTATACAGTTATGAGTACTGCCAGAATCAAGGAGCATTGTTAAATTTCTATCTTTTACGACTCCCTTAAGCTTTAGGGTCTTAGGTTGTGGTTTTCCTTTCATAGTTGCCAACGAAACTGTAGGTTTTCTTTCTTCTTTTCTTGGAGGTTGGATCTTATTCTTTTTGAGATGTGGTGGAATATATTTTGGAGTACTTATCTCTCTTTGTAGTTTGTTTTCTTCATTTCGAATTTTTTGGACACATGAGATTGAAGCTAGTGATGTGTCTTGCGGTATTTCATCATGGTCATAATCTGTGTTGTAAGTTATAGTGATTTCAACTTCTGTTTTGGGACTTCTACTTGCTTCCCATCCACTATTATAAAGTAGCATAATGACTTGTCCTGACATCTATGCCCTGGTGTCCAATTTTCTCCACACTTGCGACAATTATTTTTCTTCATGTTCTCTCTCTTTGATTCACTATTGGATGAGTCTAATTCCTTCTCTGCTTTGCAAGTATATAATTTTTTATTATTGTATTTGTGTCCTGGAAACCAATTGTCCCCACAATATCTACATTTGTTCACCCATTTCCTATCTAGGTTAGACTTGTCTATAGAGTACTTGTTTAGTTTTTCATTTGAATATTTATTTGACGCTTTTGGACTTGCGAATGATGGCTTATTGAAATTGTTTTTTTTTTCAATTAGACTTGCTGCGTGTCTAACATCTTTGATAGTTTTAGGATTCCATAGTCTAATTTCACTATGAATGTAGTCCTTTAACCCACATATATACATATTTAACATTTTTTCATCAATGAATCCACTAAGCCTTGTTTCCAACACCTCCCATCCATTTGTATAGTCATTTACGCTTTCCTTCTATTTAAGATGCAAGAACTTGTTATATAGGTCATCATCCTCTTTGTCATGGAACATTTTTAGTAGGGACACTGTGAATTTTTTCCAATGGAAGGAACGAGCGTCACAATTTTTGGACCACCATAGGTACTAATCATAAGCTTCTCCTTTTAAATTGTTGGAGGTTGTCATTATCTTTTCTCGTTTGTCTAGCAGGGGGTTTGATTCAAAAATGTCGTCCATTTTGTTGATCCAGAAAACAACTCCTCTATGGTCTTGTTATCCCCTAGCCTAGGGATAACTAAGGAGATCACGTCTCGAGGCCCACAGGGTATAGACATGGAGTACCTAGATCCAGATGTCTTGAGCATGGCCTTGGAGGGCCCTTCTTTTCTTCAGTGCAGTCCATTCATCACCAACAGTAGTATCCATCCCACCATCCTAGTCCTGAAGTAGTGGTGGGTCTTGCTCCATGAAGTAATGAGTCTGGGTATCATGGTATGTATCACTCTAATTTTTGAAGTACTTGAATATCTTGTATTGAATCCTTCTGCATTTCATGATGTTTGCTTGGAAATTATGCTCTTTGCCTCATTTATACCTGGAAGGGTAACACGATGCCCTAGTAAGTTGGTTTCCCTTTAGGATGGGCTGCTACTAGGTGGGTCAGTGAAAATTCATCGTCCATTCCCTCCATACTTACCAGTTTCCATATTTATTCCTTCCATCCCCCCTATCCTTGTTTGGGCATTGGGATTGGCTATGCTAGGAAGGGTTGTACCTTACCTTGTGGGAAGAAGGGGCTAAAGGCCTAGAGGGTAAAAGTAGCTGGCAAGAGTTAAAATCCAATGTTGAAATCTTTGAGATGCTTTGCCCAGGGATCCCTGAGAAAGCTATGAAAAGCTTCTTAGTAGGAAAAGGGGACCCATAAGGTACATAAACACTCAAGGTAATAGTTGATGGATAAGAGGTCTCATCATGATCCGACCTATTATGACCATGGGCATGTAGCGGTATAAAACTACCACCTATATGATCACCAAAATAGGGTAGTGGCTCTTGGTGACATAACCAAAAGAAAAGGAGTCTCATCACGAGCCAGTGTTCCCATTTCCATGAAATGTTTGTGGATAACGTTGTCACCTCTAGTCATCAAGCCAGGACAGTGGCCCTCAACTATTCCCTTGAAGAACAAAAGAAAAATATCAAAATAAATAAAGCTAAGAATAAAAGGCAATAAATGGGCTAGGAAACAATTGCCTTTATGACAATGTGCAACTCACCCTCTACAAAGGCACCCACAGGTAAGACTTTACATTTCCCTATTATTACATGCACCCCATGCCCAAATACTTACCCTATGCCACCTCATACACTTACATGACTTGGATTAGATCCCACCTGGGAAACACCCCAAACTTAAGAGAGGTTAGCCCAATAGGACACCTTGAGACCTTCTCCAAACCTAACTTGTCAAGTTGCATAACGTATTTGAGAATTTTTCTAGGTTAAGGGGGGTTTGATGCACATGTTTGGGTAATTTAATTATTGGATGTGATTTACATGCTATAATCCCTATGAATTATGAACCCGTGGAGGGCGTACTTGTTGTTGTTGCAGAACCTTGCCCAATAGCCAGGTACACATGAGGGAATGATTAGCTCGAACCTTCATGGAGGCTTAAATCCCATATATGGATGTTGCAACCCCAACCAGGGGTAAGAAGAAATTGAATATTTACACTAGGAAAAAGAAGGACATTGCCTTCAGAGACACCTTGGCAGACCTAGACCCATGGAGGCCTTGCTCTTCCACATGGACGTTGGCCCTTAAGGGCCCTGGACATCACCATCATGACCCTAGATGTCATCCAGAGCTAGGTTTTTCATTTTGGAGGAATATATGAGCCTGGTGGCACATATGGGCATCATCTGGGGCCTCTGGAGGCCAAGCACCCTACATTTTAGGCTCAACGTTCCACCTTTAGGCCTCTGCATCACCTTAGAAGGGAATGATGTCACCCTTGGAGGTGTCTTTAGATGCTAATTAATTTTTATTATGTCAAAATTGAATTTTATTGTAAATTGGTCGAGTCAAACTTATTTTGACCTGAAAATTAATTAAAGGTCAAAATTTTATATAAATAAACATAAAGTTCTCTCATTTTTAGATCACAACTCACCTCTCACAAGAGGGAGGACTGAAATTTTCGCCTTAAAGGGGTTATTGGCTGAAATTACCAAGGCACACTTGCTTCGAGGTTATTTTGGATGCATTTTGGATTGTTTTTTGGTGAAATTTTGGCAAATCTAGGGGTTTTGTGCTTGATTATTCTTGGTGAAGTAAGTAAATCTGCAATTTTCATTTCATAATAAATGTTTATGGTGTGTTTACTTGTTCATATGTAAGATTATGAAATTGCTTTCTTGAAACCCTAGGAGTACGAAACATAAGGTGCTTCTTTCTTGCTCTTTATTTTGCTAGTTTTGCTTAAGAAGATATTGTCTAGACAAACTTCTAGAGCCCTAAAGTGATAGCACTTTAGAAGCTTTGTCTAGTTCTTATTGCATTAAATATTTTTCAAGAGTCTAAGGATAAGAGAAATCGCTAGGGCCTAGAAGTGCATACACCCTAGTTGAACCTTCTCTTTGAGGCTTGGTGCTTGAGAACTTAATGTACTACTTCTCAAGCTTCCACCTTATTATCTTTTAGACAAGTATAATCATTGTTGTCTCTCCAAGTTAATGTGTTGATATAATTGACTCTGTAAACCCTAAAGGCACTAGTCTCTTGTCTCTCTTTTGTTGGAAGGCTGATCAAACACTCAAACATTATTCTCTTAATCTATTACTAATTAAATCTAACACTAATTTAGCCTAGATCGCTAACTTTCTTGTTGTTGTTATAAATGTTTGCTACAACCATCTAGCTGCAACAAATTTTCTACATAATTGACTTTGAATGCTAGCTAAACACTTCAGAAGTTGCTTATGACATTTGATTATCATTCTACTTAGTAAATGTTATCTTTTCACTGTCTTTTCATGAAATTATGAAGAGATTTTATTGCAGTTGTTACAATTTATTAATTGTTGTTGTAAACTTATCAACTGCTGCAATTTTATATCAGCTAGCACTTATTTTCAATGTCCATTGTCTATTGAGGTGTTATTATCATATTTGTACTTGGAATTATTGTATATGCATGCTATATTGTCTTGTTCCGGGCATGTACATCAAACACTTCATTAACCTCATCTTTTAGACATGAACTTAGTGACTTTGGTAACCAATGAGAGGGGGGAATAAATCCTGATCATAACCCTAATTTTCCATCCCTTTAGGTTACCGGGGATGCCTCCCCTAGGGTAGACCATGCCTATCCCTAAAATGTGGGGATTTCCTATTAAGGTGACAGTGATAGCATATCATGTTTGTTACGCCAATCTCCCTTAATTTCCTTGGGCTTTGGGAAAGTATAGATTGTGCGATAATAGGTCATTGTCGTCATATTTCGGTCACTCCTTTTTAAACTTTTGGTAATATTTATTTTGAAATTTATGCGTATTTCTTGAAAAAATCATCTCTGGTATTTCCTGGTGTCCTTGATCCTCTAAATTTTGTGATTCCAGACTTTATGGTGGTCAATGATAGGCTAAGGGCTCTGCTCATAATGCGTCCATTCGTTCAGTTAATTGATCAATTATCGCAATATGTTCATTAAGCATCATTGTACTCTCGTCCTTGTCGTTACCCCTCATTCTTAAATAACTATTCCATCGCTCCTCCGATGTATTTATTAACGTGTCAATTCGGTCTTCTTTTTGTAATAATTTATTGATTTTTCCAATAATAGTTTTTGTACTTTGATGAATTCCTCTTGACTCTTCTTGACTTTACCGAGGCGATATTTAATGCTCTTCATTTCGCTTTTACAGTTAATTTCTTCATGTGTCTCCTCATTTTTTTTCTACTTCCCTCCATGTTATATATATATATATATATATATATATATATATATATATATATATAAAGGTTAAGGTTATGATTTTTAATTAATTAATAAGTTGGCCACTTTTTTTTCTTTTTGGAACTTGGTCAATTTTTAAAAAATTAAAAGGGGGTGACTTTATAAATTAAAGTTACTTTATAAGGTAACTTTTAATTAAAAAAAATTAATTGGTTGATTGAGATCCTGAGGGCCACGATTTTATTTTTTAAAGTCACATGTGGTCAATAAGGAAAGGGCAAATGAGTTTGGAAGAAAATTCGTATGGATGGCATGGGATAGGGGGTGAAAGTGACAGTGTATGACAGAACTGTGGATGTACAGAATTGACAGGGGAGCAGGAGTATGACAAGTGCATAGGAGTTCAACGAATCATATGGGTGCAACAACAGATAGGAACAACTATGGAGTTTGTCTGGATGTGGTTGAGACTTTGACCGTACGAAACATGTACTATTGACTAGGACAGATGTAGTAGATTTTTGTATGGTTTGTACAGTTTGTAGTGTGTTGTTTTTTTTTTAACCACGAAGCCTAGGATTTGGCTCTGATACCACTGTAACACTATGATTGTTATTATTTAATGAATATAGAGATATTATGAATTGTATAATTATTGATAAATGATTGATAGAAGATGATATTACATTCACCCTCATGACAGTTTACTTATAGCATTGATTGGTCATGAGTGAAGAGGTACCTCTTGGTTATTTATCTAATTAAATTATTATTATTTTTATTATTATTATTATTACTATCTTTGTTACAACACATTTGTGGAAAAAATCGGGTAGATACATATAAGGGTCACAGAGCTGCTTGAGAAGAGCCAACAACAATATAAAGCTAAAAATGACCAACACACGGAGGATCACACATTTTCTGTTGGAGACAAGGTTTGGCTTTATCTTTGCAAGGAATGATTGTAGGGAACGACAAAGAATCCCAAGCCTCTCAAATATGAACCTTTTGATACAATTGAACAGGTGAATGAGAATTCTTTGAGGTTGAGTCTTCCTCCCTATATGAAGATCAACTTGGGGGTAAATGTGGAATATTTGAAATTATTTGAACCCTCCATGTTGGATTAGGAGGAGGAGGAAGAGGAACAACAGGTTCTTCTGACTGTGGAAGATTTTGCACCACGCCTTTTGTAAGATTTAAAAGAAGATAGAGTCCTATAATGCAAGGAATGGATCACCCAAAGAGGATGGAAAGACATGTGGTAGATTGGTCTCAAAGGATAAACTCCAAGCAAGGTGAAATTGTATGAGAGGAACCATATTGCAAGAAGGTTCCCTCATATATCCTTGGCATATTTTGGGGATCAAAAGCCTCCCAATGGGGAGGTGTGATCTGAATTGGATCTGAACAAGAAACAATTGGCCAAGGAAACAGATTTTATGAGGATTGACATGGGAAAGGTTCGAGGCTTTGGATAAAGAAGAGACTGGTCTATTTTCATGAAGTTCCCCATACCATCATGACTAGTGTCCACACTTGCACTCAATCAAAACTTAAGGCAAGCGATAGGAGATGATTGTAAAATTAAAAAACAAGTAAATTGTTAAAGATATAAATATTCATAGATCCTCTCTATATGAAAAATGACAAAAGGAAAAGAAATGAAAGGAGGAGAACCAAACTTGGGGAAGCTGAAGAATTCAGGATGCCTAACCTTCCACTTATCCCCTTGACCTCCTATATGTTATTCCTTGGAGATGGAGAGAGGCTTCATTCATGAAGAGAGGAAGGAGTATGTTGTTGAAACTTCACTGAGAAGCACAAAGTTGAACCACAGAGTGTGTAATCATGCCCACTATTGAATAATAAAAGCCTCGCTGAAGCCAATTGAATGTTGGTTTTCCCATTTGGGTTTTTAGGGTAAAATATTTTCTTATGAGTTTTTTTTATTCGTCCACTCTATGTTGAGTAACTGACTGGTTCAAATGCACTTGTGTAGCTCTATTAAAATTTCTAGCAATCCATTAAATTGTAGTTATACATCTTGTTATAATGGTTATGGGTGAATTATAGTTAGTCCCATATTTCTTCTCTGGTTGAAGTATTTCTTGAGACCATTTTTTAATGGTGGCATCCAATTCCAACTGCCATTTTTCTTACACTATTGAATCTTCTTTATGAGGGAAAACCACAGCCTTCCTCATAGAGTCATTGGAAAAACTTGTTAAATAGTGTTTTCTCTCTCCTGGAGACTCTCTCCCTTTTTTCTTTGGGCACGTATAATTGTTGGATGGTTATCTTATACTTCCACACATTGGTTCTTGTTTTCCAGCGTCCTGGAGCAACCCTAATTGAGGAAAAAAAACAAACGCACTCATTCATTCCTTGCTCACTTCTTACGTGTGATCCCTAGGGTAAGGAGAGACCTATACTCATTCCTTTTATTGTCACAACTTGAAACAAATCCCTATATCGATAAAATCCCACATGCACCTCCTTTTGCTCGACCATGACTTGCAGCAAATCTCTACCTTGAGAAAAACCCATGCACACCTTCTCTTGTTCAACCACGACTTGCAACAAAACCCTAGGTCAAGAAGAACCCACACACATCTTCCTTGCTAATGCGTTGATTTACAACAAACCCTTTCCATAGGAGACACCCACACATTTGTCTTTGAATCTATGCTCATTGTGAACCTTATGTCAAGGAGAGACTAAGCACTACTCTTTTTTTCGCATCTTGTGACAACTTACTGAGCTTGGATTCCATCCTCGGGAATATCTTTAGAGTGATTATGTTCCTACAGGAAAGTAAAACTCATTCAGTTCTCTAAGAATATATTATGTTGAGTGTCTTACACTGAATGTTCACATACTCTCAATCAATTTCCTGGGCGCTCCATCAATCTCCCTTGCTGACAATACATTTCTTCTCTTGCTATTGCACATGTGTAACAATCTTCGCCTATTCAGAGCATCCTCAAAGAGAAATGGCTTATATTCTCTAATGCCCACCTCTATCGTGACTTGTCCAAATGTTTAAATATAAGTAAGCCATGTAATCATACTTATGTGCAATCAAATGGGTTGTACTAAACCTAACAGTCGAGATTTGAGTGACTAGGTGACTTAGGTGTCTAGATAGCTCCATCACCTAGGTATTTTCCCAGATTATTCCATTGGTACGTGGGGATGAGTTTAGGACAAATACCTTAGAAAATATTATTTACTTTGGGATCTATGTTGAGGAGGTGGTTGGGATATGAGCCTGCCATTTATGAATCATGCAGTTTCATTAATATTGTCCAACCACAACTTATTATTTTGATTCTCATAATAATCACACTTGAAAATTTCATCAGCGTATTGCAATCGTGTTCCCATTCAAACAGATCATGGGATATTGATCTATTTGGCCCTTTGTTTTTTTGTCTCGAAATAATTTCTTAGTGATTATAAATCCCTATAGATCCAATGCTCATACCCTGGAGAGGGAATTCTTGATCAAACCCATTGCCATCATTGATATACCACTATTAAGAAATTCTCTCAAAATTAGTCTATTCCACTTGCAAATTTCCATGAAACCTGTGACTGATATTAAATATCCATACCTTCTATTCCACATTTGAAGGAGAAGCAGCTTCATCTATGTTGCAAAAAAAAGTAATATCAATAGGACAAGATGAGAGCTGGCCTATTTTTCACATGCAATATGTAACCCAATCGACGATTATTGGCGTTGGGACTCAAATTGGCGGGGAAACAAAAATTGACTCATAGATTGTGGCAATGGAATTAGAAAGTATGCCATTGGATGAAAAGAGGGAAGGATTTATGTTGTTAGGGATTCTCGTGATAATCCAACGAATCCATGGCTCAACACTCTGCATTACACAGTCATTCAGGATGAACCCCTTGTGGATTATTTTCAAGAGAGACATCGTGATCCGATTTGATTTGTGTTTCGATGATTGTATTCCTCCAAAATCAAAGTATTGATTTTTTGTTACACCTTTGATCTTCTCAACCCAAAGGAGACACGTGCTGCAATTTATAGTAACATATATGATTGTAGAAGCTTGCAAAATCCAAAAGATCAGTGTTTTCATTTATTCACACATATATGCATTCTATTGGACCACTTCTAGATCTAGATCTAGATCTCACTAACAACTCATCAATGGATCATAAAAACACCTCATCAATAGATAAGGTTTACAACTCATATCAATGTGGTCTCATACTTTGAGATCGTCTAGGGACTCACACTCTAACATTCTCCTCCTGAATCCCAAGTCTAAATAATAGTACCGGTAAGGAAACAATAACTGGTATCATCTTTATTTTGAAACTTATGAACCAAGCTTCGATGAAGATATGATTGAAAAACCGCCAATATCTAGATGTTGAATAGTTCAACTGGAAGTGAACAACTGCCATGTTTGAGCATTCCCATTATATTTATTAGCATCCCAATAGTTGATTGATTTGAGATGACTAGTTGCTATGTTGGAATTCCAAATGTTGATTGATTTTTATGAATGACCAATGATTGAGAATATGGGTACATGGACATTTTCAGATCATGATTTCTAAATCGTATTTGTGTCCCTCTTTTCTCTGCGCTAGTGAGTCATGATCTTCACCATGATTTATATCAACACATATTCTAAAAAAAAAATCCAAATGATATCTATTTAGGGCTAAGATAATAAGTTTTGTGCCTAGTTGGACATAGATCCAACGATCTATTGGCATCCACACTCATATTTTCCAGACTATCGACTGGGAGTTTTTTCGTGAATCTGCTTCGTGATATTCTTGTTCTATGTTTTATTCCAAACCACCAATCTATCCAGCGCTACATTCAACGTGTGGACTCCTTGGAAAATCATGGCCTGTAGGTGTGTATTAATCTCCAAGATATCACTGATACTCTTTCATAATAATTTTAAAAATTTAGAGCAAATCAAGGAGATTTCCATCAAAGACCCCCTCTCAGTATATCCCATGAAGATCACCAACAAATCAATTCAACAATTTGAAAGGGCCATGACCAACATGTCCATGTCCAATGGTAACACATACTTTATCTGTTGAGCACCTAATTTGTTTTGGCATACCATTCCTTATGAATAATCTATGTGGTTACTCTCGGTGATGTGCACCATAATACTTCTCTATGGTTTTGAGCTCTCAATGAGGGGAACTTCTATGTGGTTTTGAGCTCCTGGAATACTTCTGTGATTTTGAATAATTTTTAGTTATTGCTTCTTCCACTTGTTGAGCACTTGGGCGCATGTTCATAAATTATTTCTAGATTCTTCAACCCAGTGAGCACCTGGACACCTATGAGTCAGTTTTTACTTTCATTCAAGTTTAACTAAAAATATTTTTATAATTTAGTAACGTGTGAAAATTAAAGAGATTTAAATATAATTAAAATATACTCTCTCTTTTTTGTAAGTTTAATAAGTAAAATTTGTTTTCACAGATAATAATTAATATCATTATTATCAATTAAAAAAATTGTTTTCCTTTTTGAAAGTCAATCCAAAATAATAAAAAATTGTTATTTTTTTTCTCTTCTTTTTAATATGAGCACTCCACCACCTATTCCAAAAATTCAACATGTCAGGGGGAGGCCCTCTAAAGTCACCCTAGAGAGCCTTTATGATTATATGAAATCATTAGAAAAAAGGAGAGAATACAGACATGCCAAACGCCAAATAGAGTTAGAATCATTAGAAAAAAGGAGTGAAGAAAGAGACGTAAAACTCCAAATAGAGCTAGAGGCAATGCTTGATAAAAAAAAATCAGACTCTTCAAATATACCATTCAAACTCAAATAGAGGATACATTGTTAGGGTTCAAGAGTCAATTGCGGAAAATGGAGGATAGGATTCAAGAAATGTAAAAGAAAAAACAAACAACCCAAGAAGGAGAGGTTGAAGAAAATCACAACTTGAGAGATAGGATTAAAGAGCTAGAAGAAAAACTAACCAACAATTTGACCCTCGGTAATCTAGAAAACAAATTGGATATCAAACCCATCAAAGAGGAAATGAATAAATTAATCGAATTGGACCATGAGCATAATAAAAGAGCCTTGAACCTCATAATTTTTGGTATAAAAGAACAACAAGAGGAGGATACGCTAGCAATAGTAAAAGAAGAATTAAAAAATAAATCACAAATTGAAACAACTTAGCTCATAGAAGAAAAGAGACTAGGAAAAACAATTGATCATAAAGATAGGTTCATTCATGTCAAAGTAAGTTGTAATGACCATAAATACAACATACTTAGTAAATATCTGAGCTTAAAAGGATCAAGAATATTTATAAATGAAGACTTCATTCCCAAAGACCAAGTTGAATTATGGAATGAAGTTCAAAAGGTAAAAGAAGCCAAGAAAGAAGGAAAACGGGCAATAATTAGAAATCGAAAATCTATTGTTGGGGATAGAGACCAAAAGGATAATAATAAATAGGAATTTGGGACACTCGAGATCCCTTTTTATAACTGTCATGGCTTTCCATGGCGCAAAGGTCCTATGATAAGTTAGATCCCGAGTGATATTGATATTATTTGCCTAGTTGAAACTTGGGAGCATGAAGAACCTAAGGTCTCTAACATATAAGGTTTTGTCTTGTGGTCGGCATGGAACAAAAAGTCCCACCGTAGAGGGATAGGAGGCATAGGTTTTTATATTATAAAGAGAATTTATCCTCACATTCAACTTCATAAGATCGACCCTCTCAATCAATACATTTGGATAGAAATTTCAGACACCAATGCTAAGAAGATCCATATAGAAATTTGTTATTTCACACCTATTAATTCTACTTTTTATAAGAAAAACAATCTAGATAGCAATTATCCCTATAATAATTTAGAACAAGATATTTATAGTTTGAAAAATGAAGGTAATATCCTCTTACTGGGAGACTTTAATGCTATGACTGCAACTAACCAAGCTACTCTTTTAACCAATGATTCCAACCATAATCCTTTATGGCTACTAATAGATACAAAAGAAGCTATGAAGACCTAATTGACAATTTGTTTGGAACTGAGTTGGTCAAGCTATGCAGTTCTCAATACCTAATAATTTGCAATGGAGTAATGAAGTGGAAAAACTCCAACCAAATAACTTGTATTCATGGGCTAGGTAGTAGTGTCATAGATTATGTGATATATGATATCCCCATTTCCAACCAAATAGTAACTTTTGAGCTTTTAAATGACCATGACCTAACTATGATCATAAACCTTTAACCCTAACTCTAAACTTTTCCATGCACAGGAGCACCATTGAAGATAATTATGATAATCAAAGGCAAATGCACTTTGAAAAAAGTAAAGTTGACCTTTTCTTAAAGTATTTAAATAGTGAATTACATCTCCTAACTTATAAGGACAACATTGAAGACCTCTATCATAATTTTACAACTACCCTTTCCACTTCTATTAACAAGTTCTCTTTCGATGTGTCATGTAAAAAGAATAATAGAACGACCAACCCTTGGTATGATAAATAATGTAAATTTGCTAGGAAAGTCATTGGGGATGCTTCTAATGAGTACTTAAAACTCTATAAGATCACTACATACAAATCCTAATTAAAAGGGAAAAAAGGTACTATATCAATAAAAGGCAAGAACAACTTTCAAAACTATCTAAGATGGATCCTAAGAAGTTCTAGAGGCAAATTCTAAATTGCAATACTAAAGAAAATAATATGATTCCCTTAAGGGACTGGAATTCCTACCTTAAAATTCTTTATGAGTTCCCTAATGCCATGGACACCATCCCTATTGTCCCTACAAAGGATGAATCTTTTTCTTTGGATGACATAGAGTTCGGGGTTAAGCGGCTTGCAAATGGGAAAGCTAAGGACATTGAAGGCTACCAAGATGAAATTTTTTAAATCAGAGGGCCTATCCTCATTCCTCACAAACACAAGCTCTTCAATTTAGTAGTCAAGGAGGGCTTCCCTAAACCCTAGAAACAAATCCTCATTGTTCCTATTTTTAAAAATGGGGATAGAAACATTCCCTCTAATTCTAGGACCATTATGATTAGGTCGATTTTAGACAAGCTTTATGGAATTATTTTGGAAAAGAAGATTAGCCTTTGGCTAGAAAGTTATGGTAAAAGAGATAAAGGTCAGACTGGGTTTAGGAGATATCATTCAACTGTGGACCATATTGTTAGTTACCTTTAAGATCATTGTAGAGGAGTTCTGCAATACTAAAACCAATATTTTGTGTTGTTTTGTTGACTTTAAAAAAGATTTTGACACGGTTCCTAGGAAAAACCTTTGGAATAGGTTGGAAGAGATAAAATTGCCTTTTGAGTTGAGGGTTGTTGCAATAAGGTTGTATGAGAATGTTATTTCCAAGTTAAAAAACATTGAGGGTTGGTCGAAAGAGATTAATTGCAATATTGGAGTCAAGCAAGGTTGTCCCTTGTACCCTACCCTTTTTGGCATATACATTGACAAGTTAGAAGATTGTTTGGAAGTAAGTTGTGTCAGCCCTACTCTCACTGGTATAGTCATCAGTATTCTCCTTTATGTCAATGATATCATTCTTATGGAAAGGAGTCCCCATGATCTTGAAAACCAACTAAGAATCCTCAAGGATTTTTGCTCCAATATGGGTATGACTGTTAATACTGACAAGACTAAGGTCATGATCATTAAATCTAATAAGATCACTTATGATACCTTTGTATATGACAACAACAACTTGGAGGAAGTGACTTCATATAAATATCTTGGAATCGATATTCACCACAAGCTCAACTAGAATTATATCATTGAGAAAAGGATTATTGTGGGATGGAAAGCTTATTATGGGCTTGAAAACAATTGTAATTCAGCCGGTCTTTAGATTTGGGATAAGAAGAAACTCCTCTTTGAGACTCTTTTTACGGCTATCATTCTTTATGGATGTGAAGTCTGGGGATGTAGTATCTCTCGTGAATCCTGAAGAAAGATAGAGAAAATACAAAAGAATTGTATAACCTATAATCTCAAAATTAAAGAAAATAGGCCCTATCCCATCCTCCTCTTAGAGGCAATCCTCTCCCCCATTGAGAGCACATATATGACTAGATACCTAATCTATAAGAACAAGTTAAACAACATGGAAGACAAGAGGCTTCCTAAAATTGCTTCAAAATCTAGTCGCAACCACCATCGACTCAAGCGAGGATGGCATAAACATGCCCAGTCTTGGCTAAACTATTGGGGAATAATGGAAGACGCCATTTTGCAAAATAAGGATACTATTAAAAATATCATCAAATAAAAGTTTAAGGAGAAAATGTGGTGTGATAAAGAGTTAGAGGAAAAAATAAAATTAAGGTATTATAAGGATGTAATCAACTCTAATATAGAAGATCAAAATTATCTCTTTGTTTTGACAAGTGTAAAGAAAAAAATAAGCATAGCTAAGATAAGAACAAATCATCATGAGCTCCATAGTGAAATTGGGCATTATTCAATTCCTAAAACGCCATGGGATGAAAGAGTGTGTCACCTTTGTAACACTAAGAAGGTTGAAGATGAAAAACACTTTCTCTTAGATTGTCCAACGTATACCTAGATTAGATCTCAATTTCAAAATATTTGTCACACTACCAACCTTCCTAACCTTTTAACTCAACAAAACTATGGTGATCTTGGAAAAATTCTCTTAATGCTTTTCGAGCACAGAAACATAATTCTAAAGTATTGCAAGTAATCCCTTACCCTCTTAAGGTCCGATAGACTGATTCGGTCTCAGTGGTCGTTAATCATCATCATCATCATCATCATTTTCCACGGAGGAGTACTTTCAACTAGGTGAGCAAAATCAATGAATTTCCAATTCGCCACGTCTTGGTAAGATTAAGTTACTTTTAAAATTATTTTTTTTATTCAAAGCATTGTTCGAAGCATGATTAAGTTATAGAAGCATGATTCCAATAGTATGTGACAACACCGTGATTGGAATGATGTTGGATCAACTATCCATGTTGAGTTATTATTTACAAAGAAGTTGATCAATGGTTAGATTTACCTACCTTGATTCCTCATACATTGATGGAATTCATAGAAAAGACAAAGTTCTAAGATGAGATATGATCTAGAGTAGATAGGACGAAAGTCATTGTAGATCTATTGCTGAAGCATAGATTTGTCGGGAAAATAAATATGTGGTGAATAAAATTTCACCCCTCTTCATCATTGTGGTCATTAGAAGAATTTGTCAAGTGAGTTATGAATTGATTTTTTGATGAGAGGCTGTAAGAAATTTATTTCTTGGGAGAAGAAGTGAAATGTTATGCATTGAAAGACTTGTCAAAGCATTGTGAAGGACAAAGTACATTGAATCCATCTCATTGTACTTGGTCTCGCAAAAATGATTCTTCGTCAATTGGAAAAGAAGACGAAGATAATTGCTCTTAAGTTTTAAGAGTTAGATGTATCACATATTCAATAAAATGATTTTTTTTGTGTGGTAAATGTTCCTAGACCTGTCCCAAAATTTGAATAAGGGGTTCTAAGGAACATTGTTCACTTTTGAATGATTGTATGCTTGATGGTGTTTTCTGTTCAGTTTTACACCCATATTTAATTTGGAGAGAAAATAAATAATGTCATGCTCATTCTCTCAAGAAGTATAATGGTGGATTGCAACTAGGAATTAAAATCATGTAATGAGAGAAATAATTGTTGTTTGTCCATCTAATCTTTTTTTTATCATTGAATTGTAAACAATTGAAGAAGGATAAATCATTGAATGGTACAAAGGGTAAAGTGTCAAAACCTCTTTCAAATCAATAAAGTGTTAATTGTGAATGTCATAATCGAGACCTACCTAAAATTTGAATGAGGTCAAGTGAGTCATCAAAGTCAAGTCAACGGGGTGCATGACCGGTAGTACCCGGCACCCTAAGTGTCACAACAATCAAGTGAGTGTGATATAAAATAAACAAGTGCAATCAAACAGGCGAGTACAAGCGAGCGTGACAAGTGAGAGTGAGAAAAATAACAAATGGGTAAAGCATGAAAGGGTTTACAAAACGCCTCTCAAGAAATCAAGGAGTTACAAGAATACAAACATGAATTGCATAATTGGCTTATTGATCTTCATGATAAAATAGAAATTAAGGATCAATTGATTGATGTACTTTTAAAAAATTAAGAGAAAAGCATAATCGAATTGATGACATTATTGATGCACTTAAGGTAAAATTAAGAGAAAAGCATAGTCAAATTGATTACATGATTGATGTAATATTTGCAACAAACAACCTCATACAAAAAACTGATGCATGTTGTGACACAGAGGATCTAATAGAGAATATTTATGCAACATATGCTATAGAGGAGCTTATCCAAATGGTTGATGCGGCATGTGATATAAATGAGTTCATACAAAAGGTTGATGCAACTTGTGACATAGAAGGCATAATGCAAATGGTTGATTATACTTGTGATACACATGACCTAATGGTGGACACAAAAGCAACAGTAGAGATTGATTATGATTCCTTAACTAATGATGAGATGGAATCATACAATGGATCAAGGAAGAAAAGTATGGTTGAAGAAGAGTCAAAAGAATTAGCACATAATGAAAGCAACAACAACAACAAATTTGACAATACAAAAGCATAACATCAAGAATTACAAAATGATATTACCAAGATGATTGTTAGACCTTGGGAAGAATTATCATTACAAAAATCGACACGACTTAGGATATGACAAAAACAACTGCTTTCATATCCCATATTACTCCAAACCAATTCATTTTGTGAGTGCAGGATTTCTTGAAGAAGTGAAGAATCTTGGTAATAAGTGCCAACATTGTCATAGAGTTGGTCACTTGGAGACACAATGTTTTGATCTCCATCCTTGTCTTCATTGTGGGAAGACAAATACTCTCTCATAAAAGTGTCAAAATAAGAAGAAGATTAAGAAAACAATTAATTATGGATGGATAAATTCACGGAGACAGAATCAATAAGCAAAAAAGTTACATCAATCTTATCGTCTAGTCAAGACATAGGTAAAGCCATAGCTACATAGAGAAATGACAACAATAATAAGCTTTCCAACAATTATTCTAGATTATTTTGGTGATGATCCAGATCTAATACTATATGTTCTTTGAAATTAAAACATGGATCAAAGATTGTACATTGTACTCTCCACGCCTCANTGATGAAAAACGATACTATCTTACACCTTTTTGGGGGGGAAAGAATATGGTTAGTGGTAAACCAAAAACTACCACATTGTTCGAGTAATGATGGTTAGTGGTAATCCAAAACCACCACATGGTTCAAGTATCGATGGAATATGGTTAGTGGTCAACCAACAAAACCACCACATAAAAGAATCCAAAGCTCGAGTCTGGATCCCTTCAACCATTAATCTTTGAAGAATAGAAGAATCTAAATCTTAAGCTTAGATCCTGCAAACCAACTTCAAACAAACTTCTCACCTTGCACCTGACAGGGGGGATTTCAAACATCAATGATGATAGTCAAACTTTGAGATTCGACTATCACAATCAAAATCAATCAACATTTGGGAATTCTAGTATAACAAATAGTCTCTTCAAATAAATAAACTATTGGGATAGGAATCAATTTAATGGGAATGCTCAAACATGGCAGTTGTTCACTTCCAGATAAACTATTCAAAATCCATTTATTGGTTTTTTTTCAAGCATATCTTCATCGAAGTTTAGTTCAGAAGTTTCATATTGAAGATGATACCAGTTATTGTTTCCTTAATGATACTATTATTCAGACTTGTGATTAAGGGGGGGAATGTTAGACAATAAATCCCCAGACAATCACAAAGTCTGAGACCACATTGATATGATTTATAAACCTTAGATATTGATGAGGTGTTGTCATGATCCATTGATGAGTTTTTAGTGAGATCTAGATATAGAAGTAGTCCAATTTATGTACCATAAATTCATATCATGGTATCAATACAATGTACAATAGAATGGCTTAAATCCTTTTCCACCAATTCTTGTCTTGTCTCGCTTGTGCTAATTATTAATAGTCTTCACATCCATTTAATGAATTTTCCATCCTTTTTGTGTTGCCATGGAAAATAAAGTACATATGGTAGCCCATTTTGTTGTGGGGGAAAATGTCTCCTCATAATCAACACCTTCTTTCTATGCAAATTCATTTTCCACGAGCCTTGCTTTGTGCTTTTGAAGCGATCCATTTGATTTGTACTTGTTATTGAATACCCACTTGCAACCGATTGGTTTGGTTCTGAATGGAGGATCCACCAACTTCCACTTCCTATTATTTATGAGAGAATCGTATTCCTTTTGCATGTCTTCTTTACATTCATAATGAGAAGTGGCTTCTTCAAAGGAAGTTGGTTCAAAGTTAGTAGATAAATTCAAATCACAATCATATGAAACATCCATGTCATCTACATCACCTAAATTTGAATTATCCATATCACCTCCATATTTTATTGAGGAACTCATGGTTCCTATCTTTCTGACCTCATCAGGATGAACCCTTTCAAGTGTTTTTATGAGCCATTTCAATGGACCTCTCTGAGATGGTCGATGTTTCTCAACTTATTGAGATGGTGTCGAATTCTCATCAAGACTCAACTTTTCTATCCTATCAATCATATCATCCAAATGAACTTCAGTTTTTGATGAAGTGGATGGAACTTCTTCATGGAGGGGAGATGGTGCGTCAAAAGAAAAAGGAGATTCCATAGATTGACCCAAGATAGGGATCCCCCCTTCAAGATGTGCAATCTCATCATCAAATTCATGATATGTCTTTACACAAGTGAATTTATCTAGATGATCAAGTTGGCTCAAACATTTTTTCAATCTTGGAGGATTCAAGAAATATTACATCTATGGAAAGGATGGATTTCTTGTTTTTTCTAATATTAAAGAAGATATCCCTTGGTGGTATTTGAGTACCCTAAGAAGATGCACTTTTGACTTCTTGCATCAAGCTTGCTTATATTCTCCTTAGGAATCAATCCATAACAGGTGGAACCAAAGACCTTCAGATGCCTCATCGAAGGAATATAGCCATACCACATTTCATAAGGAGTCTTGTTTTCAAGATCATGAGACAAACACCTGATTTTCACATTAAATGCACATAGAACGACATTATCCCAAAACATCAATTTTACATTCTTGAAAAACATCATGGAACAAACCATATTTAGGAGTGTCATGTTCATCCGTTCATCTACACCATCATGTTGAGGGTTGTATGGAACTGTGATTTGATGCTTGATCCCATGTTGGTGAAGGTATATTTTAAA
The DNA here is from genome assembly GCA_009831015.1 of Picea engelmannii. NCBI lineage: Eukaryota > Viridiplantae > Streptophyta > Pinopsida > Pinales > Pinaceae > Picea > Picea engelmannii. Next base: position 238,709 of record ML785697.1, on the reverse strand, counting down.
TTCATTAGATGTATAATGTCTTCCATTACCAGTGCGAAGAGATCCAATACGAGTTTGAGCTTCATTTTGAATCCAAACATGAATTTATTTTTTAATTTCAAAAGCTTGTGATTTTTCTTTCAACAAATACACCCAATACATCCTGGTGTAATCATCAATAAAAGACATGATATATTTATTTCCATTTGCAGAAGGAATAGGCATAGGTCCAAAAAAATCATAATGTATTAGTTCAATTTTTCTACATGCTTTGGAAGTAAAATCATGAAATGGTTGTTTGTTATGCTTTCCAAGGATACAAGCATCACATTGTTTCAATTTCCTAGGAATAGTAGGCAAACCAGAAACACCATTCCTTTTCAATACATGAAGGTTGTCATAATTAATATGACCAAATATAGCATGCCATAATAGACTAGATGGAATTATACCTTCATCGTGATGAGAGAGGTATGCAAAATTATGTGCATGAGCAGATGTCGCTTTTCAACTTCAACAGACTTCCATCTTCCATTTCAGTCATGACAAACATGTTGTTAGAATCTTTCCTTATTTCAAATTTCCCACCGAAGATATGAACATAGTAGCCTTGTTGTTAGATGTGCACAAGGGACAACAAGTTCCTTTGTAGCTCAAGAAGATAGAGCACATTATGCAGAAGAAAATTCAGGAGTCCAGGCACCTTAAACTTGATGGTGCCATTCCCTAAGGTTTGAGACTCAATTTATCTGCAAAATACACTATGTCATCTACATTTTCATTGAAGTATTTGAAGAAGTCTCTTCATAATGTCATGTGGGAGGTTGCACCTATGTCAAGAAGTCATGCATATCTCTAAGAAGTATATGAAGTGTTAAACAAAACTTTAGTTACTCCTATATCGAAATGGGCAACAATGTAATGAGCAGATTCAGGTGCTTTACCTTTCGCTGGTTCTGAAGTTTTACCTTTTTCTTCTTTCTGATTATGTCTGTCTTCTTTGATATTCTCCCATGGGACTCTCCAGTCATTCGCTTAATGTGACCCATTCTTTTTGCAACGAGTACAATGAAGATTGGATCTCTCGCCTTGGTTGTGTCTACCCCCATTTTCAATTCTTTATACATTCCTCACCACTTTTGATAAGCATAAGAATTTGATTATATTTAAGAATCCCAAATGATTTGAATAAAAAATTGCTCATCTCCTTACATCTTGCTCTTTTTAAAAAAAAATCTATGATATATAGAGTAAAACCACCTACCCAACCACCTTTCTATTTTAAGTTTGTTTTCTTACGAGGCACTTTGCATTTAGTAATAACTTCTTCAATACAAGTTTAGCACTTGCTCAACTTTTGGTAATCTTGACTCATCTTGCTAAATAGACATAATGATTTTGCATTCCATACTCGTGGATGCTTCAATCTCATATCTTTTGCAATGCTTCTTTGCATGCCTTATATTACCTACAAAGTCCATTATTTTTGTAATGAAATCATCTTTGTAATCGAAGTGTGTCCTTCACTTAGTGCTATATTGTGTTTCTTTAATGCATATTGCCTTTTAACATGATTGATGATCTTGATATGTAAACTGACAAGGATATTCCACATGATAGTTCATCGCAATAGTCTTACAAGTTTATGTTGTTGATTTTTCAATAAGCAAGGTTAAGGATGAAGTTCATTCCATTCTTAGCATTTAAATTAACCATAACCAATAATGTTGCAACAACCAAGATCACAAGAAGAAGCACCATGCACAAGAACACAAGAAGTATCCTAGCCCTTCTCAACAAGGGAAGAAAACCCAACCAAATCCTTTGCTATATTCTTCAAGAGAAATACCTTCACCACCAAGAAAACCTAACACACAAGAGGGTTCTTTCAAACCCTAGAAGACTAGCGCCCAAGAGAGGTGTGCACTTTTCCCAAGAAGGTGTACTTGCTGAAATTACCAAACTCACACAAAAGATATGATTCCTCAATGGGGAATTTACCTTTACTTATATTATACTTGACCTGTCAACATAAGTGTCTATTGGCACAACAGAGCCAACCTCTCTATCTCATAATATAATTAATATTAACTAGATTAATTATCTTTTACATTAACTATCAATCACACTAAGGTGAGGCCAACCTGTACCCTTTACATTATAATTAGGGTTACAGGCAGGTCTGACTCTTGAACAATACAGTAAGGGATATTATACACCCACTAGTGCTCATCCGCTAGGGGCACATCCATAGGGATGTCCATATCTCTGGCTCACTGCATTACACAGAAGAACCACTTCTTCACTAGTGCTCAGCCACTAGGGTCACGTTCACCTATGCTCGTCCACAAGCATGTCCACTCAATAGATCTTCTTTCCCACTGCATTACACAGGAGAGTCATCTGGATTTTCTCATCAACTCTCTGCTCAGAGGAGACTAATACATCATCTTCATTTCTATTCTCATGACGATGCACCCAACACGTTGGGATTTCACACATTCACCTTGTGCTCATCCACAGGCACGTCCAACTCTGCATATCTCCTTTCTCATTGCGTTGCACAGGAGAATCATTTGGAGTTCTTCTCAACTCTCTGTAAGAAGGAGGTCATTTCTACGTTCCAACTTTGTCTTAGATAGGAACCACAAACCCCTCTCAAGGGATCTCTCTCAGTTTTGTGTCCGAGAGAATGTCTCAGGTAGATGCAATCATCAACACTCCTTGTCATCTAGGGAGGCAATTTCCACCAAGACAAATCTCTCACGAAAATACTCGAACTTTGTCTTGGCAAGTGGTTTGGTGAACATATCTATGATCTGTTCATGAGTAGGAAGATATTGCAAGTGTATTGTCTTCCTCTGCACCATGTCTCTGATATAGTGATAACTTATCTCAATGTGTTTCGATCTGTCATGAAACATGGGGTTCTAAGAGAGCTTTACACAGCTCTGGTTATCGCAATGAAGAGTAGTATGATCCATTTCATGATCTAACAAGTTAGTCAAAAGTTAGCGAAACCACACAACTTCACATATTTCTACACTCAATGCAATGTACTCTTCCTCTGCGGTGCTTAATGCCACATAGCTTTGTTTTCTACTGCACCAGGAAACCATGGAAGACCCTAAGGTGAAACAACAACCGGAGGTGCTTTTTCTGTCTATTGCGCTTCTTTCCCAATCTCCATCAGCATATCCTTGCAGGGTCAAGTCCACACTGGAGGCATATCTTAGGCCATAACCAATTGTGCCTCGTAAGTATCTCAATACATGTTTTGCAGCTAGCCAATGTGTCTGTCTTTGGTTGGCTCATAAACTGGCTAAGCACAATTACTACACAGAAAATGGCTGGTCTAGTGTTAACTAGATACATTAGTGATCCAATAAATTGTCGGTATAAGTGTGGATCTACATCTCCTGAATCATTATCACTCATTTTATTCAAATCCATTACCATTGGAGTGGGCATGGATTTTCATTCTATCATGCCGAACTTTTTCAGTATCTCCATAGTATATTTTCCTTGACTCAAGAAGATCTCATATGTTCTCTGCCATACTTCTAGTCCCAGAAGTAGTGCATCAAGCCCAAATCCTTCATTTCAAATTTAGCAGTCAATGCTCGTTTTCATTCAACAATGAGTCTCTCTGAACCGATGAGGAAAAGGTCGTCCACATATAGGACCAAAATCAAACACTCATTGCCATCAATGTGATAATATAAGTTTGGATCAACAACACTTTTGTTGAAGCCCAAACTCATTAGAAATCCATCCATTTTCTCGTACCAAGCACGTGGTGCTTGCTTTAGACCATATAGGGATTTATTCAATCTGCATACATAAGATATTTCATTGTGTACAACAAATCCTTCTGGCTGCTCAATATAAACTTCTTCCTCAATTTCACCATTGAGAAAGGATGTCTTTACATCCATCTGATGTAGTTTCCAACCCATGGAAGCAGCTAGTGCAATGATAGATCGGATGGAGGTGTATCGGGCTACTGGTGCAAAAGTCTCGTCATAGTCAACTCCCTCTACTTGTGAAAACCCTCTGGCCACAAATCTTGCTTTATATTTTTCGATGCTTCCATTAGCTCCATGCTTGATTTTATAAATCCATTTGGAAGTCACTACATACTTTCCCTCTGGTCTTGGAACAACATCCCATACATCATTTTTTAATATAGATTGGTATTCTTCAATCATGGCATCTTGCCATACTTGTTCACCTAAAGATTCTCCATGAAAAGATGGCTCTAAGTCAATAATGTGGGTCATGGCTGAAAGCTAGCTTGAAAATTTTGGTCTCTTTCTCTCTCTATTTGTTCCTTGTGGGGATTTATTCCCTTCTGCTTCTTGTAGAGTTTGTTGGGCCCAAGTAAGCCTTTTATGTCCAACCATAATATCTCTGGGTATGTTATTGGATCAACTGGAATAATATATGTCTCCCTCTGAACTGCTGAAGGGGGATAAGGCATTGTCTCACTATCAATTTCCATCTGAGCTTCTCTGGATTTATGGAAGGCTACTTCTTCTTCAAAAGTAACATCTCTGCTTACTTCAATTTGTCCTTGACCAGGAATATTCAATATGCTTTTGAGGAGTCACTATATCCTACAAATGTTCCTTTTCTTCGTGAAGGTTCTAGTTTGGATCTCTTTTCTTTGGGTACATGAAAATATACTGGACATCCAAATATTCTTAAGTGTCCAATCTCAGGCTTCACTTTGGTGAAGGATTCTTCTGGAGTAATGTTCTTTGGGATCTAATGAGGACTTTTGTTTTGAACATATACTGTTGTCATACATGCTTCTACCCATAGAGTCATAGGTAGACTCCGATCATGTATCGTTGCTTTGGTTTCCTCAATGATAGTTTTGTTTTTCCTTTTAGCAACCCCACTTTGTTGAGGTTTGTAAGGAACTGTGAACTCCCTCTTGATCCATGCTTCAATACAAAAACTGTTGAATTCTTTTGAGGTGTATTCTCCTCCATTATCTGATCTTAATATCTTGATTTTTCTTTCGGTCTGGTTCTCAACCTAAGCTTTGAATTCTTGAAATTTTGCAAGGACTCCATCCTTGTTCTTCAGAAAGTAAACCCAAGTTTTTCGGGAGTGATCATATATGAAGAGTACATAGTATAGGTACCCATTCAGAGATGCAACAGTCATTGGCCCACATACATCTGAATGTATCAATTCCAATATTTTCTTAGATCTATTGTCACTGCTTGAGAAGGATCCTTTAACATTTTTTCCAAGGGCACAAACTTTGCAAACACTTTTATGTTGAATCTGTATTTCTGGTAGACCTGTTACCATTTTCCCTATAGTTGGAAGAGCTCTATAATGAATGTGGGCAAGTCTTCTATGCCATAGCTCACTCAAGATGATAGTGTCATGTAGCAAGGCTTGGACTGGTTTGATGTTTAATCTGTACAAGTTGTTTTCTCATACACCAATTACCTTGGTAGAACTTATATGAGAGTCTTTGTGCCATGCAAGAACTCTTCCTTCTGAGAAGGTAATCTTGTAGCCTTTGTCTTCCAAGGAAAAAATAGAGACAAGATTCCTCTTCATTCTAGGTGCATATAATACTTCCTTTAATTGAAGCTCCATACCCGAATCTAGTTGGAAGGTAGAAGTTCCAACTCCTCTCACATTATATCTTGCATCATCTCCAAGAAAAACATGTAGATGTGTCTCTTTCTCAACGAAATGTGTTAGGTGATCTCTAAGACCGGTCATGTGCCTAGAGGCACCACTATCAATTAACCAAGTATTATCATTGGTAGGGACCATACCTGAGAGTGTTGAGATGTTGATGTCTTCATTTCTTTGAGGTTTTGTCTTCCTGGAACTGATTTTTCTTGAATCATCAAGCCTGCCTCCCATCATGATTTTGCTCATTTTGGATTCTTCACAAACCCTTGTCAACTAGGCTAGAAAACCTAACGGCCAGGCTAGGCTAGAAATTTTAGGTTTTGTTGGACTTATGACTTCCAACAATAATCCTTTGAAGGATATTATATCCTTGGTAAGCTAAATAGCCCCTTCAAAGAGTTGCAGAAACACAATTCTGAATGTTTCTGCAGAATTTAGCGAAACCCTAGAAACCCTAGGGCCAAAAAGTCAAAATGCTCGGAATTGCAATTTTAAACTTGTTGGAGGTGCGTTGAAGGAGCTCGTACACGCCTATGTCCTTTTTAGGTCCAACATCCAAGTTCCAAGTGTTGAAAACCCTCAGAAGAGTAGGTCGTACGGATTTTCTGGGAACCCTAGGAGGGTCGTACAGTTTCTGCAGAAGAGAGAGAGGATGGTTGAAAGATGTTTGTGCAATGTGTTATTCAAGACCTATGCTTTGATACAATGTTGATTTTTCAATAAGAAAGGTTAAGCATGAAGTTCATTCCATTTTTAGCATTTAACTTAACCATAACCAATAATGTTGCAACAACCAAGATCACAAGAAGAAGCACCATGCACAAGAACACAATAAGTATCCTGGGAAACCCTTCTCAATAAGGGAATAAAACCCAGCCAAATCCTTTGTTATATTCTTCAAGAGAAATACCTTCACCACCAAGAAAACCTAGCACACAAGAGGGTGCTTGCAAACCCTAGAAGACTAATGCCCAAGAGAGGTGCACACTTTTCCCAAGAAGGTGTACTTGCTGAAATTACCAAATTCACACAAAAGATATGATTCCTCAATGGGGAATTTACCTTTACTTATATTAGACTTGACCTGTCAACATAAGTGTCTATTGGCACAACAAGCCTGACCTCTCTATCTCATAATGTAATTAATATTAACCAGATTAATTATCTTTTACATTAACTATCAATCACATTAAGGTGGGGCCGACCTGTACCCTTTACATTACAATTAGGGTTACATGCAGGTCTGACTCTTGAACAATATAGCAAGGGATCTTATACACCCACTAGTGCTCATCCACTAGGGGCACATCCATAGGGATGTCCATATCTCTAGCTCACTGCATTACACAAAAGAACCGCTTCTTCACTAGTGCTCAACCACTAGGATCACGTTCACATGTGCTCGTCCACTCAACAGATCTTCTTTCCCACTGCAATACACAAGAGATTCATCTGGAGTTTCTCATCAACTCTTTGCTCAGAGGATGCTAATACATCATCTTCATTTATTTTCTCATGACAACGCACCCAACACTTTGGGATTTCACATGTTCACCTTGTGCTCATCCACATGCACGTCCAACTGTGCAGATCTCCTTTCTCATTGCATTACACAGGAGAATCATCTCGAGTTCTTCTCAACTCTCTGTGAGGAGGAGGCCATCTCTACATTCCAGCCTTGTCTCATATAGGAACCACACACCCCTCTCAGGGGCTCTCTCTCAGGTTTGTGTCCGGGAGAATGTCTCACGTAGCTGCAATCATCAACATATGTAAAATATCGTGAGGTTATCCTCTATTATTTAGTGTTTGCTTATTAGTGTTTACAGTTAATAATGAAAATACAAAGAAGCATGGACACATTACAAAGTTGCAATAGACACTGTGGCTTGAATGATTGCTATAGGGTCTTCTACTTCCTTCATTATGCTCACAATATCCCACTTCTTTTATCTACTAAACTTTGGAACAAAAAACCAATACAACAGGAATGAAACCTCTTCATTTACTAGAATCCCACTATTTAACATGTCCTAATAGTTGTATATGGTTAAGGTTATGGTTTTTGCATGCCTAAAATCTCAATCAATGTTAGGGTTTTGGACCCTTTAAAATCTTATTGAAAGTCAACATGTGACTAGCTCCACACGTGTGAGTAATGGGAGTTGGCATGGCATCCGCCTGGTATTATGGTGGTCAAATCATGGGTCTACTTGTGGAAGGTATAACTTCCTTATACAAAACATTGATTGAGGTGATCTTTGCACAATTTAGAAGATATCAATGAGTAGAACAATGTTAGAAGGATGAGAACTTTGCTCACAAACTTTTTGACCCTAAAAATGACCGTTTAATGCCCAAATGGACTCCAGAAGTTTGAGGACGCCAAATCACCAAAATAGGACCTACCCATAAAGTGGGCCCTACAAGTCCATGGATCCAATTTTTCCACATAGAAAGTACCAAAACATATGATAAATATTATAATGACCAATTTCGAATAAGATTTTATACTAGCCTTTAAGAAAATATGATGGTGAGATGGTTAAAATGTTTCTCAATACATCCTCTATTTTCAAAAGTTTTCTGCATAATTTTTTCCACTTATTTTAGATCTTTCATATTATCATCTTTTCTACTATTGTTATATTCCACAAATTTATATTTTGAAACTATTTGTTATCCTTAAAAACAACCCATCCCCATATTGAAGAAGCTTTAGTGTGAAAACATAGTCCTACAGTGTTTTTTCATTCTTTCTCAATCTCATTCCATCTCCTTTTCAACTGATCCACAATATACACAATTCTATAGTAATGTTGAGCAAGCCATGGAAAAATTATAATAATATGTAAAAAATGAAATTGAAATATATATTAAATAATGTAATCATTTAAAAGATATAATAATAATGTTAATGGTTTAGTTGGCATTCTTTGTAATTGTTATTTATATCATGTTTATAATAATTACAAATTATGTTACTATTAAGACATATTCGAATTTTATTTCACATCAACACTCTCTCTTGATAAAAAGTCATCAAGAATGTCCATTTCAATTTACTTTCTATTCATATATTTTTTGGATTAGTAAAATAAATTTTCATTTCATTTTAATGCTTTCTTCTCTTCACAAAAAGACATATAAGAGTGCTCATTCAATTCACTTTACTATTCATATTTTTTTTATAAGTAAAATAATTATATTTTACACAAATAAATTTTCAATTTTGGTTTTAAGGTTATAACAAATTATTCACCTTTACAAAGCTTAAAACTAAGTTTAAATATTCAACTTTAATCCCTTAATTTGAATCTAAAAAATCAATTATAAATTTTGTACGAGAGATGCCAAATTTTGACTTTTCTACTCTTTTATTTTCAAAGATAGACATCCATCTTTCAAATTTCCTAGTGGATGATCTTGTATGTTATCACGCTGCCCTTTTTTCTCTTTGATTTCTATCTGTCAAGTTGATCGATTTAAGGTTGATAGAGGCTCCAATAATGCTAATTGCTTTGTTTTCCTGCCACAGTCAAAAGACCTAGTTCCCTTTCATGGTCTAAATTATTTGATTCATAATTTCTCTTCATCCCCATAAATAATTTTTGGATATATTCACATGTGGTGGAGGGGGTGACTCATTTGTCATTATTGCATCCATATCCACATCATACCCTTCAAAGGGTGCAACAATCACCTTTATTGATACTACATGTTTTGATCTCTTCATGTCCTTTGGAATGAACCCTTGGGGTTTTATCATTAGGTCTTCCCACCCATTAGTTTTGTTATTTCCATTTTTTCCTTGTGAACCTTGTCTTGACATTTCTTACCTTAAGAATATGAATTGTTACTTTGTAATCTTCAAAGATAAGCATCCATCATCCAAATTTCCCTGGTTGATGATATTGTATGTTGTCGCGCTGACCTTTTTCCCTTTGATTTCTATCCATCAAGTCGATTGATTTGAGATAGGTGGAGGCTCCAATAACGCTAATTGCTTTGTTTTTTCTGCCATAGTCAAAAGCCCTGGTCCCCTTTCATGATCTAAATAATTTGATCCATGCTTCCTCTTCATCCCCATAAAGGATTTTTGTATCAATTAACAAGTGGTAGAGGGGGTGACTCATTTGTCATGATTGCATCCATAACCACATCACACCCCTTGGAGGGTGTGATAATTACCTTTATCGATGTTATATGTTTTCATCTCTTTGTATCCTTTATTGAAACAAACCCTTGGGGTTTTTTCACTAGGTTTTCCCACCCACTAGTTTTGTTATTTCCATTTTTTTACCTAAAAAAAACTTGACTTTACAATTGTTACCTTAATAAGGCTATTTTTTTGTATATTAAAAGTGCTCAAATTTAATTCATCAATTAAAAGCATAAAAAAATTAATTACATCATAATTTAATTTAATTTATTATAATTAACCTATTTTCAATTCTCAAAACATCCTTCACCGCCTTTAATGAGCATTTAAAAAATACCTAAAATTCTTGGAACAACATATTCCAATTTTTTAAAAACCCTATTTTTTTTTAATAAAAATCCAAAATTTATGAACTTGAAGTTCCCTTTGCCTTTGCTCTCACTTTTACAAAAGTGAATAGTTGAAAGATATCACCTAAGTTTATATTGTTAGGTTAAAGCTATCTTACTCACACTACACTTTTTACCTTGTTTATATGTAATTATGCTTTTTCATTTTTAACGCATCAAATAAGCTTTGAGGAACTCTTTCCAAACAATAAAGACACATTCCCCTTATAAAAAGGAGAAACAACCAGAAGAAAAATTCAAGCATCTTTTTCAAGTCATATCATGAAATGGTTTTCCCTTTATAATATTGCAAATGCTACTTACATTAATCATAAGTGTGTGCTAGTCCATGGAGCCTTTTAGGGCACATGGGACACGCACGCCTAGTGGTTCTCACGTTGTAATCATTTTGTTAATGCTATAATCTCCCATTTTTATTATTAATATTGTTATTATACTCACTTTGGTTATTAACTCATTCTGGAATGTTATAGTATAGAGCTGAGATGTGAAACACCTTTCCTCATTTGAAGATGAAACATGTAACTATTATCCTATTATGTTATTAACTCATTCTGGAATGTTTTAGTATAGAACAAAGATGTGAAACACCTTTCCTCTTTTGAGGATGAAACATGTAATTATTATCCTATTATGTTTATGTTAAACCAATCCTTTCCTCTTTTGAGGATGAAACATGTAACTGTTATGCTATTATGTTTATATTAAACCAATGTTGCATGAGAATCTATTTCCATAAGCTCTTTTTGCATTTCTTTTTCAGAGAAAGTTGCTCTTTGGAAAAGGGATACTAGTTTTTTTTTAATATATTTTTTATAATAAATAAGAATATTTTTTATAATAAATAAGATTATAAATAAAGAAGTTAGGAAAACTTTTACAATGATTTTAAAAATGTTTAAACATTTTTTATTCAAACAAGTATTGATGTGATGAAACATGTAACTGTTATCCTATTATGTTTATATTAAACCAATGTTGTATGAGAATCTATCTCCATAAGCTTTTTTTGCATTTCTTTCCTAGAGAAAGTTGCTCTTTGGAAAAGGGATACTAGTTTTTTTCTTAATATATTTTTTATAATAAATAAGATTATAAATAAAGAAGTTAGGAAAACTTTTACAATGACTTTAAAAATGTTTAAACATTTTTTAATCAAACAAGTATTGATGTGATGAAACATGTAACCGTTATCCTATTATGTTTATAATAAACCAATGTTGCATGAGAATCTATCTCCATAAGCTCTTTTTGCATTTCTTTCCCAGAGAAAGTTGCTCTTTGGAAAAGGGATACTAGTTTTTTTCTTAATATATTTTTTATAATAAATAAGATTATAAATAAAAAAAGTTAGGAAAAATTTTACAATGATTTTAAAAATGTTTAAACATTTTTATTCAAACAAGTATTGATGTAGAATCAATTTTTTTACTCAAAGAAAAAACATATTACATTTTATTTTATCAAAGAAATAAAAGAAACAATTTAAGATATATTTATTGTTATTTTTAGATTGGCACTCACTTGCTAAAGGACTAGACAACTTATATACATAATCAAAATTAAGGATAGTATGAGCATTTATCGATTTTGATCATCAACAAAAAAAAATACAAAAAAATAGTCACTATCTAAATTTAAAAAAAGACTCAAATTGCAAATGTTTCATCATGAGAATGTTACAATTGATTTTCCAAGAAAAATATTCACTCACTAACTAATACAGATGGATATCGGTGGCCACCCACCTTTTTCAACTGGCTCAAAACAGTTATCTGGTAATTTTGGTAATTTACTATTTTTAGCAATTTTCACTTCTGGAGCCATTTTGAGGCCCTAAACAATGTTTTTTTCGGAAAACAGGTTTGCAATATAACAATTTCTTCCATATTGCATCTAAAATGAATCTCCTCGACGATACCTTTCCAACGGGTTATCATACGCCTAAAACGGAGATCGTATGCAAAAGTTACGACCGCGGGAAGTTGATGTACTAATTTACCCAAACGAGGCCCACATGACTTTTGGCGCTTCATCTCCTAGGGTTAGGTTTTTGGATGTCTAAGGTTTTTGACATTCCTGATTATTGTAAAAAGGCCTTAAGAGCCTCATTGTAATGAAGTTCTTGCGAATGAGCACAGTCGTCACATCTCTTCTCAGAGATAAGCCACCACCATTCCAACAAGCTTGTTTCCACTACATTTTACAGTTTTCATCTTATTTCGTTATTGAATAGAAAACCAATTTTACTGTATCTCTGTTATTTTGTGTTAAGCACCTGTTAATAATCTGTATTCATTTCGTTCTTCTCATAAAATCTGGATCAGTGGTATCAAAGCGGTCTGCTCCTTGTCCTCTTAATGCATGTCCCCAATGAGGTCAGAGTACAAAGAGTTGGGTCTCGAGCTTGTTTCTCTTGAGGAAAAAATCTCTCGCACGCCCAAGCGACCTCTCATGGCAGGAGAAAAGAAATATGACGGGACAGGAGATCCTTTCAAACTGATGATTGAGGAAGCCCTCACGCAACAGAGGAACGAGATGATGGATAGTTTCGTGCAAATCCTTCGACGGCTACCAACATGCGACACATCTTCTTCGAATAGAGGCACCGCCCCATTTAAGGTACAAATAAACTTCAATATTCCTATATTTGAAGGTCAGATAGATGCAGATGTCGTAGACAAGTGGTTGAATCTACTAGAAGGGTATTTTTCTGTCCATAACTTTTTGAATAAAGAAAAGATTACTTTTGCGCTCCTCAAAGTCGTTCCCCATGTCAAAGATTGGTGGGAAACTTTGTGTGAGCAAAAAGGAAACAGAGGAACCCTCATTATTTACAGTCACGACCACCTGGAATCCTTCAGGGATGCTATTAAGGAACAATACTACCCTGTCGGAAGTTATGACGACCTGTACACCAAATGGACCACATTGCAGCAAGAAAGAGACCAAGCAATGCCAGATTTCACAAATATCTTCCATACCTTGCGCACCAAGCTGGGTATAATAGATTCAGAGCGACATCTGGTGCTCAAGTATCGTGGTGCTCTGCATAGATACATCCAGACCAAAATGGAATTTCTGGACATCTCATCCTTGGGCACGGCCTACCGATACGCCGTCAAAATCGAGCAGAAGCTCAAACAAAAGACGCGGCAATTTGGGCCTAGGAACCCCACACAACAAAAGCAAGGAAAGGGAAACCCCAACCCACATAACAAAGGATAGAGCAAATATGGATAGTATCAGGACAACCAGTCCAAGATGCAAGCAAAGAAGGACACCAGAAAGACAAAGAAAGATATTAGGAAGTGGTGTGACTTCCATAAGAGCCCTTGGCATAACACTGCTGACTGAAACTCAAAGAAGTCGTTGGTGGCTGAAGTGAAAGCCTCTGAATCAGATGCAGATTCTGACTCTAAGCCAAAACCAGAAAGGGGAAGACAGATCATTGATGTGGAACCCAGTGCCACCGTTGCTACCACCAAGCTCCATCCTAGTGAACCAGACGAGCCAGAAGAAAGAGAGCACCTCTTCCATTCACAGATGTGGGTAAAAGGCACCCCGCTACACTTCATAGTTGATAGCGGTAGCCAAAAGAACCTCATCTCAGCAGAGGTCGTCAAGCGATTGGCCCTGCCGACAATGTCGCACCCACAACCCTACACCATTGGATGGCTCCGCCAAGGAAGCGATCTTCGCGTCAGCCAACAGTGTCGACTGTCGTACGACATCAAGCCCTTCAAAGATGAGGTATTGTGTGATGTTTCTCCTCTCGAAGTTTGTGATGTTCTTTTGGGCCAACCTTATTTATGGAAACGTCATGTTGTATATGAGTCTAGGCCTCGTAGTGTTATTATTACTTTGAACAGGAAATTGTACAAGATACCCGAGGTAATCCACCTAGTGTTATTTCCTTGATCTCTGCTAAGCAATGCAGTAAGGTCATTTCTCAGACGGGAAAGTTTGTCTTCTTCGTGATTTGCTCTCAGAATAAGCGAAATATCACAGCCACATCCAGGGTCTTTGCGGCCGACCTCTCCACATAGCAGAAGCAAGTAGATAAGGTCATGGAAGAATACTCATATATCTTCTCCTCGCCTACAGGGGTACCTCTACACTGCCAGGTCAAGCACCCCATCGATCTGACCCCCGGCGCACCGCTACCCAATGGGTCAGTCTATCTGTTAATGTTTATGCCATTATTACAGTTCTTTGCATTTCAATAGATAAGAGCATCATAAGAACAAGATCACTGAGAAATACACATTCACAAGAGAAACAACATTTATCCTAGGAAACCCTCTAGGGGAAGAAAACCCAGCAAAAACTTCCTTATCATAAATAGCTTATACAATGTTCAAGAGATAACTCAAACCAATACAGATAGTCCTCCCCAAGAGATGCGCCACTCTTCTTCTCCT